>JAXQQM020082700.1:0-190687 GCA_034641835.2 Pinus albicaulis
TTTAATTGTTCATTCGTTACATTCCTTCTAAATCTCACAGATGAATATTGGGATGAGTTTTCATGCTTTTGACAATGGGATTAAGGGGAGTCATGAAAAAATTGGTGTAATGAGAGGACATTTTGTATTGAGTCGCATGTTGAAATGACATAGCAAGGTGGTCCCAGATTGAGATGTAAGTAGAGAAGTTATAGATGTTGAGAATATGATTGGTATTTTTTGAATTGGAGAAGTAAATAAGACATATTGAGGGGCCCTGAAGACCATGAATTTTAAGCTTGTCCCATGTGTTATCACTAAGTTGGTATAGATGGGCTGCTCCACCAGAAAACCTAGAGTAACTCTTTCAAACCAACTTCTGACTGAAAATTAGCCTCTTAAGCCTGAGAGGGCTCTCTCAAAGTAATTATGATTTGTTCAATTATGATTCACTCAGATGACTAACTCTGTGATATTGTCTTGATTGTGTTTGTTTGCAAGTGAAAAATGTAAAGGGTTTACTACCATTGGGCTTATGGAGTCAGTGTTAGGAAATTCAATGAAAATGGCTCTCCTTGTGGAATTTGGAGCATACAGATGATTCAATGATAGGACAACACACACACATAAATATACAATAGATTCATGTTCAAAGGACGTCAGAGCACGAAGAACATGAATTCTGAGTAATTGAAACATCAAGATATTGAAAGCAAAATATTAAGATATATAGGACAAATGCTCATTGAAGCACCAAAATAATCTCAGGTGAAGAAGAAAAAAACAGTCACTGTATATTACTGATCATAAAAAAACTTCACAAAGTGGTAGTGTAGAATAACATTCTCCAACCCTGTATTCTTCGAAGTAATGCCTATTAATAGGCTTTAGTCACTTACATAGGATCTGCCCACATGGCTAGATCATCGAACCATTTGTTTTGACAACTCACTTAACAATAAACTAGATACCTGAAAATAAAACAAACACCTAATGACTTTAGACTTAGAAGCCTATTAGGACTCTACCTCCTATTTATTACATTCACTAACTGTAGAATTGGATAATTACATCAATAATAGTCAAGTTCTCGAGTGGCACTAACCATAATCAAAACATAAATACCCCCACTAGATTCAGAAACCAATCACCCTACTTTTAAGGAAAGGATTATCATGATATTTAATCATTGTCTTTATGCTAAGGTGGAGCAAAAGACAACTTTGTCGAGAAGAAAATTTCTGCTGGAGTGTTCCACTAATACTATTTAACTTTCCACATGGTTGGCTGACCTTCAATACACCTTCAACATACCAAAATGCTACCAAATGCTGCTCACTGCAAAAACAAAGTAAAACAGGCAGCTTCGTAGCGTGATTTTGTCGCAACTCCACTTCACCTATCCACGCCAATTTTCGTCCTTATTTTCTGATTTGGATGTGTTAGTTATACAAAATGAGCTAAATACAAATTTCTTCCATCTTTGATTTCACCCAAAACTGTGATTTTTGACAAAAAGTCACCTATAGGGATTTCATAGAGAAATTTGGGCTTCAAGCCTGGGTTTAGGTACGAAATCGCCTAATTGGAATAAAAACACAAAATTTCCCCTTTTTCTCAAAATTTCACTTTTAAATCTGGAAATGTTGGTTTGTGAATGCAGTAAATTTGTCAAAAAATGTTTTAGGCCAACTCTTCAAGATTTGGGAAATTCATCTTTAACAGTATGAGGTTACATCTCTTTAGGCTCATTTATCACTTTGGTTTTAAGTCCTCTTTTCTTCAGTTTTGACTGTACCATTTCCATTTGATCTTCTAATTCTTTGGCCTGGCTTTTGATCCTCTTCCTTTCAGATTGTACCCATTAGTTTCTTTTTCTTGTGTTTTTCATTACTCTTCTCAAAGGAAGTGTTCTTTTCAGCAACTTCTTGGCATTGGTTAGCGATTCATCATATTGGTTCAGATGATCATTTACTTCTTCTTTGAAGTCTTCCATTAGCTTCCTTTCTACTTTGGCTTCCTGTAATTATAACTTGATCTCAATGACCTCTTCTCTGGCCTCTCTTAATTTCTCCTTTAATACCTGCACTTCAGTTTTTTCCATCATCTTCTCTTTTCCTTTCCTTTGCACAAAGACCTCTTCTGCTGTTGGAGACAAGTCAATAATATCTTCTATGATAGGCTGCTTGCCTTTGTTAATATCTTTTGTCTTCTTATTTTCCATGACACCCTTTGCAAGTTGCAACCTAGTAAGTGCTTTCCTTGGCTGAAATAAGAAACCTACATCTTCTCCTGCAAAATCAAGTTTTTTAACAATGTTACCTTTGTTTTTCTTCTTTTCACCTTCAATGTCTTCAGATATGACAACTGGAGTCTAGGGAAAATTTTAAGGATGGAAATTTATTTTAAAGTTTAGAAACTTTGGCTAATCTTACGAGTCCCTAATATGCAAATTGTAAAATGTTTGAAGATATTTTTTTAAATATATCCAAATTTATAATAACTTTATATAGTCTCTATAATTTTTTGGCGATTTTTAGGATCACATAATTTTATACTATAAAATTTGGGCGAATAAATTTTAGAAGAAAATGTAAATTAGCGAAACATTTTTTTTGGAAAAACCATGGAAGATTAGCCCACCTAAGAATATTAGCCCCTAAAATTTTCCATGCTGGAGTCTCCTCAATATCTATAGCTTGAATGATGTCTTCAAGATTTCCCTTTCTAATTTTTTGACTTCTGTTTATCCTCCTGTGACCATGCTTACTGATCTTTTATTTGTTTCTTGTAGGTGAAGGTCGTGGGATTTTTGCCTCATATATAGGTTTTATTTTGACATCCATTGGCTCTAGGATAGGCTCCACCTATTCTTCATTTACACCTTTTGTCCCAGCTGGATATTTATCATTTTTATTTGATGGAGTAGCTTTTGGCTTTGGGGTTTTCCTAGGTGTTAATGAATCAACTTCATAACCACCGAGGAAAAGGAAAGTATCCCAATCTCTATTTAATTTCTTCAATTCCTCCAGCACTAAGAGTTTAATCAAACCATGGTGAAATATTGATGTCTCATTGCCTTCAGCCCTGGCTTGAACCTTATCAGACATTTTCTCTAAGCTCCTAAACAAAAAGAAAGGAAGATCAAGAGACTACTTACCAGTGAAGTGCAATAGAAGCCTGAAATGGTACAGGTAAACCATATGAAATCTCCCCTCATAAGTAAAGTACTTTTGAGATCACAAACATCAATTTGGAATAATTCTCCTTCATATAACTCCTTGGAATCCCAGATGCCATGTCAGCTCCAATATGTTCTGGTTTTACAAATTCTTCACAACTCTGCATCTTGAATTTAATGGCTTTGAACCATTATTCACCCTCTCTTGGTATCTTTGTGGCTTGAGAAATGGTCCCAGGTGACATTGTAAAATTTAAAACCCCCACCTTCAAAGTTGTGCTTGTGAAATTTACTGTGAAGTCCTTTGATATTTGAGTATGAAATCCTTGGAATTTCTGATAGAATTTCAGGCATTTGGCATTGCTGAACGCTTCCACAAAACTGGGGTCTTCATTTAGTAGCTTGAGGTCCATGGGTTAGTATCTCACACAAGAGCCTCCCTTGTTTGCTTTCTTCTTCACATCCATCCTTCTTTATAACTACGTTGCCTTTTGAACTATGACACCTTGCTACCTTTTGAACTGTGACAACTTTCTGCCTTTTGAACTATGGCACACGTAAAGGGAAAAACTGAACAACAAGCTGCTTGCTGTGGGACTAAGCTTCTGAGAGATTCTAATGGAATGATGCATGCAAAACTCAAACAACAGATGGCAGAGAGGTGCTTTGGGGATAAGTTTTAAAGATGGAATTTAAAAGTGGAGAGCATGATGGAAAATGTGGGAGTGAAAGATAATGATGAGGGTATTTACACTTTTGCATGCTTGGGTGATCACGATAACGAATTAGATGACCTCACCTTTATCCCTAACCATTAGAAAATTGGCAATTCATTGTCCTCTGTTTTGGTGCAGAAAAACATGATTCCGCAGCGAAAAAAGTTATAAACATGGTAGATTCGCTACATACAGGTTAGGTGATTTCGTAGCGAAACCTGCCAGTTTGCAGTTATATTCATTGCAGAACTATGAAAAGTAGACCTGTGGCCATTACTTTGATTTGAAACCATGCATGTAAACCTAAATTGGAACTTGATAGATATGAATGATATGACATGACTAATGGAGTGTTTTAGACTTATGATAAGGGTTTATTCCATGATTTTTTCATCAATTTCATGAACCAACCTATTGAGACAAAATGAAACCTAGGTGAGTGACCCTATCAATCAAAATTGAAAATTTATGTGTGATAATAGTGGCTCAATTGGGGATGGTGTGCCCCTGTGGTAAAACAAAGAACTTGTAGTTCCAGTGCATTCCTTCAAGAAAAATAAAAATTTCTAAAATTGATGAATACTTCTTCAAACTCTTATAGCCTTCTCCTCGGGCTCAAGCTTGATGATGAACTCATATTTATTAGTGAAAAATCATAACAACAAATGAAATATGTACAAGGGAGTTAAATTCAGTAAAAGGAATTAGGAGGAATAATGCTTTAGAAACCTGCCATTGACATGTCCTCCTCCACATAGCTATCCATCCATCTCTTGAAGCAGAAAAGTGTTGTTGCCATGATATGAAGCTATCACAAATGGCCCCTTCCATATGTTCTCAAACTTTCCATGCTTCTCCTTTTCTTCAATTATGGCTTCCCATTTCAGAAATACATCTTAGATTTGGAAATTTTCTTCTTTAGTTTTTCCGTCAAATGTTTTCTTCACCCTATTTTGTGATTGCTGATGGATGTCATACACCTCTTCCCTTTTCTCCTGTAAATGTATAAGATGGTTTATCCTCCTTTGGATAGAATTTGGCTCCTCTTCAAGTCCTTGTAGCAGTTTCATTACCAGAACTCCCAAAGAAGTGGGAAAAATAGCTTCAGCTCCATATACTAATTCATAGGGAGATGTACCAATGGATCACTTTGTGCAAAATCTATCAACCCACATAATGCCATGATTTCTTGTTTTCCTGTAGCACCTTTTTGATGATCCTCACTATGATTTTATTGGATGATTCTGCAAGGCCATTACCTTGAGGGTAATAGGCCGTGGAATGTCCAAGAGTAATATGATATTGATGACAAAAGCTAATTAATTTTTTGGATTTAAAACCTTGTGCATTATCAGTAATAATCTTCATAGGACAACCAAACCTAGAAAAGATTTTTTTCTCCAAGAATTGAATGATGATTGAGTCAGTAGCCTACCTGGTTGGGATTGCTTCGATCCACTTATTGAAATAATCTATTGCTGTCAAAATCCAGCGATGCTGCCCTGAGGATGATGGGTGTATTTTACCAATGAAATCCAGTCCCCATTGCTGGAAAGGAGCTTCAACATATATTTTCTTCAAAAGTAAAGGAATCAATTTCTTCTTACCATAAAAAACTTGGCATTCATGGCATGCAGTGGTCTTCTTGTAAATGTACTTAAACATGGTAGACCAATAATACCTTGCTCTGAGTATCTTGCTGGTTGTAGCTTTCTAGTAATGGTGTCCTCCACAATATCCTTTATGGAACTCTTCAATGACTTTCTCAGCCTCATCTTCCAAAAAGAAGTTCAAAATAATTCCACTGGTATCTTTCTAATACAGATTTTTATTCAAAATGCAATATCTCAATGATTTCAACTTCACAAAAATTGACTTGGACTTAGTCAATTGAGGAGGCGATTTATGATGATGTAGGAAAAAGATCACATCTTTGTACCATTCAGAAAAGATGAATTTATCTTCAATAGGGACCAATTATTCTTCTTCTATCAGTTCTGAAATTTCTGCAATGAAATTCATGTCAAGACATTCAAAATTTGACTGTGCCATCAGTTTTGCTAATCCTTTCCCTTTCACCAACTTGGTAGGCTTAATTTCTATGTCATATTCTAGCAAATTGGGGATCCATTTCCCTCTTTTGCCATCAGGATCTTCTTGTGTCAAAATATCTTTAACCACATGTGTTAGGCACAAATGCAATAATGTGAGAATGCAGAATGTAAATTCTGAAATATTTTAGAGCTTTGAACAAAGCATATGCTTGTTTTTCTAAGATTTTATACTTCAATTCAGAGTTGGAAAGTGTCCTACTGAAAAAGGAAATAGGCTTCTAACCACCTTGCTTCCCTTTCTACAATAAAACTCCAGCAATAGTATTTTTAGAAGCGAATGTAAAAACCAGAAATTCACTTGAGAAGTCAGGACTTATAAGAATTGGGGCTTGAGTGAGGGATTTATTTATTTCTTCAAGTGATTTCTTAGCTTATACAATCCACTTAACATTAGATTCTTTCTTTAACATTTTGGTAATGTTCTTGACAATCTCAGCAAAGTTTGGAATAAACCTCCTAACAAAGTTTACCTTTCCAAGAAAAGACATGATCTCTTTCCTATTCCTTGGCTAGTCTATCTTCTGAATTGCACTGAATCTATTAGGATAAATATTTATTCCATATTTTGATATAATGTGTCCTAACAATTTTCCAAAAGTTAGAGAAAAGATACTTTTAGTGGGATTAAGAGAGACACCAAATTTTTTGCATTTCTGCAGAATTTTCTCCAAATGTTTCAAGTGATCTTCCTCCTTTCTTGAAAACACAATTATGTCATCCAAATAGACCACAACTGATTTGTATTTATCCTCAGAAAAAGAAATATCCATCACCCTTTGAAAGGTTTCCCCTGCATTCATCATACCAAAAGGCATCTTGGCGTACATGAATGTTCCCCATGGTGTGGTAAAAGCAGTTTTATCTTGATCTTCTAGATGTACCAATATCTAAATGTAACTTGAAAAGCCATCAAGCATGGACATTCTTTGAGAGCCAACAATATTATGCAAAATCTGATCCATCTTGGGAAGAGGGTAGTTATCCTTAAGAGATGTCTTGTTCATATTTCTAAAGTCAATACAAATTCTAATCTCACCACTCTTCTTTTTGACATGTACTAGATTAGCAAGCCATTTTGAAAAGCTTATATGGAAAATGATATTTGCATCAAAAAGTTTCTTAATCTCTTTCTCAATCAGAGGCATGAGTAAAGGATTAATTCTTCTCAACTTATGCTTGAAAGGTTTTTCATTCTCTTTGATGGGAATAGTATGTTGGATAATGCTAGGATCATACCTTTTGAGATCAACATATCTCCATGCAAAGAAATCAATATATTTCTTCGTCATATCCACATATTTGAGTCTCATCTCCATAGAAAGAAACTTAGAAAATTTAACCGTTTTATGCACTTTTGTTGTACCAAGATTGCAAGTCTCCACCTCCTTGTCATCAACCTGCATCCTAGGAGATTTGAAAACATAATTTTGATAAAATAGTTTCTTATGGGGAATAAGGCCTTTGGGAATACAATTGTTTTTCAGCTATAAGAATTTAGGATTGAACTTAGTTTCAGAAAACATATTTTGCTGATCTACTTGGATATTTTCAATCTCCACCTTTATTTCAAGGAAATTTCAAACTTGCTCATCATTCTCAAACACTTGTCAATGAATGACGTTATCAAGGATTGCTGGCCTATGTCTGACCTCAACCTCATATTTCTCGCTAGAATGAGTAGGGAGACAAATAAACTTGTAGGGACAGCTAGAGAATCAGCTACTGAATTGTGGTCTCTAGTTTTAACAATGAAAGCATATTCCTGAATATTCTCAAGAATTTCAATGACTAAGTTTCTGTATGCCCTCATTCTTACATCTTTGGTTTGATAAGACCCTTCAACCTACTTAATCACTAACTCTGAATCACCACACACTGATATCTTATTGGCACCTAATTTTTTCAAAATGTCTAGACCCAAAAATAGTGACTCATACTCTGCCATATATATATATATATCTGGTGTCTAGAGGAATCAGAAACTTCGGAGGTATAATACTCGCATAAGATGGGGTTGAATCCCCCCGGCTACCAATATACCCCTAGGGGAGAAAGCCAGGCCCGCACAAATGCTTCTCAGGTTATCGAACGAGCTTAGGGATTGAACTCGTTACCTGCTTAACAGCATGAACACCTTAACAGAACGTCCACTGACCACTAGGCCAAGCCCCACGTGCTACTCATACTCTGCCATATTTTTTGCGCAATCAATGTTAATTTTGAAAGAGAAAAACTACCTTTCCAAATTAGGAGTAGTGATCCATACCCATGCTCCAACCCCCTCCCTTCCAACGAAGCCATCAAAGTGTAAAAGGCACCAACCTTCTCCTTTTTCCTCATCACATCCCTGATTTTTAGCTTGCTGATTTTCTATTTTTTCTTCGATTTTTGCCTCATTAGTAAGTTAATTAAACAAAATTGAGGATCCCAATTCAGTTTCAATTGCATAAATAGGAAAATTTTGAGGCTTGTCTTTACTAATCACCATGTAAGCCATCCTACTTTCCCTATACAACCTCCTTTGATCACCAAATACTGGAATGGTGGCATATGTCATATCCATATGCATAGTCCCTTTAATTTTGGATGCCCAAGGTCTGGATAAAAGCATACAAAACTTAGGAGGAATTTCAGCTACCACTATGTCCATCACCACTATTTTATCAGATACTTACGTCAAGCCAACAACAACATCTTTAATGAGACCTATGCATTGGACTCTCTTTGAGTCAAAAGAAAACATATCTTTGTAAGGTCTAGTGATCTCTAAACCCATCATCTCCATAATCACTTTAGGCATAAGGCTGTGAGAAGAACCTAAGTCTAACATGACATTGTGCAAAGTCATATCATGAATATTTAGTCTTACATAAAAAGGATGAACTTCTTCATTTTTTTCATCTTCTACCCTTGGTCTTAGGAAAATGGTGGGATGGTCTTCTTGGAGATTGAGGATGTCTGAAGGTCCTGGCTGATAATTTAACATCTTGACAATTTTTCTTCTATATTCAGTGACCTTGATAATTTATCCAAAGGGGACTGGTATTTTGATTTTGGAGATCTCATTTTCTAAACTGAAAGTAGATGATGCTTTTTAAACTTCTTTTACAGGATGTGGTGGTGTATCTTTCTTTGGCTCAGCTGGTTTAGGAACATCTTTCTTTGGATGAGCTTTATTTTTTGTAATGGGGACATTCCTATTTCTCAAATTGTATTGTTTCTACATTTCAAAGATGTCATGTTGATAACCCTTTAAGTAATCAAATTGTCCCTCATTCTTCTCCAAATGATGACTAGACTTATCATGTTCCTCTTTTGTTATAAACATCCAAACATGTCTTCATCTAAGAAATGAATAATATCGTCTTGGAACTCAGGTTGTGCTTCCTCTTCATCAAGTAAATTCTGCTGAAAGGGAGGCCTCACTTGTGTGTCATACTGATTTTTTTTCGCTCTCAATCTTTGCTGATTTTGAGGTCTTCTAAATTGGGGATTTCTGATTTGTGTGTCTTGTTGTGCAGGAGGCAAAGGAGTGGCTTCAAGGACAAGTATTTCCATGAGTTTTTCCATGGTATTCATCATGGAATCAAACTTAGCATCTGAGGATGAAGAAGGCTTCTCCTCTTCTTTCAATTTTGTTTTTCCCATCTTATACCTCTTGTCAGCTGCCATGCTCACCTCTACTTTAACACTACATCATTCTACATTTATGCTAGAGAAGAAAATTCTCTTTCTTTTAATAAGACAGAGAACTCATAATCAAATGCCTCTACATAATGTAATTGAGTAGCTCCTGGAGGAGGTTTAATATGAGCAAGTATGGATTTATAGACCTTTTTAAATCTCTTAGAAAATTCTTGTACAGATTCATATAAGGCTCTTTTCAAATTGTTATACTTAGTCAGAGATTGTACTGGATTTACCTTACTCCCCCACTTAGTCAAAAAACTATCTTCTAGCTAGTCCCAATTCTGAAAAATTGCTAGAGCTAAGGCCTTAAACCATTTTCTTACTTCACCAGTGAAAATCTGAGCAAATAATCTCATTTTTACAACTTCATGGTCTACCTCCTCTCTGTAAATGAAATCATTAAAGTGGTCTACATGTTCCTCAACTGATATTTCCTCTTCACTCCCAAAGGTTTTAATTCTAGTTGAGTATCCATTTGGGACGTCATGAAGGACAACAAGAAGGACAAGTGGAGCATATCTTGCAGGCCGAACAAGAGGAGGAGGAGGAACAATTCCCGCCATAATGACATGAACTGTGGTATGTGGAAGGACAAAAGATGAGGTTAAATTCTGACTTTTGGAAAATAGAGTAGGTGAGGCTGAACTGTTAGGAGATGGTGTAGATGGTATTTGAAGTCTAGATATAAATGAACTCCATTCAGGAAGAGGTATACCTGATTTTCTCTTCAACAAAAATTCAAATGGATCCAACTCTCTTAGCTTTTCAAATGATTCTCTCTCTAACAACAACTCTGATGTGATTGTTTTCCAGAATTCTTCTTTTTCTTCCTTAGATACTAGGGATGATGTGTCATACCTAGTCTTTGTAGGTCTAATATTATGTCATCCAGTTCATATTCAATCTTAGACCTAAACAACACTTCTTCAATTTTATCATCAAATTGTTTATCTTCAGGACTTCGATTAATTTTAGAGGACAAAGATCTTGAATGTGATGGAATACCTGATTTTGAAGAGCTTCTTCCAATGCCACTGAGGATCCTTTTTGGATTATCCACAATTGTAGGTGGGTTAGGATCTGGATTTCTCCTTGTATACCTATTTATAGAAGCCACCTCTAAACAAGAAGATCTTTAGTGGAGTCACCAAGGTAGTTTCTGTAGCCTCAAAACGTTCTGAGCTCCTGCTACCTCCAAGAGTTCAGCTTCAATGTTTAAGCACAAAATTCGAGGAATATTTCTTTAGAATCCCGACAAACACACCAAAATTTTATCACTACTTTGGTATAGATGGGCTGCTCCACCAGGCAACCTAGAGTAACTCATTCAAACCAACTTTTAACTAAAAATTAGCCTCTTCAGCTCGAGAGGGCTCTCTCAAAGTAACTATGATTTGTTCTCAATTATGATTCACTCAGATGGCTGACTCTGTGATATTGTCTTGAATGTGTTTGTTTGTAGGTGAAAAATGTAAAGTGTTTACTACCATTGGGCTTATGGAGTTAGTGTTAGGAAATTCAATGACAATGGCTCTCCTTGTGGAAGCTGAGGCATGTAGATGATTCAATGATAGGACAACACACACACAGAAATATACAATAGCTTAATGTTCAAAGGAAGTCAGAGCATGAAGAACATGAATTCTGAGTAATTGAAACATCAATATATTGAAATAAAAATATTAATATATATAGGAAAAATGATCATTGAAACACCAAAATAATCTCAGGTGAAGAAGAAAAACACAGTCACTGTATATTACTGATCATCAACAAACTTTACAAAGTGGTAGTGTAGAATAACATTATTCAACCCTGTATTCTTCGAATTACTTCCTATTAATAGGCTTTAGCCACTTACATAGGATCTGCCCACATGGCTAGATCATCGAACCATTTGTTTTTACACCTCACTTAACAATAAACTAGATACCTGGAAATAAAACATACACCTCATGTCTTTAGACTTAGAAGCCTATTAGGACTCTACCTCCTATTTATTACATTCACTAACTATAGAACTGGATAATTACATCAATAATAGTCAAGTAATTGAGTGGCACTAACCATAATCAAAACATAAATACCCCCACTAGATTCATACACCAATCACCCAACTTTTAAGGAAAGGGTTATCATGATATTTAATCACTATATTTATGTTGAGTTGGAGAAAAAGACAAATTTTTCGAGAAGAAAATTTCTGCTGGAGTCTTCCATTGATACTCTTTAACCTTCCAAAATGCTGCCAAATGCTGCTTATTGCAAAAACAGAGTAAAATAGGCAGTTTCGTAGCGTGATTTTGTAGCAACTCCACTTCACCTATCCACACCAATTTTCATCCTTATTTTCTGATTTGGATGTGTTGGTTATAGAAAATGAGCTAAATACAAATTTCCTCCATCTTTGATTTTGCCCAAAACTGTGATTTTTGACAAAAATTCACCTACAGGGATTTCGTAGGGAAATCTGAGCTTCAAGCTCGAGGTTCGCTATGAAATTTCCTAATTGGCAGAAAAACACAAAATTTTCCCTTTTCCTAAAAATTTCAATTTTAAATCTGGAAATGCTGGTTCCTTAATGCTGCAAAATTGTGAAAATATTTTTAGGCCAACTCTTCAAGCTTTGGGAAATTCATCTTTAGCAATAGGAGGCTACATATCTTCAGGCTCATTTATCACTTTGATTTTAGGTCCTGTTTTCCTCAGTTATGAATGTATCATTTCCATTTGATCTTCTAATTCTTTGACCTAGTTTTTGAGCCTCTTCCTTTTAGATTGTAACCATAAGTTTTTTTGTGGTGTTTTTCATTACCCTTCTCAAAGGAAGTGTTCTTTTCAACAAATTCTTGGCATTGGTTAGGGATTCATCATATTGGTTCAGATGATACTTTAATTCTTCTTTGAAGTCTTACATTAGCTTCCTGTAATTCTACTTTGATCTCAATGACCTCTTCTCTGGCCTCCCTTATCTGCTCCTTTAATACCCGCACTTCAGTTTTTTCCACATCTTCTCTTTGCCTTTCCTTTCACAAAGACCTCTTCTGCTACTAGAGACAAGTCAATAATATCTTCTATGATAAACTTCTTGCCTTCATCGATATCTTCTGTCTTCTTATTTTCCATGACACCCTTTGCAAGTTTCAACCTAGTAAGTGGTTTCCTTGGCTGAAATAAGAAACCTACATCTTCTCCTACAAAATCAAGTTTTTTAACAGTGTTCCCTTTCTTTTTCTTCTTGTCACCTTCAATGTCTTAAGCTTTAACAACTGGAGTCTCCTCAATATCTATATCTTGAAGGATGTCTTCAAGATTTCCCTTTCCAATTGTTTGACTTCTGGTTATCCTCCTGTGACCATGTTTACTGATATTTTGTTTGTTGCTTGTAGGTGAAGGTTGTGAGATTTCTGCCTCTTATATAGGTTATGTTTCAACATCCATTGGCTCTAGGATAGGCTCCACCTCTTCTTCATTTACACCACCTATCACAGCTGGAGATTTATCATTTTTATTTGATAGTGTAGCTTTTGGCTTTGGGGTTTTCTTAGGTGTCACTGAATCAACTTCATAACCACTGAGGAAAAGGAAAGTAGCCCAATCTATGTTTAATTTCTTCAATTCCTCCAGCACTAAGAGTTTAATCAAACCGTGGTGAAAGTTTGATGTCTCACTGCCTTCAGTCCTGGCTTGAACCTTATCAGACATCTTCCCTAAGCTCCTAAATAGAAAGAAAGGAAGATCAAGAGACTGCTTACCAGTGAAGTGTAATGGAAGCCTCAAATGGTACAAGTAAACCATATGAAACCCCCCCTCACAAGTAAAGTACTTATGGATCACAAACAGCAGTTTAAAATAATTATCTTTCATACAACTCCTTGGAATCCCAGATGCCATGTCAGCTCCGATGTGTTCTGGTTTAACAAACTCATCACAACTCTGCATCTTGAATTTAGTGGCTTTGAACCACTCTTCACCCTCTCTGATATCTCTGTGGCCTGAGAAATGGTATCAGGTGACACTGTAAAATTTAAAACCGCCACCTTCGAAGCTGTGCCTGTGAAATTAACTGCGAAGTCTTTTGATATTTGAATATGAAATCCTTGGAGTTTCTGACAGAATTTCAGGCATCCAACATTGTTGAATGCTTCCACAAAATTGGGGTCTTCATTTAGTAACTTGAGGTCCATGGGCTCGTATCTCACACAAGAGCCTCCCTTGTTGACTTTCTTCTTCATAGCCATCCTCTCTTATAAACTACGTTTCCTTTTGAACTATGACACCTTGTTGCCTTTTGAACTATGACAACTTCTCGCCTTTTGAACTATGACACCTACAAAGGGAAAAATTGAACAACAAGGGACTTGCAGTGGGACTAAGCTTTTGAGATATGCTAATGGACTGATGCATGCAAAACTAGAACAATAGATGAAAGAGAGGTGCTTTGGTGGTAAGTTTTAAAGATGGAATTCGAAAGTGGAGAGCATGATGGAAAATGTGGGAGTGAAAGATAATGATGAGGGTATTTGCACTTTTGCATGCTTGGGTGATCATGATAATGAATTAGATGACCTAACCTTTATCCCTAACCATTAGAAAATTGAAAACTCATCGTCCTCTGTTTTGGTGCAGAAAAACATGATTCCACATCAAAAACAATTATAAACCCGACAGATTTTCCACGGACTGGTCAGGTAATTCTGTAGCAAAACCTGCCAGTTTGCAGTTATATTCGTTGTAGAACTGTGAAAAATTAGACAGGTGGCAATTACTTTGATTTGAAACCATGCATGTGAACCTAAAGTGGAACTTGATAGATATGAATGATATGACATGACTAATGGAGTGTTTTAGACTTAGGATAATGGTTTATTCCATGAATTTTTCATCAATTTCATGAACCAACCTATTGAGACAAAAGGAAACCTAGGTGAGTGACCCTATCAATCAAAATTGAAAATTTATGTATGATAACACCATGTAAAATTTTTGTTCCATAATAGTGTAGGTTTTAACCCTATACATAAATTATCTGCAAACGAATGCTTAAAAACATAAAATAAACAATAGCGAGAGCATTAAACATAAAACATATATACACAGAGATTTTTTCCCCTAGATCCCAAATCGAGACTACCATCTTGATTTTTCATTATATTTCTTTTAGCGTTAAAACATAGATATATATTCATGCTGAAGCATTTATAAATCGCAATCTATTAACCCTGGATTAAAACATAACCGTATTTCCCTTGACCAGATCTACAAAATACCAAGGGCAGAAAACCATCATGCCCCAAAACCATGTGTAAACCCATGAAAAAAACCATAGGCACGTGCGACTATTCATGGAAATAATATAACACACACCCAAAAAATATAAGCCACTAAAAAAGTGTGATTTTGGGCCAATATATGAGATTCCATATTTTATGCCATTTTCCATGATCATCCTCATTGTTGTTTCTTATGAGAGGTCGTCAAGATTCAAAGAGGTTAAAATTTATTGAAGGATGATAACCCCAATGAAGTATATCGTTTCCCTCTTGAACCTAATTCCTTCCTTTTAGTAATACGTTCTTGATAGTTGTGCTTTTATTTTTGGAGGGAGGATCAATCCACTCCTCACATGAATTGCAATTATACATTTGGGTAGATAAAGGGGATGATTCCCAGTAATTTGCAACAAATATTTTTCCCTTGGAGATATGGGAGTCCTTGGTTGGGAGAAATTGTTCATTTTGAGCTAAATGTTTCCAATGATGCAATGAGTATCTAAAAAATAATGCATTTTTCTCATTTTTTATTTCCCCAAAACTATGCTCCTAGATAAGATGTTTGTTTCTCCACACAAAATTCCAAATATAAGAACTCCCAATGTTTCCTATAATTATGATGAGCTAATATTCTTGGGTATTGGGGATATACTTATTTTCCACATTTTTCTCCATAAAATTTTCTATTTTTGATCCATCTCCACTAGGTTTTAACACCTATGGATATGTTGAATATATATGAATTGTAGATATAGAGGCCTCCTTTTTTAGACGATATATTGTGTCCCATGCAACTAGAGCCCATTTTCAATCTCTTCTAGTGCCTTCTAAGAGAAATATGCACTGAATATTCCTGATTTTGTTTAGGATGTATTTGGGAGTTGCCATTTTTGAGAGAAGATAGGTGGTGAGGGATTGAAGGAAAAATCTAAGAAAGATCGAGCATCTGGCTAGATTAAGTGATATAAAATTCCCAAAAGAAATTTTAGCTTCAAATTTAAGAAGAATATTTCCCCATACCTTTTTTCTAAGAGTATTTATAGTTAAATGGGTTCCCAAGTATTTGGATGGAAGAGAGCTCCTTTGAAAACCAATCAAATAAGATATGTGAATTTGGACAGCTAACAAGGTATTAAGAAAGAAGATTTGATATTTTTCCATGGTAATTGAGGTTCTTGAAGCATTAGAGAATTATTGAAGGGTTTTTTTAAGGGTCATGGCTTCTTTTACAATGGGGATGCCCAAGAGAAGAGTATCATCCAAAAATTTCTAGTACCAAGAAGAGAGATCATGGGAACTAATAGAAAGACCTTTTAGATCACCAAGATGTAGGGTTTGCTAGAAAATAAAAAAGGAAGAAATATTTCGTTTGAGTTGATAATTACTTGTGATTAACTAGTGAGAATTATTAGTTTCTTTTATTTCTTCTTTCATCTTATTTTCATCAAGAAACTATAAAAAAAAAAAAACATGAATATCAACACAAAAAAGCCTCAAGATTTAGGCTCTTTGTTACGGCTAAAACCCCTCTTTTAGATTAAAACCCAAAATTCTCTTCTCTTCCTTATAAACAAATAAAATTAGATAACCAAGACCTTTGACTAGACCAAAATACCTCCTCCAATCCACCAAGTAAACCTCCCAAGATGATTAGACAAATTTCAGTAGTCAACTCTAGGCAAACTACTTCAACCCTCTAACAACTCAAATTTTCATCCTTCCAACTTCAGAAATTGGGCCCTACTGTAGAGTTGCAATTTTGGCCCTCCTTCAACAACCCGGAAACTTATAGACGTGGAAGAAAAGAGAGAATTTTGGCTTGATTTTTCTTGAAAAATGTCTCCTTCTTTGTTATGGATGTCTCCTTCTTTGTTATGTGTTTCTCCTTTTTTAGGTATTTCACTCTTCTTTCTCCCTCCTATAAATGCATATCGAACTTGATTGAAATAATTATCAAATGAGGTCAAGTAACTTCTTATTTATAGTGATTCTATGAGTTTGAATTCATTTAATGAGGCCAACTTGACTAAATGGTAGCCCAAGTTGGCGGAGGAGGGTTATATGACCAAATTGCATAAAAATATTTTTTCTTTCTTGATATAAAAAGCCCAAGATTTATGACATAATGACATGGACAATGATACATGAAAAAAACCCTAGAAGCACTCAATGGGTGCTTTGACCTAGAAACAAAATAAATGAAGCATGAAACCAATACTTATAATAATTGTCTTTTATAATATTTCTTTTTCTTTTTCTTTTGAAAAACATATTACATCATGACTCAAATACAATTATGAAGATCGATGCTACTTACATTTTTCTACACTCCATGTTAATTAGGGAGGTATTCATAATTATCAAATTAGTACACGATTAACCTCAATTTGAAATGTTCTTAAGAAGAGAAAAATAGCATACACAATGCTTGGGATACCCTAACCGCCAAGGTATCCAACACATCAAAGATCCAAGTGTCATGCCTCTATTTCCATGCACTCATGCAATGATCTAAGATACTAACATAGACTAAGGTGTTATCTAGGCATCTTCCACTATAGGTACCACTGGGATTTAGCCTTAATACCAACTCTCAGGGATCTAGGTATTGTAACCACCCCATTCCACATTTACCCACTTTTACAAGCTCTCCATGGTAAACTTGAGCTTGGTGTTACTATGACATGACCAAACCTCGAAGTTCCAGTTATGGAAGTGGGGTTTACTAATAGGAAACATACTACAACCTCTTAGGGACACTATATCACCTAAGTGTTATATAAAACCCACCGACAATCAATCCCTGAGTTGGAACTTCTTTTTCTCATGCTTTACATCCCAACCACACACATGCCACGTTGTGCATGTAGTTGAAAATCTCCAACCACATGCATAACATGTCATGCATGTAGTTGGGATGTATAGCATGAGAAAAATAAGTTCCAGCTTAGGGATTGATCCCAATTGGGTTTTGTATGATACCTGGGTGATCTAGTGTCCGTGAGAGGCTGCAATTTGTTTCGATTAGTAGACCCCACTTCCATAACTAGAAATTGCAGGTTGGGTCGTGTCATAGTAACACTCAACTCATGTTTACCTTAGAGAGATTATAAAAGAAGGTAAATGTAGGATGGGGTGGTTACATGGTGATGTTGCAGGTTATAGGCCTTCAAATTAAAAATTAACACACAACATAATTATGAAATCACGCAATATGTATGCACATAAAATCTCAGAAATATTTCACTAATAAATAAAATATTTACAAGAGAACTATTGGCCCGATAATTAGCCTCTCATTCTTCACTCTACTTACTTACATGCCTCATGGGCTCACCTAGATTTATACAAGTGGATCTGAACCCAAAGTAGGTTCTAGATCCTAAACAAACTCCCACAATATCTCTCATGATCCATAAAAACTCTCACCTAATCTCTTATCTCTAGATAAGATCTAACTAACCCATAAATCTCTCAACTCTTCCAAAATACTCTGGGAACTTGTCCTATTTACAATAATTCTCATTCTCTCCTAAAAGTATAGGAAAATACAATAAATAATTAAATCCTATTCTAAGAAACTAACTCCTTTAGTAAACATGATACCCTAGGTTAGATGCTCCTGCATCAGACGCCCAAAAGTAAAATAAAATCATGGTCTTTCGACCATATATCTTCATAAGTTTATAAAATTTCTCATGGATCCCAAACGTTAGTATGTTTTTGATCATCCATTCATTGTTGTTATTCTTCAATGGTTGTGACTTTTAATTCGCAGGGTTTCCAAAATTTATGCAACAATTCTCCTCCTTTTTTGTTGTATACTAGAGCATAAAAATGTATCATGTTGTTGTCCTTCCGCTTCATCTCACAATATCTTGGTTTACGTACTTTTTCCATCAGTTTCCTTAATTCTTTAATCTCATCATCCAATTTAGTTTCTGATTTAATTTTAGTGTTATCAGTTTGGAACATCTATTCACCATCTCCAACATTAAATTGTAAATTATATTTTATCTCAAGTTCCACATTTTTATTTCTTGACCATATTTTTTCTTTATCTGTGACTTGATTGGATTTAGGTTCCATCAACATTTTTTCTAGAAATTGTAGTTCTTCTTCACATTTCATTAACATATTATGGTCTCCTTGAGAAATCATTTCAATATACTAGTCCTAATCCATGCATGAAGAAAAATTAGTGTCATGTCCATCATTTGCAATACATCTCGCATCCAGACACCGATTGTCAGATTTAAATCGTTATCTTTCATCGACTATTCAATTATCATATGCGAATCTTATAAATAGTTTGTGGCACTATCGTTGGGAATCAAAGACATGTTCACATCAACATATTTCATTTCATCATCATCATCGTCCTCACCAAACATCGGTCCTTGTTCAAGTTCACAAATTCATACATTTATCTCGATTATTTGGAGTTTTTCCGCTTCCCTTAACAAATCTTTCAACTTGTGTTTATGAATCCTTACAATCAACTACTTCATTGGCCATCTAGTTGTATTCTTCATTATCCTTCCATGTTTCTGATTTAGTAGTATCTCAATCAACACATCAAGTTGTTCCTTCAACTCAATAATCTCTTTCTCGAATTCTTCATCATTTACGCTAACTGCTATGCCATCGTTGTGTATTTTCTATGAATTCTGCAGAGGATTATCCATAGTCATATTCATCTCCTTTTTCCCTTGCATAAGTTCCTTTGTACTCTGATTTTTTCGCTGCAAACAACTACAATATATTGACCAAATGTTTGGGTGTCAGGATCCACCGATCATGCACCCAATTATAATTAACGACTCAAACTCAAAGGGAAATTTTGACTATAATTTTCCTTCTAAATTGACGTTTATATCAATGGACTTTGGGTGTCGAGTGCAACCAAAAATACACCCCTTTCCATACCAATACACAACTATAAAATTTATTTGACTTTAGGGCTTATTGGATGGAAGAGAGCTCCTTTCAAAACCAAACAAATAAGATATGTGAATTTGGACAACTAGCAAGGTATTAAGAAATAAGATTTGATATTTTTCCATGGTAATGGAGGTTCTTGAAGCATTAGAGAATTCTTGAAGGGTGTTTTTAAGGGTTATGGCTTCTTTGACAATGGGGATGCCAAAGAGAAGAGTATCATCCAAAAATTTATAGTACCAAGAAGATAGATCATGGAAACTAAGAGAAAGACCTTTTAGTTAGCCAAGATATAGGGTTTGTTAGAAAATAAAAAAGGTAGAAATATTTCATTTGAATTGATAATTACTTGTGATTAATTAGTGATATTTATTAGCTTCTTTTATGCCTTCTTTAATCTTCTTGTCATTAAGCAACTATAAAAAACAAAACATGAATATCAACACAAAAAAGACTCAAACTATAGGCTCTTAGTTACGGTTAAAACCTCTCTTTTAGGTGACAACCCAAAGTTCTCTTCTCTTTTTTAGAAAAAATTCAAATTAGATAACCAAGACCTTTGACTAGACCAAAATACCTCCTCCAATCTACCAAGTAAATCTCCCAATATGATTAGACAAAATTTAATAGTCAACTCTAGTCAAACTGCTTCAACCCTATAACAACTTAGATTTTCGTCCTTCCAACTTCAGAAATTTGGCCCTAGTGCAGACTTGCAATTTCGGCCCTCCTGCAGCAACCGAGTAACTTACTGATATGGCAAAAAAGAGATAATTTTGGTGTTCCTTTTCTTGACAAATGTCTCCTTTGTTATGGTTTTCTCCTTTTTTTCTAGGTATTTCACTCTTCTTTCTCCCTCCTACAAATTCATATCGAACTTGCTTGAATGGATGATCAAATGAGGTCAAGTAACTGCTTATTTACAATGATTCTATGAGGTTGAATTCCTTTAATGAGAAAAACTTGATTGAATGGTAGGTCGGCTTGGTGGAGGAGGGTTTATTTTTTCTTTCTTGATATAAAAATCCCAAGAAGGGTTTATTACATAATGACATGGAAAATGATACATGAAAAAAACCCTAGAAGCACTCAATGGGTGCTTTGACCTAGAAACAAAATAAATGAAGCATGAAACCCATATTTATAAATAATTTTCTTTTATAATAACTTTTTCTTTTCTTTTTCCTTTGAAAAATATATTACATCATGACTCAAATACAATTATGAAGATCGATACTAGTTACATTTTTATACACTCCATCTTAATTAGGGAGGTATTCATAATTATTAAATTGGTACATGATGAACCTCAATATGAAATGTTCTTAAGAAGAGAACAATAACATACATAATGATTGGGATACCCTAACTGACAAGGTATCCAACACATCAAAGATCCAAGTGTCATGCCTCTATTGTCATAGACTCATGCAATGATATAAGATACTAACATGGAATAAGGTGTTATCTAGGCATCTTCCACTATAGGAACCATTAGGCTTTAGCCTTAACATCAACTCTCAGGGATCTAGGTATTGTAACCACCCCATCCCACATTTACTCACTTTTATAAGCTATCTAGGGTAAAATTGAGCTAAGTGTTACTATGACATGACCAGACCTCGAAGTTCCAATTATGTAAGTGGGGTATACTAATTGGAAACATAATGAAACCTCTTAGGGGCACTAGATCAACCAAATGTTATAAAAAACCCACTGACGATCAATCCCCGAGTTGGAATTTCTTTTCCTCAGGCCTTACATCCCAACCGCACACATGACACGTTGTGCATGTTGTTGAAAAGCTCTAACCACATGCATAACATGTCATGCGTGTAGTTGGGATGTATAGCATGAGAAAAATAAGTTCCAACTTAGGGATTGATCCTAATTGGGTTTTTTCTGATACCTGGGTGATCTAGTGTTCGTGAGAGGCTGCAATTTGTTTCTGATTAGTATACCCCACTTCCATAACTATAACTTGGAGGTTGGGTCATGTCATAGTAACACTAAACTCATGTTTACCTTAGAGAGATTATAAAAGTGGTTAAATGTGGGATGGGGTGGTTACATGGTGATGTCGCAGGCTAGAGGCCTGCAAATTAAAAAGTAACACACAACATAATTTTGAAATCACACAATATGTATGCACATAAAATCTCAGAAATAATTTATTAATAAATAAAATATTTACAAAAGAACTATTGGCCTAATAATTAGCCTCTCATTCTTCATTCTACTTTCTTACATGACTCATGGGCTCACCTAGATTTATACAAGTAGATCTGAACCCAAAGTAGGTTCTAGATCCTAATCAAACTCCCACAATATCTCTCATGATCCATAAAAACTCTCACTTAATCCCTTATCTCTAGATAAGATATAACTAACCCAAAAATCTCTCAACTCTTCCAAAATTCTCTCAAACGTTCTCCTATTTACAATAATTCTCATTCTCTCCTAAAACTATAGGAAAATACAATAAATAATTAAATCATATCCTAAGAAACTAACTCTTTTAGTAAACATGATACCCTAGGTTAGATGCTCCTACATCAGGCTCCCTAGGTAAAATAAAATCATGGACTGTTGACCATATATCTTCATAAGTTTATAAAATTCCTCCTGGATCCCAAACTTTAGTATTTTTTTTATCATCCATTATTTTTTGTTCTGCTTCAATGGTTGTGACTTTTAATTTGTCAGGTTTCCAAAATTTATGCAACAATTAGCCTCCTTTGTTGTTGTATACTCAAGTATAAAAAAGTATCATGTTGTTTTCCTTTTGTTTCATCTCACAATATCTTGGTTTATGTACTTTTTCCATCAGTTTCATCATCCAATTTAGTTTCTGATTGAATTTTAGTTTTACTAGTTTGGAACATCAATTCACCATCTCCAACATTAAATTGAAAATTATATTTTATTTCAAGTTCCACATTTTTACTTCTTGAACATTTCTTTTCTTTATCTACGACTTGATTAGATTCAGGTTCCATCAACATATTTTCTAGAAATTGTAGTTCTTCTTCACATTTCATCAACATTTTATGGTCTCCTTCAAAAATAATTTCAATAGACTAGTCCTCATCCCTGCATGAAACAAAATTAGTGTCATGTCCATCATCTACAATACATCCTGCATCCACACACCAATTGTCATATTTAAAACTAACATAAATTGTTATATTTCATCGAATATTTAGTTATCATATGCGGATCTTCTAAATAGTTTGTGGCACCATATTTGGGAATTGAACCCACATTCACATCAAAATATTTCATTTCAGCATCATCATCGTCCTCACCAAGCATCGGTCCTTGTTCTGGTTCACAAATGCATACATTTATCTTGATTATTTGGAGTTTTTCCACTTCCCTTAAAAAAACTTTCAACTTGTGTTTATGTCTCCTTCCAATCAACTGCTTCATTGGCCATCTAGTTGTATTCTTCATTATCCATCCATGTTTCTGATTCTATAGCAGCTCAATCAACACATCAAGTTGTTCCTTCAACTCAATAATCTATTTCTTGAATTCTTCATCATTTACACTAACTGCTATGCCATCACTGTGGCTTTTCTATGAATTTTGTAGATGACTATACATATTCAGATTTATCTCCTTTTTCCCTTGCATAAGTTCCTTTGTAATCTTCTTTCTTTGCTACAAACAATTGCAATATATTGGCCAAACATTTGGGTGTTGAGCTCTACCGATCATGCATCCAATTACAATTAATGACTCAAACTCAAAAGAACTTTTGACTATAATTTTCCTTCTAAATTTACATTTATATTAATGAACTTTGAGTGTCAGGTACAACCGAAAATACACCCTTTTACATACCAATACACAACTATAATATTTTATTTGACTTTAGAACTTATTCATTATAATAATTACAATAATTAATAACTCACTTTAACTCTAACTTTAATTCATTATTGACGCGACTCAAGCTATACAACTTAGACATTAATTCTTTATTATAATTTTCTTCATTTACCTTTGACATCCACCCTTGACACATTTATATGTTCATTTGATATTGTAATTCTTTACATAACAATATGAAATTGAATTTTGACCTTAACGCCATAAACTCACACTTTATACTTGCACACCCCCATACATAACACATACATAACATCAACTTTTCAACCTTCTAAAATAATGTAAAGTCTCCACTCCACTAATTTTCTCTCATATTCCATTCTCTTATTATGATATTATAAAGCACTAATTCTCTCTGCTTAATTCTTCCACTCACGTATAACCATTGATTTTTGTGTTTCATAACGTGCACGTCTTCATTCATTACATTCCAAAGTATAATTATGATTTGGAATGTCTAAATCCAAACTTCCATTGTAAATGGCACGTTAGCTATTCCACGCTCTACGCAGGCTTTTAATGGCACGAAAATGCTAAGTGATGAACACATTAATATAAAATACATCATAGCATCCTTTCGGCTTAAAATTTTGTTCCAGCCCAATGACTCGTGCTCTACAATCAATATATGTTTCAATAATCTTCTGACGACATCTCGAATTAAATTTTTGATCCATGTAGTCTAAAAAATCTACATCATAATCTAGAAATTTTGGTAAGATTTTGAAAAATTTTGGCAAAGATTTATCAGAATCTTGTTTACAGTTGTTAAAGTTCAGTATTTTGGGTGTTCTAAGGGGTTTTTGATAGTGCTGAATCCATTTCCACTATCAAAAATGCAATTTAAACACTCCAACTACTTGATTTTTTGAAATTTTTTTTTTACAGGATTCCTGCATAAAACTGTCGTCGAAGCTATTCTGTTGCATCCATAAACAACACCATAACAATTTAATATTAGGATTTGTTAGGATTATGCTTACTTTAGTATATCTTGGATTGGGTTTGTTGAGGTTGTTGAGAGATTATCTCAACCTCTCTCTCCAAGATTAGAATCAGTTGGATCTCACTCCAACTATATGTATCTCTTGTGTATGTGAGCAGTAATAAAATTAATTATTGTGTGTGAATATTGTGCGTCTCTGCTCTCTTCCAATTTGTAATATGGTATCAGAGCCAAGCTGAGCTTAATCCCTTACGGGAGTGCTCAGGAAGATGAAGAGAAAATTGTGATAATTGATTCTATAGGAATAGGATTCGTGTGTAGATTATTGTGTGAACGTTTGAGTGTTAATTTCACTGTATCAGAGAGAATCACTGCTGGGTTGATTAGTCATTTTAAAATCACCAATTCGTGCCACCAGAACGATCAGGAGAAGACAAGAAGTTTCGTTGAGGCCCACGTCAAGTATACCACAAGCATCGATTTATAACCCTGGGGTTCAGCGTTTGCCATGGTGTTGTAGCGGCTTGATGAGTTGACAAAATAGAATAACGTTGCAAGCATTAGAGCCGTGCATCCTTCGCTAGGGGCCTCAGTTGATACGATTAGTAGTGAATGCTATCTATGGCACTCAAGAGAAGATCTTCATGACAGAGACGCTGGTCGACCATTCCCTCACTACTATGCACAAAGAAGATAATATAACGAATTGAATAATTGAGAAAGCTTGTGGAGTGGAGTGCTGACTTAGTGAGACTGCTGAAGTGGTTAAAATAGTCGCCATCCTGCAAGAAAATATTATTATCACCAAACAGATCGTTGAATATGCTCTTCAGGTAGTTTCTCTTGACAAAGCTGTGGAATTTGGTCTTGAGCATGTACTCAAAATTTCCTGCATCTTCCGTAGATTCTCATTTCTATCGGCCAACAATGATTGAATGCCACTATGTTCTCTTTAATGGCCAGCAATGCTTCCCACCGTAAGGCGTTCATAAATTCAACCATCACAGTGGCCAGAGAATGCGGTTTTGACGGCCTCGACCTCGACTGGGAGTTTCCCCAAAACGCAATGGAGATTAAAAACTTAGGCATGCTACTCACTGAATGGAGGCACGCCATTGAAATGGAAACCAAGGCTTCGCATCGCCCTCGGCTCCTTCTGACCGCAACAGTTTATTTTGCAGAGTATTTCTGGCAGTTAATTCGTGTGTCCACGACCCTGTTGTGGGAGAAAATCGTTGCTCTAGGAGATGAAAAGGCTTATCATATTACGTCCCGAAGATACTGGGGTTGGATATCTATGCTGATACAATGGTGGGAGATGATATGCTTAAGGAAATTACAGGAGGCCAATTGAAACGTTTGACCACTGTAAACATTTGCAACTGGAGCATTGATCACTCGAGGAGTTGCATGCATCCGTAAGATTTTATGTCAAATTTGTTATTTTTTTATATTGTTTTAAGTGGTAAAGAAGAACCAATTATTGAATAGATTTACACAATTTAAAATAGCGGTTCTCGACGTTCTTTGGTGCCAAGAGAATGTATCGCTAATTTGAGTGTGAAAATATGTTATATGTTGTAGACTCTTATTGTACTTCGGTGCTCCAAGATTGACAATTACAGGTTACCTTTACCTTGTGAGTTTGTAAGTGTGTAAAGGTCACTTTATAGGATTGATTGCTGATCATATTCTGTACCTAGAATATTTTTCTATAGACTGTTGAAATTTATTCTTTGGGGTTATTTCACAGTGGAAATATTTCCATAGGGTAGTTCAGTGTCGAGACTCTTCTTCGGGGGTGTCAAGAATATTTAATCTTGCAAATTTAGCATTGATGGTCAGAAGAAGGTGTACTTTAAATGGGTTGAAAGGTAAGCTCAAAGATGTGGAGAAAGAAAGAGCGAAGTCTAGAAGACTACATAGTGGGTAGAGTTGTTGATGAAGACTAGATCAGAAAAAGCGACGAAAGTTCAAAGTGTTGTCATTCTTTTGTAATTGTGATTAAGTGTTATATGTTTTGTAAAGTAAGCATTAAGGGAGGGTATTAGGATTTGTTAGGATTATGCTTACTTTAGTATATCTTGGATTGGGTTTGTTGAGGTTGTTGAGAGATTCTCTCAACCTCTCTCTCCAAGATTAGAATAAGTTGGATCTCACTCCAACTATATGTATCTCTTGTGTATATGAGCAGTAATACAATTAATTATTGTGTGTGAATATTGTGCGTCTCTGCTCTCTTCCAATTTGTAATATTTAACAATTGCAACCTGGCATTCTTGTACAAATATAATAACAAAATTTTTATAAGAATCCACACAATACTTAAGAAGCCAACACAGTTTCTTCAACAATATCACACACTCAGGTATACTTCGACACAACTATCCATGCAATTTTACAGTGCTCAGTCAACTAAATCTCATTTCTAGCACTCAAATCTTAAACACAAAGCCAAGTATCATTACTTAATTTAAATTGATATTATCAGCAACTGATTCCAAGCTGGAAACCACACCGTGTTTTATACTCCAGATTGAATGATGAAAACAACAAATAAAAATAAATATATTTGTTCAATCAACCGTCAGGAATGGAACTCTGTCAATTGAGATCCTATTAGACATATCTGTTGGAGTATCGAAAAACCTCTACAATATGGAAGTTTGATTTTAGAATTTGATTCCCAATGAAATCTAATTTATTTTCATTTTCTCCATTAATCAATACCTTACTACTTAGAAATGCGACTTGAAAATTAACGCCTTGCATTTAAATAACACACATACCATTCAACGTACTCTTTTAGTATCGATTTCCACGACAACAACTGCATGTCTTTTCTATTTAATGATCTTAGCCATCATTCTTCTTTAAGAATATGCTTGATCATAAAGGTACACTTGGTCTCATAGTGTTTCATGCTATCAAATTCTTCAAACAATGCGTAGACCAACAATATACTGAAATTACCAATGATCTTCGTGGATTTAACAACTACACGCCTTTGGTTTTCAAACTTCTTCTTCCTCACAATTTCAATGCACACCAACAACGTTAAAACATTAATATTTAACGTGCACCAACAACGTTAAGATTTAGTCACTTACCAATCGAACCATGCTCTTCCTCTACCAAGCTCGACCTCCTCATATGCCACACTCTCAATTCTTAGCACAACTTCTTATTACAGGAAACAATTCTTTCTATTCCACAATTCACATATAACATGACATCCACACATTCTACACAATCTTCCAAAACTAGGATCACAACTCCTACATACATGCCTCATGCAAATATTCCAACACCAGTCTCAACACATGTCTCATTCTTCATGTTGTGAAATTTTTGCGTGGAAATTCACAACTTATTCCATGCAAGTATCCATTCAAATGATTTGTTCTCCAGAATTTCTTCACACATCAATATTAGATACAATAGACTAAAAATCTATAATTTAGACTTCTTTATGAGAAAAATTTACTCTATGTTGAGACTTTAATTCACCATTTACTGTATATAATTACTTTTTATTGATATGCAGCTATTTCTCTAGCCATATTTCACCATCTATATTTCACCATCAATCCCATGATCTTCTGCTCTGATACCAAAATGTTCTCGCAAGCTACATAATTAAAAATTAACAGTACACAACATAATTAAGAAATCACAAAATACTAATGCACATAAAATATCAGAAATAATTCATTGATAAATAAAATATTTACAAGAGAATTATTGGGCCTAATCATTGGCCTCTCATTCTTCACTCTACTTACTTACATGCTTCATGGGCTCACCTAGATTTATACAAGTGGATCTGAACCCAAATTAGGTTCTAGATCCTAAGAAAACTCCCAAAACATCTCTCACGATCCATAAAAACTCTCAACTAATCCCTTATCTCTAGATAATATCTAACTAACCCAAAAATCTCTCAACTCTTCCAAAATATTATGGAATCTTCTCCTATTTACTGTTAGGCCAGGAGGTAACTCCACAAATGAACCCTGAATTTAATAGAGGGTGCTCATGAATATATACATGGAGGTGAGACTGTTGGGTTTCATTTCCCAAAGTCTCTTATACTTCCTTGTTTCCTATATTACGCTAATATACAATTTCTCCCAATCCCTTAGGATTAGGTGTTAACATTCTCCCCCTTAATCTGAAGGGATGTTGGTGAGTCCAAGCATCGTTATGAATTTTTCGAACTTTTCTCTTCCAAGCACTTTGGTGAAGATGTTTGAAGTCTGCTCATTTGTGGAACAATGACGTAGATGGATAGTTTTGGCCTCAACATTGTTGGAAATACTGAGGGGGGGTGGGCGGGGGTGAATCATTATTCCTTTCAATTATAGCATTAGTTAATCTTCAATTATTATCAATGTTTGTACAATGATAAAAAAAAACAAGAGGAACACAAATGCACACAATTTTTAAGGTGGAAACCCACTCCGAGACAAAAACCACCAAATTATTTTCTAATAATTCTTTAATATTCAACTCCAATTGAAAATAAAGCTCCAACTTCCTAGAATCTAGAAAAGCATTCTTCTTCAGCTCCCACTAGATGGATGCTCCAACTCCCGAGATTCTTCAATAGTAAACTGAACGGATGCCCCAACACCCAATGAGCTACAACTCACCCTAGCACCACCCTACCACCCTATAGAATAATAAATAAGAATGGACTCCCGTACCAGGGAAAATGGTCCACTTTACAATGATATAGAATGATGTAGAAGAAGAATATATACTAGAGCATAAAACCAACTTTGACACAACCACCTAATGATGATCCTAGACCTCCCAACACTGCCTCTTCAACCCTTGGCAGATAGACACTAGTACAATTTTTACAATAATGTATTTACAATGACTTAGTATAATGATACCTTTACAATGATTGTATGCAGTGCTGCCCACTTGAAGACTTCATAGGATGAAATTATTGTTGTTGTTATGCACTTTGGTTGATGATATTTTCATGCTACCCTCTGCTGCATCTTTCTTTACTTTTCTACCCTAGAAAGTCTGGTCCTTTGCAACCCTTGAAAAAACATGATCTAGCTTTTTCTTTTACTTCTAGGAGCTCGATATTGAATCTAGTGTATCTCTGTTATTGCAGATCCTAAATATCTGATTTTTGGTCTTGTAGTATTCCTGTGAGTCATCTTTCCAATGCCACAGGTCTTACCTAATTTGGATTCTTCAGGAGAGAGTTATACCCAATCTATAACAATTCCCTAATTATGGAATGTGTCAGCAAAGCGCACTTGTACGATGTGCCACCTGTCACTGTTTCTTCATTTGGCTCTGAAATGGATAGAGAGAAAACTAAAGACTGTGCACTATTTTCCACTTTTTACAAAATTCCAATCTGATACTCAGAGAGAGAGTTATGACAAATTTACCAAGGTCACTTCTTTGAGATGAATTTCAGGAGCCTGCAAAAACCCTGACTTCCACAGATCATATCTCCAAAAAAAAATTTCACCTTGATCTGAAATTTTTACAGTAGCTGACTCAGGATTTTGGCTTCACCTCATAAAAATTGTAGCTTTTGAACCTTCGTAGAAGAAAGGTTAGAGCGAAAATTCCATGATGACATGTTTCAGATGGCGAAATCCCTTACATGAGGAGGATATGAGGATCACAATTTATATAAATGCTTAGGTTGAGAGGGGCTTCAACAAGTGAACGTGGGAGGGATTTTAGGAGCTTAAAAAATATTAATTATGACTTTTCAATGACCCATTCCCCAACCCTATGGGGTTTTATCCCACTAACTGGGGGTACAAACTTCAAACATGAATATCTCTCAAACCGTGAAGAATTATGTGGCGTGCCATATATCAACGGAAACATCTCGACAAGTAGAAACCATAAAAAGCATTATTTAACCAGAGTATATTAATTTGGTAGGTCAAAATTCCCATGCAATATTGGGTTATCCCTTGGTGTTGCTTGGGTTGACATCAATGACAACCGTGATCAACAATCTCCCCCTTTGGCATTGATGGCAACACAAGTACTCCCCCTGCGATCATGACACCTCTTCCTACAACATTCTCTCCCCCTTTGAAAATAATGGCAAAGGGTAACTCCCCTTGAAACACAACCATCCTGTGGACTTGTACACACTTCCACTCCCCCTTTATATTATGAATAAGGAAAATCTAATGAGAACTTGGGAGAATCCCAAGCTTCTGGCGAATATATTCCAATGCTGGCGAATATTTAATATGTGATTCTTTTGGTGCTGCTTGGAATCTTGCTACTTTTCCAACTGCTTGCATAACATTTGGTTGAGAGGCTGTTACATATAGAAGACTACTAATCATAGATCTGTACAACCTTTGATCCACATCCTTAGATGAGTCGTTTATGATCAATTTTCAACCTATTACCATTGGAGTAAGGATGGGTTTGCAATATTCCATTTTAAATTTCTTGAGCATTTCCTTGATGTACTTGGCTTGACATATAAATATTCCTTTCTCTTGCTGATATATTTGAAGCCCTAATAAGTATGTCAGCTCACCAAGTAAAGACATCTCGAAATCACTTTGCACCTTTGTAGCAAACATCTTACTTAGTCGATCATCATTGCTACCAATTATTGTATCATCCTCTTTAGCTATTAGACATGCTTTAGTTGCTTCATCCAGAACATATATGTCATTTGGAGCTTGACTTGTTGTAGCCACAATTCCACCATACATGCCTTTCCTGATTTCACATTTTGTGGAGTTGAATAGTATTGTGTGTCCTTGATCACACATTTTTCCAACACTGAGCAGATTTTGATTCATGTTTTCAACCAATAGAACATTCTTGGCTAGAGCATCTTTGCTTCCGAGAGTGACAGTACCTGATCCTATAACATTTGAAGATCCATCATTTCCAAAGGACATGGTTCCATCCTTCTTCTCTTTCAGAGATACAAATTTATTTCTATCTCTAGTCATATGCGTTGAGCAACCACTATCAACATACCACACATCTTTGTTCTTTTGAGCCTTGAAAGCGAGAGCACAATTATCATTATTATTCTTCTTCATGTTTGTTCGTTTTTTGGCTTCGAAGATTCTTCTAGAGGATTTTCAAGTCTGCAGTCTTTGGCTATGTGTCCAAAGTTTCGACATTTGTAACATTCAATATTATTTCTTAAATGTTCAAATCTATTGATGTTTCGTCGAGCCTTGGGAGGTTCATGTTTGATAGATCTCCTGGAATTGTATTCGTTCCTAGGGTACGTGCGACATTCTACAGCTTTATGACCAAATTTTCCACATGAATAACAGTAGCTATAAAAAATATGTTGGTACCTGGATGGAAATTTTCGTTGAGGAATTTTCTTCCAAGGCTGTTCTTGTGAATCTTGTCCAGTGAAGTCTACATGCATGTTAGATCTCATAGGTTCATTGTATTTTTTTGTAGAAGGTCCTTCTTCTTCTTCTTTGTAACTAATGCCAGTTCTATTGTTGTAAGATCGTTGATTGTTGATGAGTTCTTCCAATGCTCTTGAGATGTTGGCATAGTTTTGGATAGTTTTTCCTTTCTTCACTTCCTCACGCAGCAAGACTACTTTGGCTTCTAATTCTTCCCTTTCTTGGTTGCTTTCTTCCAACTTCTTTTGAAGTGACTCTTCAATGCATTTGAGTTCTTCAACTTCAATTTTGAGACCTTGAAATTGTTCTTCAAGAGTATTGGAACGGATCTTCTCTGCCTTGAGATATTTTATAAGCTTGATTGCTTCCTCATAAAATTATTCTATGGTCCATCCTTCTTATTTATTGTTTGATACCTCTTGTTTATTGTGCTTGGCCATAAAAAATACTCTCTCATTGGCTTCTTCTTCACTGTCATTGTCTTCATTATATGATGAGCTATCTTCTTTAGAGAGAAAGTTCCTTTTGGATCTTTGCTTGTTGAATTTCTTAAAGCCTTTCTTTCCTTTTGAGTTGCCATTACTTCTGTTTGGACATTTTGCTGCAAAATACCCAACCTCATTACAGCTAAAACATATCAATGGAAGTTTACCTTTGAATTGTCCCTTACCAATTTTTAGTTTTCACGTGAAGTAAGCATATTCTTCACCTGAAAGACCTTCTTCATCATCTCCCTTTTCTTCACACTTGTAGGTGCATGTATTTTCAATTGAAGGTTGTTTATCCTTATTGGTTTTCTTAGATGCAACGAACGCATTTTCTAGATGCGAAGTACCCTCTTCTTCATCAAGTCTCATTTCATATGCTATGAGAACTCCATGTAATTCCTATTTGCCGAGTTTGTCGATATTTTCACTGTATTCTAAGACCGATACCTTTGGGTTGAATCTCCCTGGTAACGTTCTAAGAATCTTCCGTATAATAGTCTTTTCGTCAACTAGCTCTCCCAATCCTTCCAAAGTATTGGTTATTTCGTCAACGTATTGGAAGTATGCAGCAATGTTGCAATCTTCTTTCATTCTGAGTTGCTCAAATTTTTCTCTATAGATTTGAAGCTTTGCTTCTTTGACATTTGAGTCACCTGCATATATATTCACAAGCTTGTCCCATACATTTTTGGCAGTTTTACAACCCAACACCTTATGATAAGCAGATTCAATAAGTCCACTGATAATAATATTCTTTTCTTTTGCATCATTTACCAAATTCTTCTTACCTTGTTCATCCGTAGTTGATGTAAATCCATTTTGAACAATGTCCCATATTTCGTAACCTTGCGCCAAGAGATAGACCTCCATTCTTCCTTTCCAGAGTGCATAATTATTTTCATTGAATAGAGGTACACCATTCTTGGTATGCTCCATGACCTCCTTCTAGCTATTAAACTGCTATTGAAGGAACCACGCTCTGAAACCAATTGTTGGAAATATTGAGAGGGGGGGGTGGGGGGGTGAATTAGTATTCATTTCTATTAGAGCATTGGTTAATCTTTAATTATTATCAGTGTTTGTACAATGATAACTGTAAGTATGAATTTTTTGTCGAAGTGTACGAAAAAAAACCACTTTAGCTATGCATAACTTATAGCCCTAACATCAAATATGACTACCAATATCTTCAAATCTGCAGTTAGTTTATCAAGAAAAGTGTTGCAAAAAACTAGATCTATGCATAAAGAGACATTAAGTAGTGAAAATAAGGTTTTGCTCCATACATCCAATAGACAAGACAAGAACAATATTTTTTGAAAGAATTTTTTGTATTAAGGGCACCTGGGAGGAAAACAAGAAGGTGTTTCCAATTCTCCTCAATGGGATGGGTTCTTGGAAGTCCTCAGCACTTGAGATCTAGCATTTCTCTCTCCTGTTGGTGTAGAAAACCTAGACAAAGATAGAACTCAAAGGGAGCTCACACAGCAAATAATGGAAAATGTGACAATGATAATGGCTCAAAGTCAGACCAAGAGTTTAGATCCAGAGTGATCTAATAGGCAAAAAAAGGTGAAGAATGGTAGGAAAAGCCCTCCTATTTATAACAAAATATTGGGTCATTCTAGATCTTGGTGCATGATTAAAATAACATTAACCAAATCTAGATCCACCTTTTATGGAATATTTTATTATATTTGTTGGAGGGAAAAGGTATTTGACTTAGGTCAAATCCCTTTATTTGTGAATAATAAATAAATAAATGATTTATTTATCATTTTAAGGAAGTGGTTGAAGGATAATCAAATAAATAATGATTTATTTAATTATTTATGGGTGATCTAGTCATATTTAACAAGGAATATTATTTATATAAGATTTAAATGATTATTCCTAGAAAATAATAAGACAAATAAAGATTTATCTAATTAATTTCTTTGTTTTGGGTTAAACATGACCAGGAATAATAATTAAATCATTGTTTAATTGATTGTTCTTTGAGGAAAATCAAACAAATATAGGTTTGTTTAATATTTCCTTTTGGGTTTTCCTGTTTAGACCATAAACAACCTAATAAATGTGTTTTATTAAGTTATTTCACATAGTGAAAGAAATTTTACTTAGGGTAAAATTGGTCTTACATGGTGTACTTGGGTCCATCTAATGATAGTAGGTTAGATGACCAAAAAATGGTGTAACAGATTGCCCCCCAGCGTGCGAGTGTTAGGAGCAAATCGTATGACCGAAGTACGTTGTAAGAACTCAATCACCAGACATCAAAAGGGAAGTCGGAGAGAGAAATGTGAGGTAGACTAATGTGCTGAAGAACTAGACCCTGAGGAGACGAGACTTACAGGTGCAACAAGTCTCTTTTTATGAGAGGGTACATGTGCTAAAGGCGGCGGGGGAGGCATACCTATGCCCGCCGAGACAAAGTACAAAAGAATAGTGTGTCCAATAAACAAGGGACCGAACCATAAAGTACAACCGGCATAAACATGAGCCAGATAAAAATACAATGAGGGATCTCACATACATGTTGTGCCTGGGATAACAGCCCGGACTTATACAATAATATTTGAGTACATGAGATACAAATACAACCCAAATGCCCCCAATGAGCGGGGAAGGGCTCACAAAATCTGACTGATACATGCAAATCAAAGAGGCACTGCAAGCGGCTAAGGCCGACATCATCAAATATATGGAGCTGCAATGAAGAGGTCATCCGGGTATGTGGGGGGCTACCTGCAGGGCCACCCCCTCATGAGGGCTGAGACATCTCACACACACCCGGGCATCACCAATAGCTACTGTTGCATCACTGGACCATCAAGCATACGGATCTCGATCATGCTGAAAGGAGCTGGAGTGTAGAAAAAATCAAGTCAAAGGGAAATGAGAGATCCCTTTGCCTGATCTGAGGCACCGAACAAGAGTGGAAGTTGGAACCAAGGTACACCGCCTTCTAGACCTGTCTTCTGGAATGAAGGAGCTGATGTCGACAGAAGGAGGTCCGCCATAGGTGAGGTAATGAGAGATCCTCAACTAAGGCACGAGAGAAAATAGTAGTGCGACGGACAGACTAATACTAATGATGATGATGGAATGAAGGGGACTAAGTAGCGAATGTACGACTTCCCTTGCTATAGCATAAAGGGCATGAATGACATGGCAGCGACTGAAACAGTATCATAAGGGATAGGGGACAGTGGGACTGAAGGCCATAATGTGCGACACAAGAGAGAGACCAAGCAATGAAGGAGGGAGGACTATAGCGGGCTACAAAGGGACTCGGGATAGACTCCATGAATGTGATGATGACTCAACTTGAATTCTCTAAAAAAGGGCGACTCGATGGTGCTGCCACACAGAAAAGGTCCCATGGGGGACCATGAAAACATGAGTACAAGATGGTATCTCATGACGAAAATCGACACGAACAAAGACAAGTATGGAGGCAAAGTGGTGCCCCAAGTACAAGTGTTGTAAGTGAGGAAATTCGATTTTGGGGGGAGGTGAAGTGACCCATCTTGGACAAAATGTGTCCTGGTGAAGTATCAAATCACAAGAAAATAACAGATACCCATTTGAGGGCCGGTGAGAGCTTTCCAACGGTGCAGACGGTTTGTCAAACGGAGCTATGGTGTGGTCGCAACAGGTGAAAGAAAAAACAAGGGTTCTCTTTTAATAAGGCAGTTTTCCCTCCAAATTCACTCATTTGCTAGTGTTGTTGTGGTGACTGTAGAGAGGAGGGAAGGCCCTAAATCTTGCGGCGAGCATAGCAGACAAACCGACCATTGGAATCGAGATCCGTCAGTTGCAGGTAAGAGGCCTAACCTTACTCTTTCATGTTGATGGATTGAAAGTTCAGATTAGGGCCCAGAATCTCAGGAACAGACCCTCTTTCACCTCTACAGCTGGGTTGCACTTTTTGGGCCAAAAAATGCGACCTGGGAAGCAGGTTTTGAGCCAAAAACTGCGACCAGTCCCAGGAATGGGCAGAAAAATGTGACCTAGAGGGTGAATGAGATTTGAGTGTTGTTTTAGGGTTGAGATGTGAGTTTTTGTGATTGGTTATAGTGTTTCTTATCTGTATACTGACAAAGATGATGTGTTTGTGCAGATATGGCAGATATACGGGTCAGCTGGAGAGAGAGAGACCTAGGTACATTACGGTCAGAGATCCAGGGAGATCAGGGTGTCCATTGTGTATTGGCCAGATTTGGGGTTCTGAAGTTTTTGGAGAACCTGTTGATGAGAGCAAGGGAGCCATTTTTGGCCCGGATTGTCAGTTATTGGGATCTAGATCATGAGGTCTTTGTAGTGTAGGGGCACAGGATCGAATTAACAGTCCAGGATCTGTATTTCCTGACTGGTCTCTCGCCACGGGGGATGGTGGGAAATACGTAGCCAGTGTTACCGCGGGGGCGGAACATCATGGAGTTTGTGGAGCGACATTGTCGACTGGGTCTCCAAGTCAAAGGGACTCGGATACCGATCGGGGACCTAGAGAGATTAGAGACTCGTGCAGTGGCCGCAGCGGTGCTGCGGATCCTGGGAAACGAGGCACTCCATCACATCACTTGGGGGCAGATGATGATTGTGGAGAGTGTGTTGAGTGGGACCTACTATGGGTGGGCCCAAATGACGTTGGTGTCATTAAAACGACAGCTGTCGCTTTGCAAGTGGCAAGTGAACCACGATTGCTCGTATGGGACTTTATTGTGCTCCTTCTTTTTTGAGAAGATCCCGACCTTACGACCTCGTATACAACTCCCAGATGGGGGCCCGAGAGAGCCCAGGATGCGCCGGTGGGGGCGACTACTGTGCAGAGGAGGAGGAGGGGCGGTCGGACGGGTGTTTTGACCTGAGTTCTTTGCCCATTGGGATCAGATGTCGTTATACATAGACGACTATCCCTATAGTGGGTTGAGTTATTGTGGGGATCTGGACCTACCACTTCTGCCTAGTCGAGTATGGGGACTCGATGGTAAGTGACAAGTGACTACTCTTTTTTGGGCATGTTAAAGTTTTTTGAACAGTATATAGGGTACTGATTCATGTACTTTTGGTATGCAGATATAGCTCCGGTAAAACCGGCCGGATATATGGGACGACTAGCAACAGCAGGAGCTGCAGGCCCGAGTGGATCGAGAGCGGCGCATAATGAGGATCCGGCCGCCCTCCTGGAGGAAATCCGCCATAGATGTGAGAGGTTGCTGACTGGTGTTTCAGAGCGCGGGTGGCAAGACTTAGATGACCAGTACATAGAGCCATGTATTGGTCTACCCTCGGAATGGCGGGGTGTCATGTGGCGCATGGCAATGGCCGGTCAGGGGATACATGATCTACGAGCTGTAGGAGTAGAGCCATTGGCTCGGGATCTGCCAGATAGTGATTAGGTGTGGGACAGGTGGTGCCCCCTAGTGTGTATGTAGGGACAGGTGGTGCCCCCCAGTTTTGAGTTTTTTGTAACATGCTATGGGCATGTCATATGTATCAGAGTAGATGGACTCTAAACACATGTTTTGCGACACATATGATGGATATGCATCTTTTTTAATGATTATGAATGTTATTGTCTTGTATAAAATGCGTGTGATAAATGCCAATCTAGAACATGGTTTGCAATGCGATCTACATATTTATTTTGTTCTCGAGGTACATGGTTGAAAGTTATGGTTTCAAACTCACGTATCAAGAGTTTCACTTGTAAATATTGTCTAAACAGCACAGGATTATGCACACGATAGACACCATTTAGTTGCATGACAAGAAGTAGGGAATCTAAACGAACATGTAGATGGAGGATGCGACGAGAGAGGGCATCGACTAAAAGACCACGCACTGCATCATATTCGGCCTGATTATTGGTGGCAGGACCAATGCAGACCCCGTTCGAGAGAACAAGGGCATGCAAGGGGGTGAAAATGGCCCAACCTACCGAGGCTAGATTCCAGGAGTAACGACTTGTACCATCGGCGTAACCGATATAGGGTGTGGATGGGAGGTCCTGCGGAATGGTGTTACAAGACAAAAAATGGGAGGAGGAGGGACAATGACGGCAACGTGAGTGTATAGTAGACATCGAGCGGCAACTGCGGGAGGGAGTGCAATGGGCAGGATGGCTATGACTTGTATACGAACTAGATGGTGGTATATGAGGGCTATAGGAGGTATGGCTGGGACTCGGGCTGCGGAGGTCAATATAGATAGGGGTGGTGTTATCCCGTTTATGGGCAGGAAGGATGAGGTTATGGGTGGAGAAGGCTTCCAAGAGGGCATCCTGACAGGAAAAGAGGGGATGACGAGAGGAAGGGAAACCACATTACACGACAAAGCTACCTAGATCATCTATATAGGAAGAAAGGCTAACATACGGATCGTCACGGGGGATGACAGAGGAACATATAAACAGATGGTCAAATGATGTTAAGCCCAGGGTGGTCGCTGAAGGGGGATCGAGCGAAACAACAGGGGAGGATTCAAAGGGAATGTTCTCCAAAGGTCTCACAAAGGATGATAGGTAGAGAATGGTGGTAGTAGACTCCGTCATCTGGACATCAGGGGGGGGATGTCAATGGGAGCGGGGGGATGCTCAAGCTGACCTGAAGCATACTGCGCAAGTATGGGAGAGGCGGACTGATTTTGTTCAACCTCATACTCTCGAACTACCTCTAAAGAGGCGCGGTAATGCGTCAGGTGAGGACAATGGTGGGAGTAATGGCCATGGACACCGCATAAAGCATAGGGTTTGTTGGTGCGAATAATCTTTGGGTTCTTGGTTACAGACGAGGACGGAATAGAGGGGTCAGGGACCGTAGACTCAGGGAACGCAACTTTAACCATGGGTTGAATACGGGGCAGTTCAGGAAAAGTATGGGTGGCGTGACCGACGACATCACACAAGGCGCAAGGCTTTGCGGGCGGAGGAGGAGCTGGGTCAGTCGGGGTGGCCTTGTCTTTGGCTGCCCCCTTGCGAGCTTTGCCTTTCTTTCCTGGAGCTGCCACCACAAGGGCAGGGTCCTGGGGGTGCGGAGGGCATGGTGGCAACGGAGGAAGCGAGGGGGACCGGTTGAACTGGTGTCAAAGCAAGATAAGGTTTGGGGTGACCAGGTGGGGTAGCGGCTGGAGGGTCAAGGTACCAGACGGGGATGCCCAGGGTCAGGTTGGGGAGGGAGAGGGTGGCCATGACGGGGACCGTATAGACTCTAGGAGGGGGAGCCAGGAAAGGTATCTGACCAGTGGGATAATGACCAGGGGGGACAGCTCCGAGATGGTTGAGGCCTGGGGGAACCGACCCAGGAGGATAGAGGGGTTCAGGGATACTAGCTGTAGGAGAAGGGCCAGAAGGAGGAGGTCCGGCTGGCGGAGATGAATGGCTAGGAGCGGGTTGCGGTGAGCGAGGTTGAGTCTGAGGTTGCTGACTAGCCGAAGCGGGTCGCTTAAGGACAGCCTGAGACGATTGCATCATGCAAACATTCGATAAGCTGAGATCAGAGATAGGAGGAGGAGGGAGACTAGGGAAAGTTCCAAGCAAAGAGGAGTCTTTGTAGACGCTGGGAGAGACACTGGTTAAGGAATCGACGATTTTCTTATTGGCTACAGAAGAGATGGTCGTCTCAGGGGAGGTCTGAGACTTTGGCTCATGATAAGTCAACTGGCCGATGGTGACTATATTTCCATTGTGAGGAAAAGACATCTTGCGAAAAACTGCGGATGGGACAGCAGACATGGCATAGGTGTAGCTTCGCCCCAAGAGAATGTTGTAATCTAGAGGGGCGTCGATGACTTCGACGTCAACACAAATAGTCTTGCCCGCAAGAGTGATAGGACAATTACGGAAGAGGCCAATGGGCTGGGAGGCGTGGCCATCCCATGCTTGAAGGGTGATTGTGGAAGGGGCCAACTCAGGAGATCCAAGTTGCTTCCAAACCGAAGCGGACATCACACAGGTGGATGCCCCCTCATCAATTATACACCGAGAAACGTTAGCGTTCCAGATTTTGACTGGGATTTGGAAGGCTACGGAAGTAGGAAGGGGAGGATGTTCTGATTGATGGGCGTCGAAAACAATCATTTGGTCATCAGCAGGATCCACAGCGCCCATGGCAGATAGTAGAGCCTTCTTTTGGGAAGGGCACGATTGGAGGAGTTCCAATGTGGAAATGGCAGCAGGAGACTGCGCCAAATCATCTACTATGTTATACGAATGAGCAGCTCGACCAGGAGTAGAATTTCGGCGTAATGGTCCTTTAGGAATCTTGGTATGAACCTCAACTTTGGGTTGAGGGATATGTAAGGGACCATTGGATGTCGAAAGAGGCTCGGTAGAACTTGAAGAAGGGGACTCGGAGGCAGACTGAGCGGGAGGCTTGGAGTACTGGCGAGACCGAGTTTGAAGGTTAAGGTCGACGGTTGGGGATGGATCAGAGTTCATCATGAGGATCTGGTAATCAGAGGAACCAGAAAGGGAAGGTTGAGTGGTGACCTGTCCTTCAGGTGGTTGGGTAGCCACGAATCCTTGCTGGGGGAAAGGATCGGTAAACATAGTCGGTTGAGTAGTGGCCACATTAGGGGGAGCATGAGGGGAGGCATGTTTTCCTCGCAATGTGGCTTGAGACTCCCACATCTGCCGCATCTGTGGTAGAAGGGGACAATCATGAGTGTAATGACCATAAACACCGCAACACGAACAAGGCTTATTTGTGCGAATAGGCCTGTCCGACTTGGGCTGAGTGCCCTGTTGCTGGTTAGCAGTGTTAGGGTTAGTACCTTGGGAATTGGGTTCATGAGTACCAGGGGCAGATTGATTTTGATTGCCTCTCTGCCTTCTTTGAGAGGAAGGGGGATTAGTCGCGCCCTGTTGTGCAAATACTTGCCCTGGGGGGGGCTGTAGGTGTTGTTGCTGGGGTTGAGAAGGCAAGGGAGGTGGAAGTGCATATGCTGGAGGAGCTGGAGCACCAGGCTGCGGATAAGGATAATGGTTAGGTTGGGAAACATTGAGGTAAGAAGGAGGTTGGGCAAAAGGATGAGGCATGCCGTATCCTAGATACATGCTACCTGGAGGGGGAAAAGTGCTAGAGGTGTTGGCCCCTCCCGGAGGGAGACCATGGCCCATAGGAGGTTGAGCATACAGATGAGAAAGGGCTCCAACGATACCGTCGGCGGAATGAGATGCCCCCAGGGCATTAGCACCACCAGGCCTGGGGAGGTCAGGAAGGACGGTATAAACATAACCAGACTGAGCGTAGATCAGGTCATATTTCAAGGCTATCTGAAGGGCGACTTCTTTGGTTGGAGGGAAATGGGAGGCAACATCTTTGCCAATGGGAGGTAGGAGAGTGTGAAGGAACCAGTCCATATAAATCTGATCCTCGAAGGTGGGAGCTAGACATAAGCTCCGTATTCTCTGCCATTCCTGGACATGAGTGGAAAGGCGGGATGAAGATGTTTGACGGAAAGAAGTCAAAAGATCTGTACCAGTGTCGTATCGGAGAGGGAGCTGGAAATAAGATAAAAAGGCTTGGGCAATGGTCGCAAAGGTGGTATGGGAAGAGGTGGCCTGGTCAACATACCATTTAGAAGCTTCACCCATAAGCGTGCGTTGGAACAACCGAAGATGGATGGAATCATCGGTAATAGAATTGGAGGAACACCACATGTGGAAAGATCGGACATGGTTGGTTGGATCTTCGCCAGCAAGGCCTTCGAACTTAGGGATGTCAGAGGGGAGCTTGGTTGGCATAGCAGGCCAACCAACATCGTGGCAGATAGGGTCATTGGTCAACTGATTGAGATTGGGGAGGCTAAGGCCTGCCATGTAAGGGAGCAAAGGTGCAGCCGAGGTAGTTCTTGTGGCAGTTCTGCTAGTAGTAGTCCTGACATTAAGGCCGGGATTACTGCTAGTGTTAGGCCCTGGACCAGACATAATTAAGGTGACAGGGGGAGAACCAGAAGTAAAAGGAGAACCCAATGAATCAGAAGAGGAGTCGGAGTGCGGACTCAGAGGAGGACTAACTCGACGACGGCGGGAAGGAGTAGGTCGACTGACCGAAAACTGAGGGTGAAGGCCAAGAAGTCTCCGGGATGTGCGCCTTGGGGGCACAATGGTGACAACACAAACACGGCTCAAGGGGAAGAAGAACGACCAACAAAGGCAGGGAGGTGCAGAAACAAGTAATTACAATGTCGAAATGAGGGCATAAAGGTGCAGTGTCAATTGTTTTTACAATGTTTTAAAGTCTTTGCCTGGCAGTGGTAACCAGGCTCTTCTTCGCTTAGGGTGAGTGTGTGGTGTGCGTTAATTTTAATTTTTTAAACCCTGACGTTTTGAGAGCAAAAGAAAAAGTGTGCTGTGTAACTGAAAATAAATCTGCAGAGAACAATATATAATGCTGAAATAACAGAAAATTAACAGCTTACAATGCATCGATCTAACCCAAAAAGGCGGGTCTCTCAAAACTAGTCTAACAGAGGGAAACAAATCTAGTCAAAACACACTAAAAAGAGGCCAATAGATTTAGGGTCGAGAGGGACAGGGATCTAAAGGAGAAAGCTGCTGAAAAGAGGTGCAGAACACAGCCAAGAGGCAAAGGCAAGGTGGCTGGAAAAAAGGAGGAAATCAGCAAAAAGCAGAAGGGACAAGGAGGAGTCCCTGAAGGTAAATCCAAACAAAACTTCAGGAGGTGATTTGAAAGGGAGAAGAGCTGATTAAAAGGGATCTGAAAAGGAGGTATCAGATCTGAAAAAGGGGTGGCTGAAACTCTGAAAAAACAGACACCTGAAACAGTTAAAACTCTTCCACCAAAAGTGGAGGGTATTGAAGCCCTAGGGGGCTATGTTCCCACTTAGATGAGAAAAATAGATCAGAAACAGGTCTAAACGGGCTGAGACAGAGGCTGGAAAACCCTGACAGAAGCTTCAGAAAAACCCAGAAAAATTGCAGAAAAATAGCAGAAAAACTAGCAGGTCGCAGGTTCTGACCTGTTTCCTATGCAGGTCGCAGATAATGGGCTGAAAAGTGCGACCTGGAGTCCAGGTCACAGTTTTTGGGCTGAAAAAGTGCGACCTGAAGCTCCAGATGTCCCGGCGGCAGATTTCCGAAAAAGTTGCCGTCTCAGTTGCGACTGATGTCTGTCACCTGCGCAATAGGGCCAGAAACAGGCGGAAGTTAGAAATTTTAATGTTTTAGGGTTTTATAGGTGAAAAACAACATAAAAATAGGAAAAACAAAAAGCTGAAAAGAAACCCTAGGGTTTGAAGTGGCTGGATATGCAGGAATATGAAAAACAACAACGGTCGTAATTGAAAACCCGTGTGGAGTCGCCAGTTGTTAGTATGAATCTTTTGTCGAAGTGTACGAAAAAAGACCACTTTAGCTACGCATAACTTATAGCCCTAACATCAAATATGACTGCCAATATCTTCAGATCTGCAGTTAGTTGATCAAGACAAGTGCTACAAAAAACCAGATCTATGCATAAAGAGACATTAAGCAGTGAAAATAAGGTTTTGCTCCATACATCCAATAGACAAGACAAGAACAATATTTTTTGAAAGAATTTTTTGTATTAAGGGCACCTGGGAGGAAAACAAGAAGGTGTTTCCAATTCTCCTCAATGGGATGGGTTCTTGGAAGTCCTCAGCACTTCAGATCTAGCATTTCTCTCTCCTATTGGTGTAGAAAACCCAGACAAAGATAGAACTCAAAGGGAGCTCACACAGCAAAATAATGGAAAATATGACAATGATAATGGCTCAAATTCAGACCAAGAGTCTAGATCCAGAGTGATCTAATAGGCAACAAAAGGTGAAGAATGGTAGGAGAAACCCTCCTATTTATAACAAAATATTGGGTCATTCTAGATCTTGGTGCATGATTAAAATAACATTAACCAAATCTAGATCCACCTTTTTATGGAATATTTTATTATATTTGTTGGAGGGAAAAAGTATTTGACTTGGGTCAAATCCCTTTATTTGTGAATAATAAATAAATAAATGATTTATTTATCATTTTAAGGAAGTGGTTGAAAGATAATCAAATAAATAATGATTTTTTTAATTATTTATGGGTGATTTAGTCATATTTAACAAGGAATATTATTTAAATAAGATTTAAATGATTATTCCTAGAAAATAATAAGACAAATAAAGATTTATCTAATTAATTTCTTTGTTTTGGGTTAAACATGACCAGGAATAATAATTAAATTATTGTTTAATTGATTATTCCTTGAGGAAAATCAAACAAATATAGGTTTGTTTAATATTTCCTTTTGGGGTTTTCTGTTTAGACCATAAACAACCTAATAAATGTGTTTTATTAAGTTATTTCACATAGTGAAAGCAATTTTACTTAGGGTAAAATTGGTCTTACATGGTGTACTTGGGTCCATCTAATGATAGTAGGTTAGATGACCAAAAAATGGTGTAACAATAACAGCAAACAAGAGGAACACAAATGCACACAGTTTTTAATATGGAAACCCACTTCGGGAAAAAACCCACCTAATTCTTTTCTAATAATTCTTTAATATTCAACTCCAATTGAAAATAAAGCTCCAACTTCCTAGAATCTAGAAAAACATTCTTCTCCAACTCCCACAGGATGGACGCTCCAACGCCCGAGATTCTTCAGTAGTCAACTGAATGGATGCCCCAACACCCAATGAGCTACAACTCACCCTAGCACCACCCTACCCCCCTATAAAATAATAAAATAAGAATGGACTCCAGTACCAGGGAAAATGGTCCACTTTACAATGATATAGAATGATGTAGAAGAAGAATATATACTAGAGCATAACCCCAATTTTGACACAACCACCTAATGATGATCCTAGACCTCCCAACACTGCCTTTTCAACCCTTGGCAGATATACACTAGTACAATTTTTACAATAAACATTGTTACCGATGAAATAGGTAACCGCACTGTTACCTACTTTTTTTTTGTAGCATAAAAAACACCCGATTTTGAAAAGTGGTGATGCAGAATCACCCCCTTTTTTTTTGTGCACATTTTTGACACTCTAATATTTTTATCTATGAAGTATGAATATTTGTTTTAAAATGTTAGTGATTTTCATGCTAATTTTGAAACGTATTGATGCAGCATCAATTTTTTTTTTTTAGAGCGGTGATTTTCATGCTAATTTTGAAACGTATTGATGCAACATCAACCTTTTTTTTTTTAAAGTGGTGATTTTCATGTTTGTAATAAAACACAAAACTTAGATAAAAAATATATATATAAAAACAATAAAAAAAACCAATAAAAATGTAAAAAAATAAAAAATTAACTCGTAAAAAAAAAAAAAAAAAAAAAAAAAACAAAAATATTCGAAAATTATATCAAAAGAAATGACAAAATTTGAAAAAAAACACATAATTAAAAAAAAAAAACAAAAATTAACCCAAAATAAAAAACATCAAAAACATTTTTTTCTAAGTTATTAAAAAAAACATATAATTAAAAAAAAAATTTAAATAGAAAATTTAAAAATAATTTAAATTACAAAATTAAAATTTAGATTAAAAAAAATAAAATACAAAAAAGAAAAAAACAAATTTAAAATTTAAAATTAAAAAAATAATAATAAGAAGAAAAAAAAACAAATTTTAAAATTAACAAAAAAAAAAAAAAAAAATTAAAAAAAAACAAAATTTAAAATTGAAAAAGAAAATTAAAATAAAAAAAACTATCATTAAAAAACAAAAAAATGAAAAAAACCACATGCAAATAATTAAAAACAAATACCCATAAATTTACCTTTTTTTTTTTTTTAAATGAAACAATTTATAAAATTTAAAAATGAAAAACTAAAAAAAAAAAATTAATCAAAATTTAATAAATTTTAAATTTTAAAAAATAATTAATCTAAAAAAAAATTAAATTAAATTTAAAATAAAAAATTTGAATTAAAAAAAAAAAAAATTAAAATTTTTTGAATTTAAAAAAAAAAAAAAGAATTTTTTGATCGTGGTGGCGCCGCCAATCGGCCTCCCGCCCAGGTGGTGGCGGAGGTCGACCGCTTGGCGGGTGGAGAGGCTACACGCATCCCCCTGCCCACCCAGCAGCCAGCCTCCGCCACCACCTGGGCGGGAGGCCGGAATCCCACCCAGCGGGCGACATCCGCTGCCACCTGGGCGGGAGGCCAATTCTAGGAATCGCCCTCCCGCGACGGGAGGCCGATTCTGGGAATCGCCCTCCCGCGACGGGAGGCCGATTCCCGGAATCGCCCTCCTGCGGTGGGTGGCCGATTCCGGGAATCGCCCTCCCGCGGCGGGAGGGCGATTCCAGGAATCGGCCTCGTGCCACGGGCGGGCGATTCCCGGAATCGGCCTCCCGCCCAGGTGGCGGCGGAGGTCGGCCGCTAGGCGGGCGGGGAGGCTGCATGTGGCGGCGGAGGTCGGCCGCTGGGTGGGAAAGTGGCTGCATGCAGCCTCCCCGCCCGCCCAGCGACCGGCCTCCGCCGCCACCTGGTGGGAGTCCGATTGGCAGCACCAACACGATCAAAAAATTCTTCTTTTTTTTTAATATTTTTTTAAGTTGATTTTTTTTTTTTAAATTCCAAAAATTTTAAATTATTATTTTTTAATTTAATTTTTTTATTTGAAATTTAATTTGTTTTAATTTTTTTTTTTTAATTTTTAATTTAATTTAATTTTTTTAATTTTATTCATTTTTTTTGTTTTTAATTTTTTTTTTCTAAGTTTTGTTAATATTTTTTCTGTAATTTTTTTTTTTTTTTTTTTTTTTTAATTAATTTAATTGATTTTTTTTTTTTTAATTTCATATTTTTTTTTAATTATTAAATTTTATGTTTAGTTTTTTCATTTAATTTTTTTAAATTTAATAAATTTTGTATTTTTTTTTTAATTTATTTGAATTTAATTTTTTATTATTATTTTTTTAATTACATAAAATTATTATATATATATATATATATATATACACAATTTTAATTGAAATATATATATATATATATATATATATATATATATATATATATATATATATATATATATATATATATATATATATTAAATTAAACTTAATATTTTCAAATTAATTTGTTTTTTATTTTATTTTTTTCAATTTTCATTTTTAATTGATTTTTAAAGTTTTTTAACTTTTTATTTTAACAACGTTTTTTTTTTTTTTTTTCCTTTGTATTTAAAATTTATTTTTTATTTCAAAATTTATTTGTTTATTCATTTATTTATTAAAATTTAATATTTTTCTTTTTTAAATTTAATTTGTTATTTAAATATTAACATTTTTTTTTTAATTTCATAAAATCTAATATATATATTTTTAATTTAAATTCATATATATATATATATATATATATATATATATATATATATATTATTTTTTATAATTTAAATTTAATTTTTTTTTTAAATTTATTTGTTTTTTTAATATATATTTTTTTAAATTTAATATTTTTTTATGTATTTTATTTTTCATTTTTTATTCTTAATTAATTTTCTTTTTTTTACTTCAAATTTAAATAATGTATTTTTTTTTCTAAATTTTTATTTTAAATTTTAAATTTATTAAAATTTAATATATTTCTTTAAATTTAATTTTTTTATTTTAAAATTAATTTTTTATTTTTTTAATTTAATAAACATTTTCTTTTTCTTTTTTAAATTTAATTTCTATATTTTATTTTTTATAATTTCTTTTTTTTTTAACTTCTTCTTTCTTTTTTCTTTTTTTTAATTTAATATTTATTTATTTATTTTTTATATCTATATATTTTGAAATTTTAATCTTCAATTTTTTTTAATTATTATTATTATTATTATTATTATTATTATTATTTCTTAAATTTTAGGTTTTTTTTAATGTTTGAATTAAAATTTTTATTCTGTTTTTATTTTTATTTTTTTTATTCTTATATATTTTTAAATTTTAAGCTTTAAAATATTTTTATTTTTTAAATTTATGTTTTTCTTAAATTTTAGGTTTATTTTAATGTTTGAATTTTAAAAATTAAAAAATGTTATTTCTATTTTTAAAAATGTCAAAAATATGACACAATATTTTCTTTTTGTTATTCTAGCATCAACTGGTTTTGTTTTGAGGGTGTTTTTTCAATCCTTTTTTTAAGAAACAATTTTGTTTTTAGCATAATTTTATAAAATGTTGAAATTTGACCTTAAAAAAAAACCAAGCGCGTTCTGAAATACACTTTTTTTGTTTTTGGGGTGTTTTTTCATGTTTTTTTAAGTCTTTTCGGGCTAGAGTTCCCGTTTTGAGGTCAGGTTACAATGATACCTTTACAATGATTGTATGCAGTGCTGCCCACTTGAAGACTTCATAGGATGAACTTCTTGCTGCTGTTATGCACCTTGGTTGATGATATTTTCATGCTACCCTCTGTTGCACCTTGCTTTGCTTTGTTGCCCTAGAAATTCTGGTCCTTTGCAACCCTTGACAACACATGATCTAGCTTTTTCTTTTCCTTCTAGGAGCTCGATATTGAATCTGGTGTATCTATGTTATTGCAGATCCTCGATATCTTATTTTCGGTCCTGTAGTAGTCCTCTGAGTTGTCTTTCCAATGCCATAGGTCTGACCTAATTTGGATTCTTCAAGGGAGAGTTACACCCAATCTCTCACAATGCCCTAATTATGGAATGTTTTAGCAGAGCGCACTTGTATGGCGTGCCACGTGTCACTGTTTCTTCATTTGGCTCTGAAATTGATAGAGAAAAAACTGCAGACTGTGCACTGTCTGCCACTTTTTATGGAATTCCAATCCGATACTCAGAGAGAGTTATGATGAATTTACCAAGGTCACTTCTTTGAGATGAATTTCAGGAGCCTGCAAAAACCCTGACTTCCACAGATCATATCTCCAAAACTATTGCGCACCTTGATTTGAAATTTTTATAGCAACTTCCTCAAGATTTCGGCTTCACCTCATAAACATTTTAGCTTTTGAACCTTGGTAGAAGAAAGGTTAGAGCGGAAATTCCACGATGACATGTTTCAGATGGCGAAGTCCCTTACATGAGGAGGATATGAGGATCACAATTTATATAAATGCTTAGGTTGAGAGGGGCTTCAACAAGTGAACGTGGGAGGGATTTTAGAAGCTTAAAAAATATTAATTATGACTTTTCAATGACCCATGCCCCAGCCCTATGGGTTTTTAGCCCACTAACTGGGGGTACAAACTTCAAACATGAATATCTCTCAAACCGTGAAGAATTACATGACGTGCCATATATCAATGGAAACATCTCGACAAGTAGAAACCATCAAAAGAATTATTTACCCAGAGTATATTAATTTGGTAGGTCAAAATTCCCATGTAATATTGGGTTAGCCCCTGGTGCTGCTTGGGTTGACATCAATGACAACTGCTAATCAACAAACATGATGTCGAATCAGATGGTATTTTGTATTGATGTGCTTCGTTCCATCATGGAACTTTGGGTTCTTGGAAAACTTTATTGTAGAAGTGTTGTCGATCATGAGTGGAGTTGAATGCATTTGTTTCATATGCAAATCTTCTAGGATTTTCCTATGCCACACAATTTCCTTTTTCACTTCAACTGTTGCCACATATTTTGCCTCAATTGTGGAATCTACTGGAATTGACTGTTTGCGTGATCTCAAGGAGACAATTCCTGATCCAAGACTCATAGTATAACCTGAAGTAGATACCCCAATTTCTCTATCTCCATCAAAAACAAAATCACAATATCCGATCAAGCTGAAGTTGCCCACCTGTGTGTATTTGAGTCCAAAGTCTTGAGTCCCTTTCAAGTACTTTAGAACTCTTTTTACAACAACCCAATGTCCTTCACAAGGTTTTTGCATAATCCTAGAGAGGATTCCAACAACAAATGAGATGTCTGGTCTGGGAGTAGTCAGGTATATTAGACTTCCTACAAGCTGTCTATACTTCATTGCATCCTCAAATTCCTTCCCTTCAGTGGATGTGAGCTTCAAGTTTTGTTCCATGGGAGTGGTCAAAGGATTGCATTCAACAATGCCAAAATTTCTCAATAGATCTCCAATGACACTTCTTTTGAGAAAGGAATATAGATTTAGGATGTTGATTTACTTCAATACGAAGATAGTAGTGAACATAGCTCAAATCAGTCATTTAAAAACCTTTCTTCAACTCCTTCTTTATGGATGCAATATAACTCTCGTTGTTCCCTGTCATCAAAAGATCATCTACATACACCACAAGATATAAAATTATTTTTCCAACTTTCTTAACAAACAAAGTTGCATCATCAAGATCAAAATGTTTGAAGTTAAGGTTCAGAAGATGCTCAGTTAATTTCTCATACTAGGCTCGCGGTGCTTGCTTGAGGCCATACAACGATTTTATAAGCTTGCATACTTTGTGTTCTTGGCCCTTCACATCAAATCCTTCTCACTGGGACATAAAAAAATTCTCCTTTAGATCTACATTCAAAAAGGCGGTTTTTATATCCATATAATGGAATTTCCAACCCTTCTGAGCTGCTAAGGCAAAGAGTGTCTGGATGGTGGCCCATTTTTCTGTGGGGGAAAATGTCTCCTCATAATCGATCCCTTATTTCTATGCAAAACCTTTTTCCACAAGCCCGACTTTGTGCTTGTCAAGTGAGCCATCCTCTTTGTACTTGTTCTTGTAGAACCACTTACAACCAATTGGTTTGGTTCCTAATGGAAGATCAACTAGCTTCCAAGTGCCATTATTTATCAAGGCATCATACTCCTTTTGCATCGCTTCATTCCATTCATCATGCGAAGCAACTTATTTGAAGGAATTCGGTTCAATATCTGTAGACAAATTCAATTCACAATTATAAGCAACATCCATATATCTACATCACCTCCATTTTGCCTAGTGGGACTTCTTGTTCCTGTCTTTCCAACCTCATGGGGACGAAAATTTTCCAGTGTCTTTGTCAGCCATTTTGGGGAACCTTTCTGAGATGGCCCAGGCTTCTCATTTGACTGATTTGAGATTGAATCAAGATTTAGTCTCCCAATTCTGTCAATCACATCATTCAAGGTGTCATTCATGGTTGGTTATTCATGTGGGGGAGAGAGTGCTTCAGAAGACGATTCCACACATTGATTTAGTATAGGAATCCCCCCTTCAAGACATGGAATATGATTATCAAATTATTGAAATGACTTTGCATGTGTGAATCTATCCAAGTGATCAAGTTTCCGCTCAACAACATCGCAAGTCTTGGAAGATTCAAGGAATATGACATCTCTAGAAACTACAAACTTTTTATCGACTTCACCATAGAGACGATATCCTTTGGAGGTATTGGAATACCCCAAGAAGAGACATTTTCTACTTCTAGCACCAAGTTTATTTATTTGTACCTTAGGTATAAAAGCATAACAGGTGGAACAAAAGACCTCGAAATTATTTACCGAAGGAATGTGGCCATGCCATATTTTATAAGGAGTTTTATTTTTTATTGTATTAGAAGGACACCTATTCTTTATGTATACAACACAGAATCTCATCAACACAAAACATCATTTTTACATTATTGAAAAACATCATGGACTGAACCATATTTAAAATTGTCCTATTCATTCTTTCAGCTACTTCTTTCTGTTGGGGAATATAGGGAGTAGTTTTTTGATGTTTGATCCCATGTTGGCGAAGATAGTTTTCAAAATTGTTTGAAGTGTATTATTTTCCATTATTAGTGTGCAAAGAGCCAATATGAGTTTGTGCATCATTTTCAATCCATGCATGAAAATTCTTGAATGTTTGAAAATAATCAGATTTGTTGTTCAATAAATAAACCCAACACATTCTAGTGTAATCATCAATAAATTTCATCATATATTTATTTCCATTTGTAGAAGCAACATGTATGGGGCCACATAAATATGAATGAATAAGCTCAAGTTTTCTATGTTCTCTGTAATGTAAATCATGAAAGGAATGTTTTCTATGATTTCCTAGAATACAAGCATCACATTGTTTAAGTTTCCTAGAAATTGTAGGCAATCTAGTAACACCAATTTTCTTCAACAATCGAAGGCTTTCATAGTTTAAGTGTCCAAATATAGCATGCCATAAAATACTTGATGGGAATGTACCTTCATCATGATGAGAATTGAATGCAAAGTTTTGTGCATGACGGTAGTCTCTCTGTCGTGTGGGTAGCCAAGGATGAAGAAGAAAAAAAAAAAAACAGCTTGTTTTTTTTTTTTGATGGCTTGAGTTTATATTTTTTTGCAAAGATTTCTCCATCAACATTTTTAGTAAATTCTTCAAAAAATTAATTCTAAAATTCAGGTGAAATGTTGCTCCCAAATCTAGCAACCAATAATTTCTCCAAGAAGTAAGTAAAACATCAAACAAGTCTTTAGTTACTCCAATGTTACAATGTGCTACAATATAATGAGCAGATTTAGGTGTTTTACCTTTGTCTCTATCATGAGCTTTACATTTTTCTTGATTTCTTTGTTGCTCAATTCTGTCCCAAGGCATCTTACATGTAGATGCATCATGCCAATATTTATTGTAGCCTATGCAATGAAGATAATATTTTTCACTTTGAGCTTTTATATCCCCCCTTCCTCTGAAATTTCTTCTTCCTCTTCCTCTTTGGCCACCTCTTCCTTTGGAAGAATCTTAAGCATGATTCTTCTCTCTATGTGTGAAACATATAGCTTCTTCAGAAGACAAAGGGGTTGTCTTCTTTCCAAAAGCTTTCTCTCTTTCTGCAAAATTTTCCTCAAGGGAATCAAAGGTGATCTTCACGAGGTTTCCACTTGCTTTCAATGACTCAAGGTAATGTGAGTAAGTGGGATAAAATGCCTTAACATAAGCCATGAGAGGTATGTCAACTTCCACACCAGTATTTTTAATGTCATGCATGATAGATCTTACTTCTGATGCTAAAGCAAGAGGGTCATCGTTTTTCAATTCAATGCCAAACAACTTAATAATTAACTAAAGAATTTCAAGTTCTGAATGTGAGTCATAGAGTTCTTTTAATTTCCTAAAGGATTCATATGAATTTGAAAATGGTGTAATATGAAGACTCACCTCTTCATTTACAAAAGCTGCAATCAAGGCACAGGCCTTGCAATTCTTGTTTTCCCAAATGGTGATCTCCTTGTTTGAGGTGGGATTTGTTGGTGGATTGTCTCATTCTCCTTCACAAATTACTCTCCACAACTCATTAAAAATGAGATTGTGCTTGATTTTTCAAGACCACTTGGGATAATTTTCCTTGCCAGCAATAACTACTCCCACAATAAATATGAGAGAATGCATTGTAAAAAATGTAGTCTGCTGGAAAAATACTCAATTTTGGTATAAAAAATGTATTATGCCGCAAAAAATCAATTCTGGTGTAAAAAATGTATTATGCTGAAAAAACTCATTCTGGTGTAAAAACTGTACTTTGTTGGAAAAAACTCAATTCTAGTGTGAAAAATGCACTTTTCTGTAAAAAAATCAATTCTGGTAAAAGAAAAATTGTAATTTTTTATTTATTTTTTTATTTATTTATTTATTTATTTTTATTTTTTTTTTCAGAGGAGAGGTCAGACATGGGGGAGGTCAACTTGGGGGAGGTCAGACATCAAGAATTTCGTTCCTGGGGAGGTTGAAATTGGGGAGGTGGAATAGGGGGAGGTGAGGGCAGAGGGATGGAGGAGGGAGAAGGGTGGACGAGGGTGGTGGAAGGGAGCGGGGAGTGGGAGGGGAGCTGCGATGGAGGAAGGAGCAGTTGTAGAGGAAGGAGAAGCTGTGGAGGAAGGATCGGAGCAGATAGGCAACATGGGCTACAATGGAGGAAGGAGAAAAGCGGACATGCAACATGGGCTGCAGCTGTGGTAAAATAGTGTAGAGGAGGGAATGAGTTGAAGGCTTAATTTTTTTTTTTAATATGGAATACCAGGAGTAGGAGGGATAGTTTTTCTAGGAGCAGACAGAGAGGAAGGTCTGCTAGGAGTAGGAGGGATTTACAGGGGAAGGAATGCCAAAAAAAGAGTCGGCTCTGATAACATGTCAGGCCAGGAGGCAACTCCACAAAATGAACCGTGAATTTTATAGAGGGTTCTCATGAATATATACATGGCGGTGAGCCTGTTGGGATTCATTTCCCAAAGTATCTTAAACTTCCTTATTTCCTATTTTACACTAATATAGAATCTCCCAATCCCTTAGGATTAGGTGTCAACATTTACAATAATTCTCATTCTCTCCTAAAAATATAGTGAAATACAATAAATAATTAAATCCTATATTAAGAAACTAAATCCTTTAGGAAACATGATACCCTAGATTAGATGCTCCTACATCATAGGGTGGTATTAGAGAAGCTATATTCCTTGTAAATATTTCTCTGGTACTGATGTTACAAAGTGCTATCAAACCAAGGTTTATAGTATTGGACCTCGAGGTACATGAAAATGGTTGTGATCATCATGCACGTAGTTATTGTTACATTTTTGTATTATTATCATGCATGATTCATAACGTTCATATTTTGATACTATTATTATATATATCGTGCTAATTTGGATTAATTTGTGTAGATGTGATATCCTCTCCTAAGATACACTGAGGGATGATTTTGATTGTGTCTTCTATTTGGTTTATATAAAATGGTATGTTTGTAGGAAATAGAAGGCTAAATATGAAGAGTATAATGGTGGATTACAATTTGCATGAATCCCCTTATAGGTCTGATGTAAAATTAGTGGAATGAGAAAAGTCCATTGGGAAAAAAGGAGAAGAGTATTCTCCTGATCTAGTAGATACACTGAGAAGTCTAAGGGTAGAGATTATAAGTTGTAAGGCATATGATAACATGTTGATTGAGGTACATGAAAGACTTGCAAGGGCTCAAGAGAATCAAATAAAAATAAATGTAGTGATTCTTCAAAGACTTTCAGATTTATAGAAGTAGGGACAACTAGTTATCGATCATGGAGATAGGCAGGGGGAGAAGACTAATGGGGAATATGGTAATAGGTCTTAGAGAAGAAACATGATGGAAAAATATGATACAATCAAAGGTAGAATATTCTTTCATACACCTGAGAGGAGGGGTAGCACTCATGGATTTTATTCTAGCTCTGGTTTTGAGAGACATTGTCTCCATCACCGCTAACATCCTTATATGAGGAGTGAGAAGAAATATTTTTCCAAAAGAGTTTAAGAAAGCCAAGCCTCCTACTTTTGATGGGGAAATGAAGATATAAAAATATGTAGAAGCATGGATGCTTGGGATAAAGAAGTTCTTCCGATTTCATGATCATTTAGAGAATATGAAAGATAAGACAACTACCTTTAGTCTCAAGGGAAAGGCATATATCTGGTGGGAAGATGTAAACAATGTTAGAGGAATTAAAGAACATGGGATTATTTGGATCAAGTTTGAAAGACTCTTCAGAAGAAAGTATATGTTTGAAAGATAATATGATGACAGGGACAAGGAGTTCTATGAATTGAAGATGGTTTCCATGACATATGATGAGTACACGAGCATATTTCTGGAGTTGTTGAGGTATGTGCCTTATATCAAGGATGAGAAAGCGAAGATTCAAAATTTCATCAGTGGGTTGCTAATATCATTCAAAGACCATATGATTTTGATGAACATCAGTCATTGGAGGAAGCCATTAAAAAATTTAAAGAATTGTTATGAGTAGTCAAAGCGTAGGCCCGAGTTCAAGCGTGACTAGAAAGGTAATGAGAAGTATAAAATAAAATGGCCTATGAAGTGAGGAAGACCTCAGGATGCAGGTGACAAGGAAAATGTAGCACCTTACAAGAAGCTCAATGCAGTTGAGAGAGGGCACGAGTCTCAGCCTAAGAAGAAGAATAAGGGCAATGGAAGAAAGCCTTTGAGGTGTTGTACTTGTCGTGGATAACATTGCAGGAGGGATTTTCCATCACATATGGGTGGAAAGCCTCAAATTTACAGTGCTTAGGAGGCATAAACAATTGAGGATGTTGGTCAGAGTATTCCTTAGATTTATGTTGTAGTTGATAATAGGCGGACATATCATTAGACATCTATTATCGAGATGGAAGGTAATATTTGTGATCAAGTTGTTTATATTTTGAATGATCTTGGATCAAATTATAGCTATATTTGTCCTAAACTAGTGGACTAGTGCCAGTTGAATAAGGAAGTGCATGCAGAATCTTGGTTGGTGCAGTTGGCTACATGAACTAAGAGAAGTGTTCATCATTACTAGGTGAGATCTTGTGCATTTGAGCTTAATGGTATGCCTACATCAACACATATAAATGTGCTTCCTTTGGGATAATATAACATGCTTTTGGGCATATAATGGTTGTTCATTCATAGGACCAAAGTGGAGGGGTATGACAAGCCTATTGAGTGGCTAAATGATGATGGAGTAAAGAGAATATTATAGGGAAAGAAGAATCCTACATCAGTGAGAATAGTCACAACTATGAAAGAAAATCACAACCGCAGGAAAGGATGTTTGTTATTTTCATTTCATGTCTCCAGTGATAAAGGGAAAATGATGTTGAGGATGAGGAAGTCTTGAAGAAGTATATTGTCTTACAACAATTTCAGGATGTTTTTCCTATAGAGATTCGAAAGCTACTGGCTCATAAGGAAGTTGACTTCTCTATTGAGTTGATGCCAAGATAAATACAAACATATCATTAGGTGAATTTTTAGGTCTAAAATGGGTCTCCTAAGGAAATTATAAAATAATAGTGGAAATAATAAATTAATATTAGATTACATCATCAAATATTAGAGGGAAAAAAGAAAAAAACTATTTTTTCAACTTATCTCCTTATGGGTTTAGTCAAATTTTGAGAGGCAACAGTCGTTGGATGCATAATTTGATTCCTCATCCAAGGAGTGCCCATGTTGCATACTTTTGATGGACCATGTTACACGAAAAATGAGAAATACATGAAAAACGTAATTGCAATCACATTTTTTCATGTATTTCTCATTTTTCATGTAGCAGGGTCCATCGAAAGTATGCAACATTGGTAATGCTTGGATGAAGAATTAAATTTTGCATCCAACGAGTAATACAACTCAAAATTTGAGTAAAACCTTAAGGATATAAGTTGAAAATACAAGTTTAAAAAGTAGTTTTATTATTTTATTATTTTTTAATATTATTACTTTTTTACTCCAAAAATGGTGAATCATCGCCCATCGTTGAAATCATCATATTGAATTCTATTGCTTCTTATAAATTTTATATTGGTTGTATATTTTTCTTAGGAGGCCCATTTTAGACGTCAAAATTCCCCTAATGAAGGAAACTTACAAGATGCACACTCTGGAATTAGTGGAAATGAAGTTGCAACATAAAGAAATGCTTGATAAGGGATACATAAAGCCAAGTATATCTCCTTGGGGTGTACTAGTATTGTTTGTAAGGAAGAAGGATGGTACTCTGAGGTTGTGCATTGATTACAGATAGTTGAAAAAGGTGACTATCAAGAACATGTATCCATTGACGTAGATTGGTGATTTATTGATCAGCTGAAGAGAGCAGCAATATTCTTAAAGATTGATCTAGGATCAATATATCATCATGTGCACATAAAAGAAGGAGACATCTAAAAGATTGGATTTAGTACAAGTTATGAGCACTCTGATTTTTTGGTGGTTCCTTTTAGTCTTACCAATGCTCCATCCACTTTCATGTGTTTGATGAACAATTTGTTATGTACTTTCCTGGAAAAGACCGTGATAGTATTTGTTGATGATATATTGGTTTATTCAAAGAATGAGGACTCGGGAGGAGCATGAAGAGTACCTAGCAACAATGTTGAGATTATTTAGAGAGCATCATTACAAGTGAAATTTATTTCAGTATTAGATTCATTGCTTGGGACATTTTGTTTACAAGGAAGGGATAATAGTGGATCCGAAAAAGGTTAAAGCTATCATGAAGTGGAAAAATCCTAAGAATGTGGATGAGGTTAGATAATTCATGGGACTAGTAGGTTATTATGGGACTAGTATGTTATTATAGGTGGTTAATTTTGAACTTATCTAAGATTGACTATCCTATTACACCTTTTTAGAGAAAAGGAAAGAAGTTTGAATGGACTGAGGAGTATGCATCTAGTTTTGATTAGTTGAAGCATTTTCTTGTGAATGCTTCAGTTTTGAAGATTACAGATCTTGATAAGGAGCTTGTGTTTTGTATAGACACATGTAAGGAAGGACTTGGTTGAGTCATGATGTAGGAAGGATAGGTGATTTTCTATGAATCAAGGAGTTTGAATGAACACGAGAAAAACGATGTTTCTTATGATATTGAGTTGGTAGTTATCATTCATGCATTGAATATGTGGAGACATTATCTCCTCGTCAAGAGGTTTTTTCTGATGAGTGATCATAATGGGCTGAAGTAATTTTTTGAACAACCTAATTTAAATGCAAGGCAAGCTAGATGGTTGGATACTCTTAGTGAATTTGATTTTGAGATCAAATGCATCAAGGGAAAGGAGAATAAAGTTGTGGATGCTCTCAATAGGAGAGTGCATGTGAATCATATTTCAGTTGTGATCTCTTTATATGGGACACATTTACAAGAGAAGATCTTGCAAGCAGGGAAACTTGATGAGAGGTATCAATAAATGAAGCAGATATTGCAACAACAAGGTGAAGGTGATAGAGATGAAGAGTATAATCTCATGACAAATGGCTTGGTGAGATTTAAGAGTGGGATTTATGTGCTAGATAAAAGTGAGTTGAAGAAGCTCATCTTGAGGGAGTTTCATGCCAAGCCACATATTTGGTCCACTTAAGCTATAAAATGACCTTGAAAACTATTAAGAAGTTATACTATTGGCCGAAATTGAAGAAAGAGGTGGGTGAGTTTGTTGTAAGGTGTTCAGACTGTCAACAGGTGAAATTTGAATGCAAGCATCTAACTAGTTTTTTGCAACCTATTTCAATTCCAAAATGGAAATCGAAGGTCATTTCCATGGAATTTATTACAAGATTACTGAGAACATCGTGGAAACATGATTCTTCCATGGTTGTGGTTGACAGGTTGAGTAAGCTATCTCACTTCATTGCAACAAAGTCTACTAATTCATATAATGAGGTAGCTCAAATATTCATAAGGGAGATGATGAGGTTGCATAGAGTTTCCAAGAATATCATATTAGATAGAGATGCCAAATTCACTTCCAAGTTTTGAAAGGAGTTGTTTGCAAGTTTGGGGATAGAGCACGGGGGCTTCAATGGGGGAGAAATACCATACCACATGGGTTCATATTGGGGGATAAATATTGAGGAAAAAATTACATAATATATTGGGAGATGTATAGGGGGTAAAGGGTTTTTATATTGGAAAATATAAAAAATGGAGCTCAAAGTTAATGAAAAAATACAATGGGGTATACAAAATGTTAATGAAAAAATTGATAGCTACAATATATAGTGAAAGTAGGGGTTTTTTAAATTGGGAAGGTGTATTAGATTCGTATTGTTAGGGGGTTAAATAATGTGGGTTTTAAAGGGATTTTCCAATATGTAGTCAAATTAAGGGTATTGTTTAATATTCCATGAATGCACATGATATGTCAGAGGTTCATTGAGTGAAGCCCACATGGGACATAGTTAGGTTTTAGTACAACTTATAATCTTTTTATATGAGATTTACGATTGAGGACAAAAGTATCTCCCCTAGGTTTGGTGGTCAACCTAGAACAACATAGAGCCAAGGAAACAAATTATTTTCCTTAAAGTAAATAGATGATGGAGTGAGGTATACCTGGAACCTATCGCATGCTTCACTCCTTCTTTAGCTTGGAAGCTCCAATTCTAATTGTGATTGCCAAAATTAGAACATGTATAGTCAAATAACACAAGCCAAGACAGTACAAGTTCTATGTAGTATCATCTAAATACTTTATTCAATAGATAACCATGGTATTGAAATATATGAATCAACATCACATATAGGAAAACAAATAATTCTTTGCAGTAATATAAATAGAAGGAAATTACAACCATAAGTAGCTATTGATAGTATAGAAGAGCTCCTCCAAGTTGTTAACTTGTCCTTTCCTTGTCACAATATGCAAATCCAATCACCCTAATGCATGAGGTAATAACCAATCACTGCAACAACATAAGGGAAAAGTTTCTCCAAAGTTAATTATTCACTCATTCTTCATTCTAACCTTTACATAGGAAATATGGTAAATATATAGGAGAGAGAGGTAGGCTGGGATTTCTTATCCAATTAACATTCTAAGGTTTTATATCCACCTTTGATGGAGGGATAGGATCAAAGGATAAGTAGTGAAAAATCCATATTAGGGTAGGATAAGATTTGAATGTTTAATCCAAGGTAAGCGGTTGAAACAAAATTTGGAAACACCTAGAAAGTGAAGCTTCTGGAATCCCGATCATTCTCCCAGATTTCTAGAAACAACACAAGTGCAAAGGGGTGCAACTTACTAGTGAACAATGCTGGCCACAGTGGAGCAACATGTAGGTGTTCACACACCAGTAGGCTTACATGGAGCGTTGGTCCTAAACCTGGATTAGATAATGAAGTTTAGGGCTGAAATTCTAGGGGATGAAAGGTACATGCTTAGGGCTTTGTGCAAGATGATGACAAGGGGGAATAAGATGTTGATTGATCCCATTAGGATGCTCAGTGATCAGATGTGACAAAATATCCTATAAAAAAGTGACCCCTAAACCGCAAAGTCAGAGGTGATGACTGATGACTAGAGTGCTTTACCTAGTGACAAGTAAGGATCAAGGAAAACTAGCGAGCTTCATCTATTACAAGAAATTTATCATGACATCTCGTCGCTGAGGGAGGCATAACCATACTCAACTCATAATTTAACATCACGTGTACAATGATTAAAAGACACATCTACAAATGTAATTGGTGGACCCATGACTAAATGATCACAACCATCATACATTGTGATCTTTGTATAACTCCTGAAATCATAGCCCAGATGGATGAAACTAGATCCGAGGTCTTCTATCTCATTCACACGTCCAACTAATGTACGAATCTAACCATGTGAATCAATGAGCCGGAGTCGAACATGGTAGACACCATCTGATTACCCCCCAATGATGTAAGTCATTAACAGATGCGAGAGAAAACACCGATGATGATAATGTCTCTCAAGGTACGATGGTACAATTGGTACGGTGCGCGTAAATGAGTTGATGTCAAACACCAAATAAAATATTTCGATCAAAGGCCATTGATATAAAAATGTCATCGAGAGTGAAAAAAATTTCCATTGATATATGCAAGTACCAAGGTACCAAATGAGTGTTTCTAAGTCAACTTCCTGGATGATGTGTTGTCGTCGATAGGAAGTGACCCGTCGTAGGAGGTCCTTGATGTATTCCCCATCAATGACATGAAATAGGTATCATGATTGAGACAAAATGATTAGAATGATGCTGATATGGAACTAAATTAGGAAAGGAAGACATGAAATGAAGTCTTAAGAGTATTGTAGTGGATATCAATTGAATAAATTCTCTTGAACATCGACAACACTAAATGGAGTTGGAAACATTGACCCAAAACCGAAATGGAGGCTCTGAAAAACTGTATGATGGCCAAGAGACAAGTTTATTACCCAACCAATGGCCACGAAGATGAAGTGGAAAAGTGTCGTGTTCAAGAGAAACTCAGTGCCATTTAGCAAAATGGAATCCCTTATTTTTCCAATTTCTCTAACCATGCTGCTTAATACCTCTTGAGGATAACATATGGTTGATCTGTAAGTTCATAATTTAGATGAATTCCTCCAAATATATTTAACGAACCCTGAGAATGAGTGGTTCGGCCTTGTCATTTTCGACAAGTCCATCACTGTTTGATGTTTTAACGAGTCTGGAAAAGGTAAAACTCAACATCTTTTTCATGTTTAGAGAGTTTTAAAAAGATGCGGAAAAGAAAACTCCACATGTCCCTTTTCATAGATAGTCTCTTAAGTCCGAAAAAGTAGAAAAAATACTCAAGAGAACCTCTTAGCCATCTTCGACTAAGGTATTCCTTTTTTCTTATCTAGTCTATGTTAGTTCGGACAAGGGTTAAAATTATACTGAGTAGACGTATTTTCATTTATTTTTATGAGTTAGAAAAGACAAGTGCTCGAAAATATTTTCATATTTTGGGAGTATGAAAAGAGTTGAAAGGGGAATCCAGGGGGTTTCCTTTTTCATTGGTTTATAGAGTCCAAAAAAGAGATAAAATTATACTCTTCGATCAAAGTAACCTGTTAAAGATAATAAAAAACCTGCTAACAGCTGTCGACCTGCTCAAAACACCACAAGAAGGATTAAAAATACCTGTTTCATAGTAAAACTGAAGCATATCTAGGTCAAAATACTAACAATGAATAAAATAATGAGAAAATTACCACAAATATTCAAAATGACTTTTCATTTTTACCATTTCACACTTTACCTTCAATAGTGAGTATTTGGAGCCCTTTTCCCCTCGATCTTCTACAACCGATTGCAAACAATCCAGGGAACCATTTCGAGTGCCATCAGATTCAGGTAGGAGCTAAAACCCTTCTCCATCTTTCCATTGTTCATTTTTGTGTTTTAATGCAATTTTTTCAAGGTTTTGAGGCCCATGGGTTTCATAAAAAACACCCTAGGACCAACGTACCCCCTTTGTGTCGAAAAGGGAATTGCATCTAGGCGGATAAAACATTGCATATAGAGGTGCAATTCTCTATCATACTCTTCTAGGGAGCATTGGGCGCAAATCTCCAAGTTTTATTTCAGTTTTGCCTCAAATTTTGTCAGTTTTTTTGCATGGGAAAGATCCCAATAAAATAATTGTTGATGTTTTAGGTACCAATTATCACAAAATTTCATTCATTTGGAGAGAAAAAGAACATGAATCACAATATTTTAATGCAAAAAATGACCGTGCTACCATCCAGGCGCTTAAAAAATGTGGGTTGTTAAAATTCTTCTGGCTTCCTAGTATGAGGCAACAAATGGAGTTGTTGAAATACCTTGTGTGTTCATAGGATTTTCAGGCACAAAAATTTAGGTTTGGGAAGAATATACTCGAGATATACGTATATGCCATTTACTTTCTGACAGGATTGTCAAAGCCAGTCGCCCCCATATCTCTTGTAGGTGGAAGAAGTGGCGGTGAGATGGTGAAAGACTATATTGCTACCTATTGCAGACCTCGGTCTCTTCCTACTAGAGATGGGAATATTAACATAAAGGATGTGACCCAATTACCTTTAATAACGATCTTGTTCATCATCACAAGTTTATCAGGCAAATCGACACTACATGTAGCGAGAAGATCATACATACAATATGGAGTAGAGTGCTTAGATCCAACAATATTCAATTGGAGAGAGGGTGTCTTGGTAACCTTAAAGGAACAACTTACTAAAGAAAAGGAGGGGAAGTTGAAGAAAATTGGTTATGGTGCCATATTGGTCTCTTTTTCTTTAGAGTGGTTATCATTGCTTCAACCTCAACATATTTCACTTGAGCCCATCGATCTGAGGGCTCCATAGATGAGGAGGTGGATAAACCACATGGCCAAACATGCAGGTCCATTGAAAACCAACTTTTCACCATCCTTCTTTGGATGGTTTCACAGAAAGTTCATTGTGATCGATAAATATCCTTATGTAGGGATGGATTTCTGTGGTGATCCTAAGCTCGTGCTGCCAGAGGGTGAGCAATGGGATGCTATAGGTAAGATACTTTAACCATTAAGTTTTTGAAAAAGTTTACAATTTTTTTGTGTTTTTTCATTTTTATGAGACTAAACTATTTTATGTTTTCATGTAGGTATTGGACATGTTGGACCAGTGGCTGCTACATATTTCTGTCGCACAGAGAGACAACCACCAGAGGAGGCAGTGGGATCAGTATAGTTTGTTGCGGTGGTATGGGATGTGTTACAGGATCTTGAGGTAGCAGAGGTCCTATCTGAGGTAGAGCGCCACATGGAGGGTTTGACATATGGGATTGATGAGACCGTTGTCGATCGACTTCCATCGTGACTTAAACGACACACTATTGGAGTGCCTAGTCGTATTGGTCGACTACTGTGCAATATAGCTCGTGCAATGTTGTTTTATCATGAACACCACTAATTGTCTACTTAGATTTTTTCATGTAGTTTTTTATATTGACGATGTAGCCATATGCGTTTCAGGGCACACATTTGTTAAAACCAAACTTCATATATATATATATATATATATATATATATTAACATATATTACTTTATTTTATTTTATTTATTTATTATTATTATTATTATTTTTTATTTTATTTTTATCAGTGTTTCCTAATTCCTATTCTGCTTTCAATATGATGTGATGTGAATTGAAAATTACTTACATTCATTGCAAATGTCTATCTAAAACTAAATTATTTAGGGCATTTGCTAATATGTTTAGATTTCTAGAAATGCGTTCATATTGTATGAAATCGAAATGTCTTTCCAGAAGATGCACTCTCAAAACCATGTGAAGGATGATGAGATTTCTCAATGAATAAATATTAGTGAGTTTTAGTACTACGAGCTTTGAGTCAAGCTTGATAACTATACGATGGATACCATGTCAAATATCATCAGATAACAACTCAACCACTGCGCTATACTCAATGATGTTTTTGGTAGAGCGGCCAATGCAAATTCCTTGCATGTTCACTAGCTCACCATTTGGAGCAAAAATATCCCATGATGTGGAGGATAGGTTCTGAGTACTACAGATAACACCATCAGAATAAACAATATACGGTTCGAGAGAGGTTGAAATATACAAACAAAAGTAAAAAATGATCAACAGAAACCATGGGAAACTCTGAAAAACACACTGTAAACACAATCAACACACCTATAGATAGTATGTACATACTGTAATATGCATGGTGTAGAAAATTTGAATAACTGATATATTATTCACCAAGATTCTCCTGATCACACACTATTTTATCTTCATGCACAATACAAAATCTCTTCTACCATTGATCATTACATGCGTAAATAAAATCAATTGCATGCGCACATTAAAACCATAAACAATCACACATATGAACACAATATTTCATGGGAAAGATTAAAGCTGAAAACCCCCAACTATCTGTATATTATATTTCATAGATATCATGTAACAATCATTGTACAAAGCTCCTCACAAGCTCTCAGCACAACCTCCAATTGCTACACACTAATCAAGCTAGATCTAGCAAAACACATGCTCCAATCTCTGCCACCTGATAGCCAGCCTCTATTGCATAATCAATGTTGTAGGATGGCTCATTAAATAAAATAAACCACCTGGCTTGTACTGCGCAATCCTCATGGGCTCCTCTAATCACTGGTAGTTGCAAATATGCAACAGTATAGTCACAACTGATAGTCAACCTGCTCTTTCACCTATCTCTGCATTGGTCTCCACTAAAAATTTCCATGCACTGAAGTTAACTGATGTATTCTTTAGTTGATTAATGATTTTATAATTAGTGAATTAATTAATAATTAATTCACACCACTCTTCACTAGTGTATTAATCAGTTAGACTAAATACAACTAGTTCAACTATGTTTAGATTAGTTAAACTGAACACAACTCCATTAAATCCTCAATCAACTCCACCAAACTATATCACATGAGTTCTAACTGAAGTCTCCGTGCAATAGCTCCACTTAAGCCTCAGGAATAGCATAATTCCTTCTGTCAGCTCCTGTGCCACATCTGTGCACTTAACTGAAGTGCTCCAAGAGAATAAGATAATGTTTATAGTCCAAATATTATTAAGAGCTAATAATATTCGACATATCTATTTTTAGACTAGCAATCTAAAAATATATTCCGCCCAGTATGTATAAAAATAGAAGTCCATCTATTTTTCCAACTTGACCAACCATCCACAAATAACATCCTACAACTCATAGAATATGATCGACATGTCTAAAAATAGACTTTCACCATAGTGAAGGCGACTCTTTTCACTAAGCTCATCATCTTGTTGCAATCTCAACACTCCCTCTCAACAAGATAGGGATTATCTGCCACCCCGATCCTGCCTCTGTGGTATTCGAATTTTCTCCTGGTGAGCGCTTTTGTCAAGATATTAGCATCCTGATCCTCCGTAGGAATGTACGAAAGTAACATGATCTTCCACTGCACACAATCTCTGATATGATGATATCGATCCATGAAGCCATGCCGCCTCAACTCATCCTCCTGTCTCTACCATGATCCATATCCCGATGTGCCTATGAGATATCTCAATACATGCTTCCCCGCCTTCCAAAAGAGCTTGGTAGGCTTAACCATAGCTTGTGAAAGCTAGTTAAATGCATAGCATATGTCGGGCCATGTATTGAACAAATACATAAGTGACCCCACCAACTGTCGGTAAACAGTGGCATCCACTACCTCAGCCGAAGTAGCATCCTCCTTCCTCCATCCACCAGGAAGAGGAGTATCAATAGGCTTGCAGCCATGCATGTTGAACTTCTCCAGTATATCCTGGGCATACTTTCCTTGAGAAACAAACAATCGATCACTGCGCTGCCAAATTTCCAATCCCAGGAAATAATGAAGGAGGCCCAAGTCCTTCATCTCAAACTCATTTGCAAGATCATCCTTGCATGAGTGTATCAACAGTTCATCACCTGTCAAAATCAAATCATCTACATAAAGTACAATGATCAACAACTTACCCTCCACCACTATATGGTATAGGTTCGGATCCGCATCACTTTTGGAGAATCCAAGTCCGGTAAAATTACTGTCGATCCATGTGTACCAAGCACGAGGTGCTTGTTTCAACCCATACAACGCTCTCTTGAGCCTGCACACATGCGACTCGCTGCTGAAGATCTCGAAACCTTCGAGCTGCTCTATGTACACCTCCTCCTCAATCACCCCATTGAGGAATGCAGTCTTCGCATCCATCTGATGAATGTGCCACCCCATCTGCACTGAGAGAGCAAAAATCGTCCATATGGAAGAATACCTTGCAACAGGTGCAAAGGTCTCCTCATAATCGATACCCTCAATCTGTGAGAAGCCTCGGGCAACAAATCTTGCCTTGTACTTCTCCACACTCCCGTCAGATGCCTTCTTCACTTTGTAGATCCATCTCAAACCCACCACTGATTTCCCTTCCAGCCTTGGGACAATCTCCCATGCACTGTTTCTGACAATCGAATCATACTCTTCCACCATGGCATCTACCCATGCGGGATCCTCCATAGCTTCCTCGAAAGAGGATGGCTCTGTTATGATACATTGACTCATGAGAGCCATGTATCCAGTGTATCGATCAGGTGACTGTCTCTATCTGCGCTGTGATGTAGGTGCTCCTACAATCCTCTCTGCATCTTGAGCCAATCGCTTAGCTTCTGTAGTGCGCTTTCGCCCTCTTATGGTTGGCGCTGCATGAGTGGTCTCTTCCACTCCATGAACCTCATCTTGTGGTTGATCCACATCTTGAGACTCATCCTTAGGAACTAATAGCTCCTCATCTGCATGCAAGTGTGGCTCCCTCTCAAGCGAACACTTCATGGCTTTCTCCTCATGAAATTTGATATCCCGTCACACAACAGTCTTGCGACTGTCTAGAAAATACACACGATAGTTGTGGGGCATATCAGTGTACCCCACAAATATCCCAACCTCTGCAGTCGGCTCCAACTTCTTCCTGGCATCCTTCGTCACATGAATGTAAATAGGTACACCAAAAATCCTCAAATGGGAAATATCAGGCCTCTTACCAGAAAACGCCTCCTCAGGTGTACTCATGCCAAGTATACTGTGAGGACAACGGTTCTGCACATATACTACAGTATTGCATGCCTCAGCCCACAAGTGTATGGGAAGGCCCTGATCATGCAACATCGCCCGTGCAACACCCACGATCGTTTTGTTCTTCTACTCAACAACCCCATTCTGCTGTGGGTTATGAGGTGCTATGAGCTCTCTTCGAATTCCTTCCACGCTGCAAAAGTCCTTGAATTCGCTAGAGATGAATTCACCACCATTGTCGCTCCTAAGATCCTTCACCTGCTTCCCCGATTCTTTCTCAACCAGTGCCTTGAACTCACAGAACTTTGAGTATGTCTCACTCTTGTTCTGCATGAAGAAGATCCATCACTTACGATCAAAATCATCAAACAATATCACATAGTACCTGTGCTTTGCTGTCGAAGCTACTGAGAAACGTCCACACACGTCTATGTGAATTCTCTCAAGGATCGTCGTGGCATGACTATCCTTCTCGTGAAAGGTGGATTTCACAAATTTTCCCAAGGTACATCCCTTGCACTGATCTGACTGCGCAAGAGTACCCTTAGGAATCCAAGTAGAAATCTTCTGCAGTATCTTCAAAGCTCCATGGTGAAGGTGGCCCAATATTCGGTGCCACAACTCGCCATCATCCCGGCTCACCACTCCTTCTTCCTTGCCTGCCATTTCTGCGCAGCCATCTACTTGCAATTGATAAAGGTTCTTAACTCGAACCCCTATCCTCCAGGTCTCACCAGTTGCCTTACTGTGCAGGAAAGCCTTTCCCTTGCTAAAGACAACATTATATCCCTTGTCTTCTAACATCGCCACAGAGATCAGATTCTTCTTCAATCCTGGAACATGCATCACTTCCTTCAATACGAAGGGTTTACCAGACTCCCTCTCAAAGGAAATGGTTCTGATACTGGTCGCACTGTATCTACCATCATCTCCCATCTCGATGTGCACTTCAAGATCTTTCTCATCCAGATCAATAAACAAATCTTGATCTCCTGTCATGTGAAAATATGCACCACTGTCAAGAAACCACACTAAACCCATCACACTTGAGACCAAGCATGCGATCAGCGAAAAATCCAGCTCAAAATTTGAGGCTAAGGTCTCTCCAGCTGCAGATCCAACAGCCTGCTTATTTTTCTTCTTCTGTGGACAACTAGTGGCGTAATGTCCGTGTTGGTGACAGTGAAAGCACTTCACCTTGGACATGTCCTGCTTCTTCCCTTTCGCACCAGATTGAGAAGCATGCTTCTTGCTCTTCCCCTTCTTTTCTTTGGAAAAAAAAGCGCAATTTTCTTCATCAGAGTTCTTTGATGAAGATCCATCCCTGGTACTTCACCTTATCTCCTCTTGCACAAGATCCGACCAAAGTCGCTCCCATCCTGGCAATTTCTCCTGACCATTGACAGAGTCCTGATAGGAATGCCAACTCTTCGGAAGCCCAAGGAGATCCAAGCTCACCAATTCCTCGTCATCAACAGTAACCCCCACACTTCCCAGCTCATCCCTGCATTGGATGAAATTCGTGAGGTACTTGGGCATACTGTCGCCTTTCTCCATTTTTATGTTTCTGAGTCTATCCTTGAGCGCCAACTTCCTCTTGTCGCTCTTGCTTTGGAATAAATCTGTCAAAGCTTTCCACATCAAGAATGGAGAAGCCTTACCACAAAGGCTAGACACTATGTGATCCTTCACACCCTCCAACAGAATCCTTCGACACTTTGCTGTCTTCTTTTGCCATGCGTCAAGTACGGCAACATCACTAGAAGTAGGTTTTGGAATTTCTACATCTATGAACTCCTTCAACCCATTGTCATCCAAAACCACCTCCATCCTGTCCTTCCATGCAATATAATTTGAGTTTCCCTCAAGGGCATACTCCAATCGCAATCTGTTGAAAGACATCTCAACTTCGACACCAAGAAAAGACTACTGCAAATTCGAATTCCACCAGCACAAAACTCAACCACTTCAATATTTTGCAATTTCTCCAATGATCAATATCGCTCTGATACCATGTAGAAAATTTGAATAACTGATATATTATTCATCGAGATTATCCTGATCACACACTATTTTATCTTCATGCACAATACAGAATCTCTTCTACCATTGATCATTACATGCGGAAATAAAATCAATTGCATGCGCACATTAAAACCATAAACAATCACACATATGAACACAGTATTTCATGGGAAAGCTTAAAGATGAAAACCCCCAACTATCTGTATATTATATGTCATAGAGATCATGTAACAATCATTTTACAAAGCTCCTCACAAGCTCTCAGCACAACCTCCAATTGCTACACACTAATCAAGCTAGATCTAGCAAAACACATGCTCCAATCTCTGCCACCTGATAGCCAGCCTCTATTGCATAATAAATGTTGTAGGATGGCTCATTAAATAACTTGAACCACCTGGCTTGTACTGTGCAATCCTCATGGGCTCCTCCAATCACTGGTTGTTGCAAATATGCAACAGTATAGTCACAACTGATAGTTAACCTGCTCTTTCACCTATCTCTGCACTGGTCTCCACTGAAACTGTCCATGCACTGAAGTTAAATGATGTATTATTTAGTTGATTAATGAGTTTATAATTAGTGAATTAATTAATAATTAATTCACACCACTCTCACTAATTGTATCAATCAGTTAAACTAGATACAAATAGCTCAACTATGTTTAGATTAGTTAAACTCAACACAACTCCATTAACTTCCTCAATCAACTCCACCAAACTCTGTCACATGAGTTCTAACTGAAGTATCCATGCAATAGCTCCACATAACCCTCAGGAATAGCGTAATTCCTTCTGTCAGCTCCTATGCCACATTTGTGCACTTAACTGAAGTGCTCCAAGAGAATAAGATAATGTTTATAGTCCAAATATTATTAAGAGCTAATAATATTCGACATATCTATTTTTAGACTGGCAATCTAAAAATAGATTATGCCCAATATGTCTAAAAATAGAAGTCCATATATTTTTCCAACTTGACCAACCATCCACAAATAGCATCCTGCAACTCATAGAATATGATCGACATGTCTAAAAATAGACTTGCACCAAAAATAGCCTGCGGGCCCACTTAGTGAAGGCGACTCTTTTCACTAAGCTCATCATCTTGTTTCAATCTCAACAAATGGTATCAAGCATAGTAATTTTTAAGGTACAACCCATTTCTATGCTGTGATAGAGGAATTCCATTGATATATAATAACTCATAAGCCCCTTTTGCAAGGACACACTTGACAATGTATGGGACTAGCCACATAGTTTGGAACTTTCCTAAGCTTAACTCATCAGTCCCCTGGTCATATAAGAGTACCAGATCTCCTTTTGAGAAGACTCTAGGATTGGCGATTTTGTCATATTGCACTTTGATGCTTCTTTTATGAGCTTCGCTGGCTAAAGTCGTATCGTGTTGGGTCTCATCTAAATGAGTCAGATGCAAAAGGCGCTCCTCTTCTACGAAAGCAGCAGGAAGAAGTTCGATAGCTATTTTCAGCTATGGAATATCACATTTAATGGGGAGGATCAATTCCAGACCATAAACAAACTAGAAAGGTGTGAATCCAATAATAGTCCTTACAGATATTTGGTATGCCCACTAGGCAACATCCTTAAGTAAATTCCAGTCCGATTTGTGGACCCCTATCACACGTTGAAGCATAGTTTTAAGAACTTTATTGATAACTTCAACTTGTATGTTAGCCTAAGGATAATAGGGAGTGGAATTTCCATTTGAAAGTCCCAACTTGGTAGTTAATTCGGTCATCATATGATTCTGAAAATTCTTCCTGTGATTTGTAACTATTGCTTGCGGAACATAAAACCTAACAATCACAAGGTTAAATAAAAAGCATGCAATTTTTTTGCTAGTGTTGTTGAATATAGGAATCGATTCGACCCACTTAGTAAAGTAGTCAACAAAGACTATGTTATAACCATGCCCCCCCGGTTGAGTGCGGGTTACATGTCATAAAGTCAATACCTCGTTTCGAAAAGGGACCAACAACAATAATGGGATGGAATGGAGCAAGAAGAGAACATAATTTACGATGGTAGATATGACACACATGAAACTTCTGGTCTACGAGGATACAATCACGGAAAATGGTGGGCAAAAAGTAACCAGTGCATAAGATATTTTGCGCAGTAGCGTAACCAGATAAATGTCTACCACATGCCCTTGAATTGTAACCATTGAGAAATTTCTCGGCCTCCTTGAGGGTGAGGCACCTCTGTAGGATCTATCTATACCACAATGGTAAAGAGTGTCAACGATAATCAAATAATTTCAATATTTATACCGGATATGTCGCTGCTCAAAGCGAAAGGGATTAGGTTGGAAATTTTGGGTCTAGAGATAAATTAGAAAATCTCCATACTACGGGTTAGATGATGAAATTAGAAACAATGACTCGCTAAGGATGGAATCTTCATATGTAGATTCTGCATCAAGGGAGGGGAGATCACACATTTTTTGGCGAAAACTAAGGATTTCTTCGACTTGGATTTGATGAATTCTAGCTCAAACTGTTGGAGAATAACGATCCATTTAAAGGACTCCCCCCCCCAGAAATTGCCGTGATAGTATGTATGTCATAGGGTTGAAATTTGAAACGAGCATAGTCTTCAAAATCAAGATGTAATGATGAAATCTATGGACGGCTTGAATGACTACCAAAGCCAACTTTTCTACATGAGTATATTGAATCTCGATATCGTTGAGGTTTCAAATCATATAGTAAATGGGATGTTCAGTCCCGATATCATCTTCCTAGACCAAAACCATGGCTATAGTAGAGATGGCGACATCGAGATACAAGGAATAGTCGTGCTGATAGTCAGGGGGATATAAAATAGATTCCAAAAATAGTACATCTTTCAAGGCATCAAATGATTTCTATGCAACATCATCCAATGGAAGGGAATCCATTTTTTCAGTAAGCGAGTAAATCCTTTGGTAAAATCAGCGCAATTTGGGACAAAATTCCTTAGGAAATTAAATTTCCCATGGAATCTTTGTAACTGAACGAGGGTAGAAGGCGCAGGAAAATCAATGATTTCCTGGAATTTCAGAGGATCAATACGAATTACTTGTTTCGAAATAAAAAAACCAAGGAGTCGACCAAAACCAATATAGAAAAAACATTTGTGTGGATTAATTTGAATGTTGTAATGTCAACAACGAAGAAAAATGGCCCGTAAATGCAGTGGGTGATAAGACTGGTGCTTAGAATGAGGAGGGAGATCATCCAAATAGGGATGCATGATATGCTTAATCTCATGAAAATCATAATTCATCACACGTTAAAATTTCCCCCCTGCGTTATTGAGGCCTAATGGGATCTTTATATAAGCAAAAGTACCCTAGGGACAAATAAATGTGGTCTTAGGTTGGTTCGACAAGAGAATTTTGATTTGATTGTAGCCCAAGAATCCATTCATAAACGAATAAATCTCACAGTCAGTGTAGTCATCAACAATCTAGTCAATAAACGAAGTCAGATAGTTGTCTTTTGGACAAGCTCGATTAACATCCTGATAATCAACACATGTATAATTCATTGTTTCTTCATGATAGGGACAACGTTTGACACCCAATCGGTCAAAGGAATGGGGTATATGAAACCATCCTGAGGAATATTTTCAATTTCAACTTTTATGTCAAAAGCCTTATTAGAATTGAATGGATGGAGGAATTACGGGATGATTTTGGAATCATGATACATTTTAATTTTGTGCACCACTATGTTTAGGTCGATACCTAACATCTCTTCATACACCCAAGAAAAGACATCTCTAAACTCACAAAAAAGGGCTCGGTAGATCTTGATTTCAGATGAAGAACAATATTCTCCGATGTGAATATTTTCAAATATTCCTGGTTTGATGAAAATATCGAGAGGAATGGTTTCTTCAATATTCGAGAGGCTCTTTTAAGAGTCAATCTCATGAATGGAAAAAAAAATTCATGGAGGGTTCAAAAAAATTAGGTAGGTAGAAACCATCGAGATTATCTTCTATGGAATTAGGAAAGGAGGAATGATGGTGATGCTTATCCCACAACACGTCGTCTGATATCATGATCTCCATGATGCTTACGTCCATTGAGAAAATGAGAGAGAAAGGATCAAGGGGCATTCCATAATCCAATAATCAATCTACCCAGTTGATCGAAGAAAAATTATGGGCTGCACAAGCCGAGTATATGGCTTCGTAATATTGCTCAAGAGGGCTAGGTGGCATTCGGTTGCCAAAATTTTGGATGTTAGTTTCACTAGGTATAGTCCATGGATCATCCAGGATCGTAGACGATGATATCATATTAATATAAGTAACCAAAGGTGGGGAGTTGGAAGGGGGAGGAGGAGGGTGTGAAAAATTTCCCATAAGTGATGAATCCTTCAATAATCCAACTCCAACATGCTAATAGGAATTTAAGGCTTCCACTAAAAGAGGGACACTTCTGGTAACATTGGAATCGGAGGCATATAAGTTGATTTTACCTATCGCTACGGTCTCGCCTTTATGAGGAAAGTAGATCACACAGAAGTAAGTTGAAATGATGAAAACCATAACATAATCCCATGTACGTCCCAGTAGAATATTATAATCAAGAGGTTCGTCAATAACTTATACTTCAACAAAGACAAATTCCCCCCTAGTTCCACTTGGAGGGAATTCAAAATCACACATGGTTTATATATCCTTCCATAAAAGGCTTTTAATGTGGTGGTTGATTGATTCAGTTGAGGTGAACCAATCGCATTCCAACAAGACATGGAAATGATGCAGGTCAAGGCTCCCTCGTCCACAACAGAACGATGAATTTTTTTACCATGGACAGTGACCTGAATCATAAAAGCTAACTAAGCTAGAAGCTGAGGGGTATATTTTTCATGAGAGAAAACTACTAGGTTGGGATCCAATGGGTCTATACATTCGATAACCAAAAACAAGGCCTTGTTTTGGGTGGGGCAGTTTTACAACACCTCAAGAGTAGACATAGATGATGGAGGCTGAGCTAAGTCTTCGACTAAATTATAATTTTGGGCATCTCTTGAATGAGGGTTGTAAGCAAAATTATGGATAACACCCTTCATAGGATTGATAGTCAATTTCGGAGGCAGAAGAGAATCAAATGAGGTCGGTGGAAAAATGGAAGGTTGATAGGTAGTGTAACCATTTTTTGGATTCACATTACCATTGTCTTTGTTACGAGTGGCTACTAAAATATTGGATCTCAGCTTTGAGGAGGAAAGCATCGAAACCATGGTAGAGGAAAAGCAGTCCCGGAAAACCATATGAGTCTCCTGATTTGGAAATGGGTCGGTCAACACATCAAGAGAAGTGGATTACTTAAGAAACTGATTCACTTCAGTGTGGTGTGGACAATCACGTGTAAAGTGATCCTCGTTGCAAATCAAGCATGGTTATTGAGGCCTTCGTTTCTCATTGGAAGACAAATTTGTTTGTTTATCCGACGATGAGGAATCTTTATTTTTCTTACCTTTACCTTTCTTCTTTCTTCCAGGTTTCTATTGAGACTTTCCATTATCAGATGAATTAGAATTTATCTCGGAAGAAAAAAACATAGGAGGGTGGGATTGAGGGGCTTTGTGCGGGAGCGACAAGAGAAATACTAGATGGTTTACTCGTTGACTGCGAACTGGCGGAACAAATAATGCCATCAATGACATGAGATTCTTTACTAGGTGGAAGAGCAACAATGTTTGAAGGTCGCAAAGAATTTGGTATATTATCATAGAGCGTGCCCAATTGGGTATAAACCATTTCTAAATATTGAGCAAGAAAAATAACTTGATCTTCGGTCACATCTCCACCTTTGGCCACTTCTTCTATAATGGGAGCGAACAAATATTTGATGAACCATTCTACTAACAATTGATCGGGAACAAAGGTCTTGACCAACCGGCGATGAAACCTTCACTCATGAATGTGATCTAAAATGTGAGTGGAATTTGATTGTTTGAAGTTAGTCAATAGTTTTGTTCCAGTTTCATATCTCATGGGTAACTGGAAATGTGTGTTGAAGGTGGTGGCTAAAGTGCTAAAATCCTGAAACGATGCTCTAGGTAGCTCAACATACCATTTAGCTGTGGTACCTGCAAGCATTTTTTTGAAAAGACAAAGTCAAATGGAATCATCATTGAGGGAGTTGGATGAACACCATAGATGATATGTCATGACATGCGTCGATGGGTATTCTCCAGTATTCCCATTAAATTTTTGGATATAAGAAGGAAACTTGGTGGGAATAATGAACCACCATGGCGAATGAGTAATGGGGTCGTTAGTAAGCCAAGTTAAGTCATGTAATTAAAGAGTAGCCACAAAAGGCAGTTGTTGATTAAAGTCCAGAGGGGGATGTCCTGGATAAAAAGGAATAGACTAGGAAATGAGTACTTGCATGCCTGAATAAGGAGGGTTATGATAATAAGGAACCTGGTTACTAGGATATGGAAGATTTTAATAACCAACATACAAGTGAGTTCGCTGCCCAACCCCAGAATGATGATAAAACTGCTGGAATGGTTGGGTCTGGATTTTTTGGCCTTGAAAAGGAATGTGATGAGGTCCATACTATTTCTTGATAAGGGTTTGTATTGCCCCCTATTATGGTGGGTTTAGTTGAGACTGCACCAAATTTTTAAGAAATTGACCTTACTGAAACTTGAGGAGTGCCTTGCGCAAGTGATTGATAAGATGAGGCACCTTGTACTGTTTAGCTAAGCGATATATGTGGAGAACCAAATACCGTTGGAATATGCTATAAAGGTTGTCTCACATGTATTTGAGCTTGTTGAGATGTTGACAAATAGATAGGAATTTGTGGTTAGGATGGTGCAGTTTAAGGATTCAACAATCAATCCCAAAACGAACCAGGTTTAATGGGTAAAGTAGGTTGCCAAACACTGGCAGCCATTCCAGGATAGGGCAAGCTATAATTAGGCAGATTACCATGTTTACTAACAACAGGTTTCCTCCATGCTAAAGGAGGAGAGGATGATGGAGGCAACTGAGATCTAGATAGAAGGTACCCAACGTAAGAAGAGTTAGGTTGTTGAGGGTAGCTTTTTCCAATGGTATAAGGAAAAAAATTCTGCTATATTGTAGGGGTAATCAGAGGAAGAGGAGAAGATTATGTTCTATTCATAAGAGAAGTACCAAAAATTGTTCCTGAATTAGATGATATGGGAGAGGCCAAAGGACTGGAAGCTGCACCAGAAAAGGTACTAGATAATGACTGATAACTAGGTGGGATAGACAAGCCACCATACAAATTATTTTTTGGTGATCTCGTGGACATAAATGAGGAAGCAACACTTGATGTCTCAACCATAGTGGTGGACACAGGCTGGGAGTTCGAATGAGTTCCAGTCATGGTTGACAATACCAATGAAGATTACCACGAGAGATCTGTATATAGGCCCAAAGAATTAGGTAAAGGAGATTGTGTTAGAGTATGAAGAGGTGGAAAAGGCTCAGTTTGATAAAAATGAAGTCCTTCCCAATGAAAATGAGTAGAAGTATGAGGCTCTAGGCTTGAGGGATCTCTTCAATGCTCAATTCTGTATGGAAGAGATTCTCCGTCGGGCCCGAGATATATTGGTTTTGTCTGAGAAAAAGGAAGAGAAGGGGAAGGTCCCAAAGAATCACGTGAAGATGGCTAAGGCTCCTCAGGTTCAATAGCCTTGGGAAACAAAGTGTCTGACTCAGGAAGGTCAGGTTCAATAACCTCAGGTATCAAAGTTTTAGGGACTTCTGTTTCAATTGTGTCTGTGTCACCAACATGAGTGGATGTAATCTAAGGTTCAGAACTCAAAGGGACAAATTATTTTGGCAAATCAATATCAAGAGGAGGGAAAAAAATAGTTCCTAAAGTTCATGATTCGGTACTTTGTGTTTTATTATGTTTTTAACGTCGGTTAGGAGTAGTCTCTAGAGGAAGAGGAGGTTTATTTTTTATTCTACGTGAACAACAGGGAGGGGGATTTTTTTCTTCCATGTTGGATAATAAATTTTATTAACACAAAATGAAATAAATAAAAAAGAGGGTAATCTAGGCATAAAGGATTACCAAGAAATTGTGAAGTGCAATATACACCTTGGCGAACGAAGGAATTAACATACGACAACCAATCTCCCTGAATGTTGTGTTTGGTGTATCATGCTATAGAAGGCGACAAACTTGGTTACCTATGGATGGATAGAAACCTATAGGGTACTCAAAAAATATACTCGATGATACGTGAGAGTGTCGTCCATAGTAATGTTGTCTAATGCTTAACCGTTTTATGAGAGAGTTCCCATATACTTTTCAAGCATGGTGTGCCATTCGATATACCCAAAGGTACATGGAGAACGATCCTATACACTAAGTATGTACATGGAACAAGATTTCAACCTCTAGATGCAACGCTGGAAAACAACGACAACTCCTACGTTTAATAACGTCGGAACACGTCTCTATCCTAGACCTCTAAATGTTTGTGTTAATTTTACAAATTCTCCTTAGGTTGATTCAATAAATTTTAATGTTTATCTTTGATTAAGTTACAATTATAGGGCTCACCATGAATGTCACTTGAATATCCTAAAATTCAAATCTTTCATGAGAAAATAGGAATATTTTATCTTTTAATGAAAATCTAGCTAAGGAAGGGAAGAAACAATAAATATGCAACATAAAATATGCAAAAAAAAAGATGCAATATGCAATTTACCTTTCAATGCGATTATTCCTAATATACTAATGCACATACAAAACCCTAAATGCCAATGCACAATTTTTCTTTTCAACACACTTTATTTTCAAGAATGAAGAAAGCTAAGATGCAAATATTCAATTACTGATTCAATTACACTTTTAGAATGAGAACTTAAACAAAAATTCATCTAAGCGATAAATAATCAAACAATATCAATTTGCAAATGAACAAATGATAAGAATAAAGAAAAATCAAAATCAATTCTTACCAAATGAAAAAAAACATAAATGCAAACAAACACAAATGAAAACCAAATGGAGGTTTTGGAGAGACCATAAGACACTTAAGACTCATGGTAGTTCAGCTGGAAGTAGGCTGATCAAATAGAGGCTCAAGAACCAAGGAAAATTTTGTGCAAAAGTAGGGGCTAACACTGGTGCAAAGGAGGCACTAGTGCTTTGCAATGATGGTACAAAGTGGGCATAAGTGAGGTGGAACATTCTTTCAGAAGCACTAGGGGAGTGTTGGGCCCGAGAAAGAGAATTTCGGCACAAGAATTATAATTTTTTTTAAATGAAACCACTTCCTAGGTATGTTCTTGGTTGGATGATACAAAAAAGATCTGTCAAGGAGGTAATCAAACACAATGGACAAGGAAAAACACTAAGGGAATACTCCTTTCCCCAGTATGGTCACTAATTTGTTATACATGATTTACGATTGCAGACAAAACTATCTCCCTTAGGTTTGGTGGTTAACCTAGAACAACATAGAGACAAGGAACCCAATTTTTCTCCTTCAAGTAAATAGATAACAAAGTGAGGCCTACCTGGAACTTGTCACATGATCCACTCCTTATTTAGCCTGGAAGCTTCAATTCCAGCTCTAATTGACAAAATTAGGACCTACAAAGTCAAATAACACAAGCCAAGAAGCTATGAGATCTATGTAGTATCATCTAAATACTCTATTCAATAGATGAACATGGTATTGAAATATATGAATCAACATCACATATAGTAAAATAGGAGAAAAGGAAGATGAAGGGGAAAAAATATGCATGCAAGGGAAATTAGAGTGAAATGAAGAAAAATGAAAGAAAAAAAAGAGGAAAGGAAGAGACATGAGGGATAATTATAAAAAGGAATCAAATAAATAATTGACAAATTTTGGCTACTTTTGATCAATTTTAGATTTTGACAGTTTTTGGCTCAACTCTTGATCATTCTGGCTCTCTTCTTCCACACTCTTACACATTTAGAGAATTCTTGAAGCATCCTAGCATTCACTTGGACTTGGAGAGAAGTAAGAAAGAAAAAAATCAAGGGAATTGGTGGGCAACAGAAAATGAGGTTGGATCAACATCTACAATAGGAGTACATTGCATGTAATAGGTTGCATGTGTGAATTCCTTTCTGAGATTTGAATGCGGGGCACATGCATGTGGTTATTTGGTTATTTTATTGTCACTGGCATGGGATTTTCTTGGATTGACAGTGGTTTAATCCTTGCCTTTCCATTTTCAAGATAAACATGATGTAGTAGGCTCTCTATTTTTATTAAGCTTTGGATGGCTAGAAGACTTGGACCTTGGTTGAGGTGGTCTCGAAAAAATTCCCAACGGTCAAGGGTGGAGATGGGATTTCTCCTGGAAATCTTAACGAATGGGTGGAGATAGGAAAATTACTCTAGATTTGGTGAAGGAAGTCAAAGGAATCTAAGCGTGTTTTGATGATAATTTGTTTCTATGCTAGTAAGGTGAAATCACCGTGGTTGAGGGTTGGGGTGGTTTGGCCTCTGGAAGCCTTAGTTTTTTCTATTTTGGTTTAACCCATATGATCCCACATTCATGCTTGGAATATGGCATGAGCGTGATTGGGTGAAAGAGATAATTGGTTCAGCCCAATTTATGGTCGGGTAGTACCTGGAAGTCACTGACTTGGTTGGATTTTTCACTTTTTAATATGATTTATTTTCCTATTATGATCAATGAGTACATATTATGGTTATTGTGTTGATTTTATGGCTGGTTTATCATGGATTTATTCTCATTATATTCCAGTTATAGACATGGTGAAATGATGTGATCTTGCTATGGATCTTGTTCATTATTTGATAATTTATTGAATGGTTAATGTATGCTTGGGCTAAAAAGTGTTGTTGCAGCTAGCTTGAGAGTTCATTGGGCCTTCTTTATAATTCTATTATGAACTTAATAATATCATGATCATATATGCGTTCATAACATGTAGCTACTATGTTTACCATGTGTTTGATGAAATGTTTCTCATCTGTTTGGCATGTCTTGTGAAAGATCTAACTTTAGAATTAATTTTATAGACTTGTGATGATATTGGAAAGAGTTCTATAGAGTCTTGGGTTGTTCTAGGTAGTGTCCTGTATGTTGGCCTTGAAAACGTGACACTGATCTAGAAACTGCAAGAAAAAAACTGGCAGTTTTTGGTTGCAATTGCATGGAGGCATGCTCATGCACGTGGTTGGATATTTTCAACTTCATGCACAATTTTTCATGTGTGTGGTTGGGATGTAAATCCTGAGAAACATAATTTACATATTAGGGATTGATCCACAGTTGGGTTTTTCTAAAACTTAAGTGATTTGGTGTCCTTGAGAGGTTGAATTATGTTTCCAATTAGAAAGGCAGAAAGAGTTCCTTTAACTTGATAATTACTTGTGATCACTTAGTTATATTTACTAGATTATTTTATGCCTTGTTTTATCTTTTTTTATATTCTTCTCATCAAACAAATAAAATAAAATAAAACATGAAGAGAAACAAAACAAATACACAAGATATAGGCTCTCAACCAGGACTGAAACCCCTCTTCTAGGGGAAAAACCAAAATTTTTCTTCTCTTCCTTAGAACCAAGTCAAATGAGATAACCAAGACATTTTTCTAGACCAAAATACCTCATTTGAATCCACCAAGTTAGACTCCCAATATGATTAGACAAACTTCAATAGTAAACTCTAGTCATATTGCTTCAACCTTGCAAGAAATCAAATTTTCATCCTTCCAACTTTAGTAATTAGGCCCTAATGCAGACCTGCAATTTCAACCTTATAGAAAAAAGCCATAAAATTTTACATGTGGCAAAAAAGAGAGAATTTAGGCTTCCCTTTTCTTGACAAATGTATCTTTTTTCTTCGCTAGCATTTTCTCCTTCTTTTCTAGTATTTCACTCTTCTTTCTCCCACCTACATCTGTAGATCGAACTTGATTGAATGGATGATAAAATGAGGTCAAGTAACTGCTCATTTATAGTGATTATGTGATGTCAAATTACTTCAATGAGGCCGTTTTGAATGGAGGGTAGGCTGACTTGGTGGAGAAGGGTTATATAACCAAATTACATAAAAAAAAATTCTTGACATAAAAAGTCCAAGAAGGGTCTATTTCATAATGGCAAGGAAAATGATACATGACACAAACCTTAGAAGCATTCAATGTGTGCTTTGACCTAGAAACAAAATAAATGAAGCATGAAACCCATGCTTATAAATTCTTTTCTTTTATAATAATTTTTTCTTTTAAGAAATATATTACATCATGACTCAAATACAATTATGAAGATTGATACTAGTTACATTTCTTAGTAGGGTTGATTTGATAGATTTACCCAATCCTTTATCCACAAGGAGAAAGATGTAAGGGGAAATTATGTATCCCTATATAATACTCCTTGATGGGATAAAAGTGGGAGAGAGATATCCATTAAATAGGACAGGGAAGACAATTTTGGAAATGAGGGAAAGAACCAAATGAATCCATATTTTTGCTAACCCAAAAGAAGTGAGCACGTGAAAAAAAAACCGCTTGCTCAGTTTCTCCAATGCTTTTGACATATCAAGATTTATGAGTATACATGCATACTTATTGGAATTGAGTGAATATGTTAATGGGCTAGTGTTATACTCCACAATTTTTTATCCTTCTGAAAACCAATTTTCTTAGGAGAGATAAGTGAGGGAAGAATGGGTTTTAGTAATTTTGTGATAAATTTGGAGATGATTTTATACATAACAATACGTAGGGAAATATGCCTAAAATATGAAGCATAATTAAGATGGGATTTTTTTAGGAATAATAGATATAAAGGTAGTATCAAGGGATTTTTAGATAGATGAGGAGTGTCAAGAGTCTTCCACTACGTGCTAAACATCATACTCAAGTATTTTCCATCAAGTTGGATAGAAATCAGTGGTAAAGCCATTGGGACTTAGGAACTTCCATTTATGAATTTCCATAATAGCTTCTTCCACTTCCTGCATTGTGATTTCATTCAAAAGGATATCATTTTGTTCCCTATTACAAATTTTAGGAATGCGCTATGTTATTTTCCTGATATTAGGCCTTCTATTTAGAACTATTTTCATGAGTGTGGCTTGGAAAGGATTCATGTGTTCCTCAGATATTGCATCATGGATTTACACTCTTTGGTGATTGGGTGTTTTGATGCTTGATATTCTATTACTTTTCTAGTGGTTGATTATGGATTTATGGCCCATAATCTAGTGTTTTTTTCTCCCTCCTTAGGCGACTGTACTTGGGATTTTTGTCTCTAAATGATTTTCTTTTGCTTCAATATTTCCTCTAGCTGGAGGCGAGTAAATACTTATTGATGTTCCCATTATTTAGATTTCATTTGATATTATTGCTTGTTGGATGGTGGCCATCTCTTGTTCTAGATTTAGATTTTGTTTTTGGATGTTACCAAAATATTCAATATTTCAGTTCTTGATTCTCATTTTGAGATATTTTAGTTGCTACTCGAATCGATATATAAAAGTTCCATGAAAATATAAATTTTTCCACCATTTTACACATTAGAGAGAAAATTAGGATGCCATAACCAAAAAGCCTCGAATTTAAGGAGCATGTTCCTAGGACTAACAATCTAGTCCATAGAGAGTTCTATGGACAAACAATTTGAACCATGGCAAGGGAGAATAGAGCGTAAAAAGTGGTGCCTTTAAACTATGAGGAATCAATGTGTCTTGAAGCTATTTGATATATGCCTCCTCACTTATTGTTCCAGGTGTATAAGCCATTATGTGTACTTAAACTATAAGTTCACCGTTATTCATAAATTCCAAAAAGATGGGGATTTGTATTTCGAGTCTACGAATCCCACCTTTATTTTCATTGAGATTTTTTATTATATTGAATTCCTTTCCTATAATCTAGAAGTTTTCCCCTACAAGTTTTTAGGTTATTTGGAGGTTGTGACGAAATACTTTTTTGTTAGTGGGAATACTAGGACCATAAAAAATTCTTATCAAACTCAAATTGGCTGAACTAATGGGTTGAAAGTTAGAAATTAGGGTTCTATGTAGATAAAATGAAACTTAAAGAGTGACTGAGGAAGTGTTCCATGTGATAATAAGACCTCTTAATTCTCCTTGGGCATCCTAGGCTAGATAGTCATAGTTTCACCAGAAACGATTTAAAATGTTGTTTAGAGAATCATAAGAGCATTTTGTTTCCTAAATCATCATGATGTCAATGTATTCTTTGGTGGATTTTTTCTTAGGACTATTTTCTTGGGTTTTCCATTAAGACCCCTGACATTCCATGAGATTAATTTCATTAATGATGTTGAAATCAAGAGGGTTGAAAGATTGCATCCATTGGTGACACTCTACCAGTATTCCCCAAGTAATCCCCTAGGTCCTATAGTAATTTACTATTTCTTTTCTGCCTTTTTTTCTTTGATTCCTATAGAATACTCAATTGATCTCTAGGACTATTCAATTAGGGGAATTTTGAGGTCTAAAATGGGCCTCTTAAGAAAAAATTACAACCAAAATAAAATTTATAAGAACCAATAGGATTCAAGATGATGATGTCAACCATAGAGGATGATTCACCATTTTCGGTGTAAAAAAGTAAAATGTAAAAAATAAATAAATAATAAAACTAATTTTTCAACTTATCTCCCTAAGGTTTTACTTAAATTTTGAGCAGGATTATTCATTGGATACAACATTTAGTTCCTCATCCAAGGAGTACCTATGCTGCATACTTTCAATGGACCCTGCTACACGAAAAATGAGAAATACATTAAAAAACATGATTGCAATCACATTTTACACGTATTTCTCATTTTTCGTGTATCAGGGTCCATAAAAAGTATAGAACATGGGTACTCTTTGGATGAGGAATCAAATTCTTCATCCAACGAGTATTTCCACTTGAAATGTTCGTAAACCCATAAGGAGATAAGTTGAAAATACGAGTTGAAAAATAGTTTTTTCTTTTTTCCCTCTAAAATTTGATGATGTAATCTAATCTTATTTTAGTAGTTCCACTATTATTTTATAATTTCCATAGGAGGCCCATTTTAGACCTCAAAATTCCCCTAATCAGCGATGGCCTTTTGTATCCATGACAGAAAAAAGAAGATTTATTGTAATGGGTATTATCTAGTTTGGGAGCTTGACAAAGAATTAGATTTTGATTTTGGATGCATGCTTTAGTGATGATTTGGAGTTTCTCCTAGGGAATGGTTATTGGGTATTTATTTCTCCATTCCTCTACAAGAGATTTTCGATCAATGTTTTGTTGGGTCATAACCCAAAATCTTCTGCAAAAAAAAAAAACTTGGGTGTTATTCTCCATTTTTAGATCCTCCTCATAATCTTTGTTAGACAGTCGTACATGCACATATTTTTATTGGCTTGGGTAGTTGCTGACTAGTTTACCCAATCTCTCTCGTTTTGGGCTTTTCTTCTTCAATTGTTTTTTTTTTTTCTTCTTACTGTTAGAGGATCATGTGATAATTATGACCCCCTGCATTTTCACAGGTTGGATTCTTTGTTCCTTTTCTGGTTTTCTTCCTTTTATTTGTGACCCTGATAAACCCATCTTGATCTAAGGACATATTTACTTGTGCATTTTTTTGAACTTGTTTTGCTAGGAATTATCAGAATAGATGGTCATATTCATGGAATTTTTGGCATATTAAGGGGATTTTCTCAAACTCTATTGGTTTTTCCCATATTTCATCTTCATTGCTCAACTAAATTTCTTGGTGTGGGGGGCGGGGGGGGGGGGTCAATATGTCTAGATAAGTGTGAAGGTGGGCATAGGAAATGTATGGAGATTTCTTTGTGGTATTTGAGATCATAAAAAATTCCCTAGCCATTAACAATGCTTTCTAATATTTTTGGGACGAGGGAGAAAATAAATACATATCTAGGTTGGGGCCACAAAAACGTCTTCTTTATCGAGGTGGAATCTCTAAACCCATGGGTTCTTGAAATACAATACAGCCTGAAATGTGTGATCTCTATCTTATATATTGTTGAATGTGGCCATGAAGAAACCATTGGACCCAAAATTGAGGTCAAAATTCACTTTGAGTGTCTAGTTCTTTTGAATCTAGCTAAGTGAGTTTTTATTAATTTAGCATGAAAAATCAGAAAATTTAGTCGAGGACATTTGTTATACCTTCATATCCACACACTTTTGGAATGATAGAATTTATTATTTTTCGCATAGATGATTATTGAGTAATTTTTATTACATTTATTTATTTATTTAGGTGCATATTTTTATTTAGTTATTTATATAATATTATGGATTCTATTAAATAAATAAGTTAGGCATTTAGAAAATTATAATATGAAAATTTAAAAATATACTGAATGGAACTTTATACTTAAATATAAAGGAGATATTATGCTATAATGTTATAATTTTTTTTAAGCTTGGAATAACTACATCTTCATCACGTCCAATATATCACCTCGATCAGGGTGGGGAATTGAACCAATGACTTCACACCAAGGAGTGCCTTTGCAGAGCACCCGATCACCATATATCCAAGACCACATGGACTATACTATAATGCTATATTAAAAATAATATTAGCGTTAAAAAAATTAAAATATTTTAATATCAATTATAAATAAAATATTTTAATATCTATTTTAAATAATATAATTTTACATAAAGTATTTAAAAGTAAAATATTTTTTATTTGGATTTTTATTTTCTAGTAAGAGGGAGATGTGTAATTACTTAGGACTCAATATGGAATTGATAAGTGACATTTAATATAATATTTGATATTACAATCTAGTACGATGGAGACATGTTTGTGATCAATATATAATTGACATGTGGTGAATATTACCTAGACCATTGCAAGATAAATAAGGAGTTAATCTTGTAAAATAAATATTGTATTAAAAACATTATTATTTCATATTTTAAGGACAAAGAGTGGGGTAACAAAGATTTAGAAGGAAAAATATATTAAAAGGAGATGATCAAACCCATTTTAGAAAATAAAATATATAATAACAAATTCCCATGAGCTTATACTAACATTACCATTTGTCAATGCCCAAAACATTATGGGATGAAAGGATTTGTCACCTTTGAGACATTAAGAAGGTTGAAGATGGAAAACATTTTCTATTATATTTTCCATCTTATACCCACATTCTATCTAGTTTTCAAAATATTTATCACACTACAAACCTTCTTGCCTTTTAAGTAAATAAAATTATGGTGATATTGGAATGATTCTCTTAATGCTTTTCAAGCATATAAATAAAATGCTAAAGGGTTCCAAGTAATATCTTACTTTCTTAAGGTTTAATAGACCACATCGATATTAATGGATGTTTATAGTCATCATTATTGAGAAAATATGTATAAGGACTAGCATATATTCATCTTAACCCTGAATCTATATAGTGTTGAGACAGATTAAATATCTTGAGGTGCAAATTTTTATTCAAGTTTTTCACTTTAAAAGAGGTATACACCTTAAGAGATTTTATTCCTCTCGACGCTTCATACATCCATGATTAAGATGGATCTACATTGGTTATACATACATACATATGCATATCCATATCCATATGCATATCCATATCCATATCCATATCCATATCCATATCCATATCCATATCCATATACATATACATATACATATACATACATATATATATAGTTGATTTTGAGTTCTCCAATTTTGAGGAGGATACAAAAGTACTTTAAACCATACAAGTGGAATTCCCATCGAAATAAATGCCCTCTCTTATAATTATTTATTTATTTATTTGAAACAACAAGGTTGTAATCCTAGGAGATGAAACTACCCAATCTTCCAATAGACTATTAGACTTTTACAAACTCTCATATATTCATGTTTTTGTGACATTGGATAAAATTTTTATGTGGCAAAGACTACCTTTATATGCTACTGGTGTGGTTTCCCTAGTAGCTAGTAGTCATAGAAGGATCATTATGCATGTTGAGCATGGAAAAAATTACACATAATTTGAGTAACACACTAATAAAATAGTTTGACAAAACAATTCTTTGTGAGATTATAAATTTTGATTGTTTAAATTGCATTTTTAATGCATAAATGTATTTAGAGCTTAAAAACCCTTAGGCACTCGAATTTTGTACACTTCAAAATTTAAACTTGTGATTCCAATAAATCCTTTTGTGGCTAATGACCTGCCACTAGGGAAACTAGACTAGTAGCGTAGAAAAGTAGATTTTTACTATATAAAAAATTTATCCAATTACATAACATGAAGGTGCTAGGGTTTGTAAAAATCCAATAGTATATTACAAGACAAAGTGATTTCATCTCCTAGGATTGTATCCTTGTTGTTTCTAATATGCAAAACAAAAACTATAAGAGATAGGATTTATTTAGATGGAAGCTCCAAGTGAATGGTGTCAAGTAATTATGTATCCTCCTTAGAATTGGAGAGTTCCAAAGTGTGTGCTGTAAAAATTCTATCCAAAGGGATTCAATCTGATCTTGTAATGTACTAAAAAAAATATTGAACCCTTATACAATTTGCAGAAACTAAATACGATCACACAATCACATAACAAGTAAGAGAAATAAATAATCAATCGCACAACATACGATGTATATGGTGAACGCAAATTCTCAAAACCCCACTATCTGTATATTGTATAAAGTCAAGACCATGAAAAACTAAAATTATTTTATCTCACTGATAAAACCTTTGCACTCTGATAACTGTTTCAATCTAATCTAGGAAAAAATAGTCAAATACTTAACCAGTTATCAGCCTCTGTCTGACTAGCCTTTCTCACACATTCTTAAAGGAATTTTCGCCTTATTAAATAGGAAATTCCCAAGAATTTATTGCGCAATTCATCCAAGGATTCTTGATGAATATATACATGGCTTGTACAAGTTTCTAAATATACAACAAATAGTTATCTTCCCTTTAACCTTAGTCTCAACTGGGCCTTCCTTAGAACTAACATGGAAAAAGTATTTATAGTGAATTATCAGTTAAATTATTGATCACTACTTGTGAATTAAATTATATTTAATTCCCTGGACCTCTCACTAGCTCATATCTAAGTTAGAACTAGTTAAACTGCTTTTAACTCAATTAATCGAGTTAACTAATTATAGCTCACAAATAACTCTAACTAGATCCCTAAAATCATGGGAGAAATCTACATGCCTCCTCTCTTACCCTCAACTCGAATTTCCTTAGCTAACTTAGTCTTACTGATTCAATTAACTAATAAAAGTTGTCATGAGATGAAATTACAATTTATCTTCCAATTTAATTAAGGAAAAATTAAATCAGAAGCCCCCTTTGGGTGTCATTTCAACACTCCCTCTCAACAAGAAAGGGATTATCTGCTACCCCGATCCTGTCTCTGTGGAATTTTAATTTGCTTCTTGCAAGCACCTTCATAAAGATGTCTGCATCCTTCTCCTTTGTGGGAATGTAATCTAATGACATAATCTGCCTCTGCACATAATATATAATATGGTGATACTAGATATCAATATTCTTGGACCTTTCATGAAAAACCAGACTAATCGAGCGTTTGATGCAACTATGGTTATCATAATGTATCATCGTCGGATCCATTTTTTGACCAAACAAACCAACAAGTATCTTCCTCATCCCGATGGCCTCACATGCTTCTTGACTGGTTGCCATGTACTCTTCTTTTGGTGAACTGAGTGCAACTGATCTCTGTTTCCTGCTATACTAGGAAACTATTGTTGATCCTATGCTAAAGATGTCCCGTGATGTGATCTTCCTGTCGAATGGACTCCCTGGCCAATATGCATCTGTGAAGCCTTAAAGCTTCACTCCCTATGTCCGCATGTACCATAGCCCATACTCTGTAGTGCCTCTGAGGTATCTCAACACATTCTTTCCTTCCTTCCAAAAGAGCTTGGTAGGATTAACCATAGCTTGACTAAGCTGGTTAACTACGTAGCATATGTGTGATCCTTTGTTCACCAAATACTCAAGTGAACCCACAAGCTGCCTATAAACAATAACATCCATTACTTCTCCCGAAGTAGAATCCTGCTTCCTTTAGTTTCTTGCAAGAGGAGTCTCCATGGGTTTGCTTCCCTCCATGTGGAACTTCCTGAGGATATCGTTGGAATACTTTCCCTGAGATATAAATAGCTCCCTATCTCTTTTCCATATTTCCAATCCCAGGAAATAATGCAATATCCCCATGTCCTTCATCTCAAATTATCTTGCAAGATCCTCTTTACAAGATTTAATGAGCTGCTCATCACCTGTCAGAACCAGATCATCGACATAAAGTAAAATAATCAAAATCTTACCATCAAACAAAATACAATATAGGTTCGCATCCGCTTCAATCTTGGTGAAGCCTAACCCGGTGAAATAACTGTCGATCTTGGTGTATCAAGCACAAGGTGCTTACTTAAGCCCAATACAATTCTCTCTTGAGTTTGCACATAGGCGACTCCCTGTATAAGGTCTAAAAAACTTCCGATTGTTCAATGTACACCTCTTCCTCAATAAATAAATTGAGAAAGGTTGTATTTACATCCATATGATGTATCTTCCATCCGATATGCAATGAGAGTGCAAGGATGGATCTGATAGATGAGTACCTTGAAACTGGTGAAAAAGTCTCATCATAGTCAATATCCTCCATCTGAGAGAACCCTCTAGCCATAAATATGGCCTTGTGCTTCAAACTCCCATATGCTACCTTCTTCACCTTGTAGACCCACCTAGATCCTACAACTAACTTCCCCTCTGGTCTTGGGAAAACTTCCCATTTACTGTTTCTGATAATGGAGTCATACTCCTCAACCATGGCATCAACCCACACTCGATGGTGCACTGATTCCTCAAAAGAGTATGGTTCTATCTCTATACCTTTTCTCATAAGAGCCATGTATCCTCTATACTCCTCTGGGGACCTTCTTTGCCTGCGTTGTGATGTGGGTGCTCCCACATTCTCTCTCGCATCTAGCAATAATCTGTCAACCTCTATGGTGTGCTTCCTTCAATATTTGGGGGATGGCTCTGCATTAGTGGTTTCTACCACTCTTTGTTCCTCTGCTTGTGGCTGCTCCACATCCTGAGGTTCTTCTTTTAGATCCAAGAGCTCCTAAACTGCATGTAACTCAAGCTCCCTCTCAAGGGACAATCATATTATTTTCTCTTCATCAAATTTCACATCTCTTCTGACCAATGTCTTCCTATGGGCTGACAAGTACGCCCGATAGTTGTGAGGTCTATTAGTGTACCCCAAAAATATCCCCAACTCTGCTGTTGGATCTAGCTTCTTCCTCGCATCTTTGGTTACAAGGAAATACATATATGAACAAAAAATTTAAAAATACGATATATCTGGTCTCTTACCTTAAAAATCCTCTCTGCTGTATTCATCCCAAGTATCTGATGAGGACTTATGTTATACATAAATATTGTTGTATTGCATGCTTCCTCCCACATATGCAACAATAGGCCCTGATCATGCAACATAGCTCATGATTCTCCCAAAATAGTTATGTTCTTCCTTTCTTCAACCCCATTATGTTGTGAGTTATGGGGAAATATCAATTCTCTTCTAATTCCTTCTGAGGCACATAAGTTATTTAATTCATTAGATATGTATTCTCCACCATTTTCGATCCTCAAAGCCTTCACCTTCTTCCCTGTATCTTTCTCGACAAGTGCCTTAAACTCACAAAACTTGGAGAACGTTTGATCTTTCTCTTGCATGAAGAATATACATCACTTTCTTGAAAAATCATAAAAAAAAGTCACATAATACCTATGTTTTTCTGTGGAAGTTGTTGAGAGCGGTCCACACACGTATGAGTGAACTCTCTCAAGGACCACCTTTGCTCTGATTTCCTTATCGTGAAAGGTGGATTTGGTATAATTCCCCAATGTACACCCTTTGCATGTATCTCTCTACATAAGTGCACCCTTTGGAAGCCCTGTAGAAGTCTGCTGCATGATCTTAAAAGCGTTGTTGTGTAGATGACCCAGTCTCATGTGCCATAACTCACCGATGTCTCAGCTCTCCACCTTCTCTGCTTTCGTGCTCAAGGAAACACAATATTCTACATCCAATTTGTAGATTCTCTTTACTCAAACCCCAATATTTTTCACCTGTCTCATGGCTTTCTGATAAAGGAATGGCTTTCCTTCACTGAAGATAACATCATAGCCACGATCTTCCATTCTTCTTTAAACCAGGAACATAAATGACATCTTTTAATGTGAATGGATTACCTGACTCCCTCTAAAACGTAACTGTACCTATACTGGTAGCGCTATACCTCCCATCATCACCCATCTTTATGTGCATCTGGAGATCCTTCTCCTCGAAGCTACTGAAGAATTCATTGTTGTCGGTCATATGGAACGAAGCTCCACTATGCAAGTACTACATAGAACCCACCACCAATGACACCATGCCTACAATGATAGTGAAATCCATCTCAAAATGTGAAGCAAGTGCTTCACCTGCTCCTCCTCCTTAGGCCTTCTTGTTGGTCTTATTTTGTGGACAATTTGTGGCATAGTTTCCATGCTTATGACAGTGAAAAAATTTCACCTTTGATAAGTATCGCTTCTTGTTTGCATTGCCAGTCTCTGATTTGGAATGGGACACCTTCCCTTTCCATTTATTCACCTTTCCAGTCAAGAAACAATTATCCTAATCATCACTATTTTATGAGGATCCATCTTGTTGAGATTTTCAGTTTTAATAAAATAGGAAAAAATCTCAGTAGGTGACAACAATCAGATTGTGTTGCTATATTAGCTCTATTTTGTTGGGAGAGAGTTAATGCATCCTATATTTGCTGTAAGAGGATTTATGAGGCAGTTAGATTCTCTTAGCTATAAAACAGATGTCCATACGGATTGGGAAGTGTGTGTGTGAGAGTTTGTAATCTCCTGTTTGATAATAAAGATTGCCGATGCCTATGTTTGGTGGACGTAGCCCAGAATGGTTGGGTGAACCACGTTAAACTCTGTGTCTTCTGTGTATGGTTTATTTGCTGTTGTTGTCTTTTTTAGTTTTGCTGCGCACTGATTTCTCTAACAAGTGGTATCAGAGCTAGAGTCGCTGGTGAGAGTGCTGCACAAAGAGTCTTGAACTATTATGCTTGCCGTGAGCTATTAAAATCTGTCATCCGTGTGGAAGAGCCGCTGCCTGGCAGAGTCCGTGAGCCGTTTCAAAGCATTGGAAGATTGTGAGCGGACTCGTTGTCTGCCATGAGGCCGGAAGCCATGAGCTCGGAGGATCGGGCAGCGTCTGAATGCGTTGACAGTTGAACGAAGGCTTGGATTTTAGTTGAAAAGAAAGCTTTAAAAGCCGGCTATGAACGGTGACGTATTACAATAATTTGAAACGCTGCCATCCATGAACGCTGAAGTATTACGATAAGTTGAATCGATTTTATGCCATCGTTTTTTTTTAAGTTTCATTATATGCCATCGATTTTTGAAATTTTTATGCCATCCATTTATTTTTTTATTATATGCCTCTTTTTTAAAAAAAGAAGTGCATTTTATAAAAATCGAATGGTAATTTTTTGATGCAAATTTATGTCAAATAGCTAATGATTAGAAGATTAATAAATATAAATAATTATTTTAAATGTTCTTGCATGAAATAAAGTGAAGGAAATGTTTCAAACAGACAGTTAAATAATTTTTTTAGATAATATAAAAAGGTATTCTATTAAAAGTTGCAATTGGAGGTTGTTTTTTGTTAAACGAGATGGCGAAAACTCAGAGTGCCCGTTTTGAAATCGAGAAGTTTAATGGCAAAAACAATTTCGAGATCTGGAAGGTAAAGATGCATGATCTCGTGGTACAGCAAGGCGTGGCTAAGGCGTTGTTGGGCAAATCCAAACAGCCATACAATATCACAGATAATGAGTGGGCCGAGATGGATGAAAAAGCAGTGAGTGCTATTCGGCTGTGTTTGGTTGATGATGTGTTGTTTAATATCCTGTCAGAAAAAACAACTGCAGGCCTATGGTCGAAGCTTGAGAAGCTCTACATGACGAAATCCTTGACAACTCGGATTCTCCTGAAGCGACAGCTATACAGTTTGCGAATGAAGGAAGGTACTTCCATTACTGATCATTTGAATGTTTTTAATACTCTACTGGTGCAATTAGAAAGCATAGAAGTAAAATTTGAATCCGAGGATAAAGCCATAACTTTATTGTGCTCGTTACCCGAGTCATGGGATCATTTTGTTACTTCTATAAGTCTTAGTTCATCCGAAGCCATTAAATTTGATGATGTCGTCGGAGCTTTGTTGTCCGAGGAGACCAGGAAGCGGTCGAATGATGACACCTCTACATCAGAGGCAATGATGGCTAGAGATCATTCTAGAGAAAGACGCTCTGGTAAGCACAGCGATTCGCGTTCAAAGTCGAAAGGGAAGAAGAGTAAAGTAAAGTGCTGGTTTTTTGGCAAATCGGGGCATTTGAAGAAGGATTGCTGGAAGCGACAACAACCTTCTAAAGAAGCTTCATCGACAGAGAAGAAGGAAGCAAACACGACAGATACAGGTTCGGCATCTGGTTCAGGTATGAGCGACGAAGTGTTATCAGTTAATTTGTCAAATCATGATCAACATTGGTTGTTAGATTCCGGTGCATCAAACCACATGTGTATTCATAGAGAATGGTTTAAGACATATAGATCAGTTAATGATGGAGTCGTGTACATGGGTAATGATGTCACATCTAATATTGTGGGAATAGGGAGTATACAACTGCAAATGTTTGATGGGACAACTAAAATGTTAACTGATGTAAGACATGTACCAGATTTAAGGAAAAATCTAATTTCACTGGGAGCACTTGACACAAATGGATATAAAACTGTAATTCAAGGTGGAGTAATGAAAATTTACAAAGGCATTTTACTAGTAATGAAAGCTAAGAAAGTAGGAAATCTGTTTCAGTTAGAAGGAAGAACAGGGTCAGTTCATGTGTCTACGGTGTCTGAACATGACAGTAGTTCCATTCGCCTATGGCATCAAAGGTTGGGCCATATGAGCGAAAGAGGGTTAAATATTTTGGCAGATTGCAAGTTACTTCCTAATCTAAGGTCTGGAAAGTTAGATTTCTGTAAACATTGTCTGTTTGGCAAACAAAGTAAGTAAAAGTTTAAAACAGGCAAACATACTAGTAAAGGAATACTTGATTATATCCATTATGTTTGGGGTCCAGCACCTACAACCTCGTATGGTGGCTCGTCGTATTTTGTATCATTTATTGATGACTTTTCTAGGAAAGTATGGGTCTACATGTTGAAAAAGAAGTCTGATGTTTTTATAGTTTTCAAGCAGTTTAGAGCATTGGTAGAAAACATCACTGGTAGAACTATAAAATGTTTAAGAACTGACAATGGTGGTGAGTTTACCTCCAAGGAGTTTGAAAACTATTGCAAGGATGCAGGGATCGAGAGACATGAGACTACTGTTTATACTCCTCAGCAAAATGGAGTTGCTGAACGCATGAACAAGACTCTTTTGGAGAGAGCAAGGAGTATGCTGAGTAACGCTGGTTTGCAGAAGGAGTTGTGGAAAGAAGCGGTGGCTACAGCTTGTTATGTGATAAATCGGTCGCCATCGACAGCGATAGGTTGCAAGATTCCTCAAGAGGTATGGAAAGGACACCCTTGTGATTATTCTAAACTCAGAGTGTTTGGTTGTGATGCATATGCTCTAGTGCCTAAACATCAACGAACTAAATTAGATCCAAAATCAAAAAGGTATATTTTTTTTGGGTATGGTGATGGAACAAAGGGATTTAGATTGTGGGATCCTACTACCCGCAAAATCATCATCAACAGAGATGTAAAGTTTGATGAATCCTCTCTTGTACAATTAGATGTAGATAATAAATTGAAACAGGATGATGTATCTGATTTTCAGCACATTCAGTTTGAAAACACTTCTAATGATAGTCATGATGACCATAGTTCAGATTCTAGTCATGAACAGGTTTCAGAATCAGATTATGAACAGGGTTCAGATGTAGGTCATGAACAGGTCTCAGATGGTGATCATGAAGAAGTTCCTACAGATGGTAGTCAGCCAATTGTGGAAGCACCAGAAACATCCTTAAGGAGATATACAAGAATCAAACGCCCTCCGAGAAGGTATGATGATTATGTTACTTCAGTTTCTTTGACAACTAACGATGATGAACCCTGTGCTATCAGGAAGCTATAGAAGGTTCGAAAAGTGACAAATGGAAAGCATCCATGAAGGAATAAATGATGGCCTTAGGTAAGAATGGCACATGGGATCTGGTTGAACTTCCGAAAGGCAGGAAAACTGTGGGATGTAAATGGGTTTTCAAGGTGAAACGGGGTGTGAATGATACGGAGGACAGATACAAAGCAAGGCTGGTTGCAAAGGGTTTTCTCAGAAAGCAGGCATTGACTTTCATGAGATATTTTCACCAGTTGTTAAAATAGTTTCAATTAGAATTGTGTTAGCGTTAGTTGCTTTGCTTGATTTAGAATTACAGCAACTAGATGTTAAGACTGCATTTTTACATGGAGATTTACATGAGGAAATTTATATGGAACAACCGGAAGGGTTTGTTCAGCATCGCAATAAGAAATTTTTCTGCAGGCTCAAGAAGTCATTGTATGGTCTGAAGCAGTCGCCTCGACAATGGTACAAGAAATTTGATTCTTTCATGTTGAGTCAAAAATATATAAGAAGTGAATATGATCATTGTGTATACTTTAAGCAGTTAAGTAATGGCATGTTCATTATCTTAGTGTTGTATGTTGACGATATGCTTTTAGCAAGCAAAAGCATTGAAGAAATCAACAGGTTGAAGACTCAGATGGCAAGGATGTTTGATATGAAAGATCTAGGAGCAGCAAGACAGATTTTGGGCATGGAGATTTTTAGAGACAGGAGCAATGGTAAGCTGTGGCTATCACAACAGAAGTATATTGAGAAAATACTTGTGAGGTTTGGTATGAACAATGTGAAGCCTGTGTCAGTTCCTTTAGCTTCCCATTTTAAGCTTTCTTCCAGTTTATGTCCTAATACAGATGAAGAAAAGGATTATATGTCTCGAATTCCATATGCTAATGTAGTAGGATGTTTGATGTATGCGATGGTTTGTACTCGACCAGATATTTCACATGCAGTTGGGGTTGTCAGCAAGTATATGGCAAATCCGAGTAAAGAACACTGGTCAGTAGTGAAATGGGTGCTTCGGTATTTGAGAGGCACAAGTAGTTATTGTATCACTTACAATAAGAGTAGTGAATTTGTTTGCGGGTATGTTGATTCTGATTTTGCAGGTGATTTGGATAAGAGAAGGTCAACTTCGGGGTACGTCTTTACTCTTGCAGGTGGAGCTATTAGCTGGATGTCAAAGCTACAAAACATTGTTGCTTTATCCACTACTGAAGCAGAATACATTGCTGCTTCGCATGCTTGCAAAGAGGCGGTTTGGTTGAAAGGTTTGCTTGGTGAGTTTGGTAGGTTACAGGACAACATCAAGTTACTTTGTGATAGTCAAAGTGCAATACATTTGGCTAAGAATCTGGCCTATCATAGTAAATCAAAGCATATACCAATAAAGTACCATTTTGTAAGATAGGTTATCACTGAAAGGGGAGTCTCTCTTGAAAAGGTGCATACAAAGGAAAACTGTGCAGACATGTTCACGAAACCAGTTTTGTTAGAGAAGATGCGTTGGTGTTTGGCTTCTCTTGGCTTGCAGAAAAAATAAATAATAAAGAAACAGGGCATCAGGCTAATTGTTGTCAAGGTGGAGATTGTTGAGATTTTCAATTTTAATAAAATAGGCAAAAATCTCAGTAGGTGACAACAATCATATTGTGTTGCTATATTAGCTCTATTTTGTTGGGAGAGAGTTAATGCATCCTATATTTGCTGTAAGAGGATTTATGAGGCAGTTAGATTCTCTTAGCTATAAAACAGATGTCCATACGGATTGGGAAGTGTGTGTGTGAGAGTTTGTAATCTCCTGTTTGATAATAAAGATTGCCAATGCCTATGTTTGGTGGACGTAGCCCAGAATGGTTGGGTGAACCACGTTAAACTCTGTGTCTTCTATGTATGGTTTATTTTCTGTTGTTGTCTTTTTTAGTTTTGCTGCGCACTGATTGCTCTAACACATCTCGGATGCTTCTCCAAATCTCTTCTTGTACCAAGTCATACCATAATCACTCCCAGTTCGGTAGGTTCTACCTCCCATTCACAGAGTCCTGATAGTTATTCCAGCTCTCGGGAAGGCCTAGAAGAGTTAAGCTCACCAAATAATCCTAGGAAACTTTTATCCCAACAATTCCAAGCTCATCTCGACATTGAGTGAACTTCGTCAAGTATTTTTGGATCGTGTCACCCTTCTCCATCTTGATATTTCTGAGCTTGTCTTTCAGTGCCAGCTTCTTGTGGTTGTTTCTATTCTGGAAAAAATCTGTCAAGGCCTTCCAAATATCATATGGAGTCTCCTTCCCATGGAGAATCGAGACAACATGATGTCGAACTCCCTTTAACAATATCCTTCTTGCCTTTGCTACATTCTTCTTCCATGCATCAAGAAGTTGAGCATCTGTTGCTGTGAGTTGGGAAATATCACTGTCAATGAATGACTTTAGTATGTTTTCCTCGATCAATACCTCCATCCTGTCCTTCCATGCTATGTAATTCAAATTCCATCAAGGTAATATTCAAGTCTCAAGTCATTGAAATACATCTTGATATGCTTTCGCAGCCTGAAGAATAAATCCACAAATTCGATGTATTTGTTCAAAAAAAAAGTTGGTTCTTCTCTTCTATTGTGATTCCTGACACTCTGATACCATGTATAAAATCTATCCAAATGGATTCAATCTGATCTTGTAATGTACTAAAACAAAATATTGAATCCTTCTACAATTTGCAGAAACCAAATACTATCGCACAATCACATAACAAGTAAGAGAAAGAACTAATCAATCACACAAAAAAATATGTATCTAGGGAAAGAAACTGCTCAAAATCTCGCTATATGTATATTATATAAATTAAATACCATGAAATAATACAATGCTTTTCTCTCACTGAGAAAAACTTTGCACTCTATTGACTATCTCACTCTAATCTAGGAAAAATCACTCAAATCATTAACCAATTCTTAGCCTCTACCTGACCAACCTTGCTTACACATTCTTGGAGTAATTTTCACCCTATTAAATAGGAAATTCCCAAGAATTGATTCGACAATTCATCCAAGGTTTCTTGGTGACACTGTACATGACCTATACAAGTTTCTAAATATACAACCAATAATTATCTTCCCTTTAACCTCAATCTCAACTGGGCCTTCCTTAGAAATGACATTCAAAAACTATTTATAGTAAATTATCAGTTAACTGATTGATCACTACTTGTGAATTAAATCATATTTAATTCACTGGACCTCTAACTAGCTCATCTCTCAGTTAGAACTAGTTAAATTGATTTTAAATCAATTAATTGAGTTAATTAATTATGACTCTCAAATAATTGTAAATGGACCCCCTAAAATCATGATAGAAATCAACATTCATCCTCTTCGACCCTTAACGCAAATTTCTTGAGCTAACTCAGTATTCATGACTCATTTAACTAATACAAGTTATCATGAGATGAAATTACAATTTCTCTTCCAATTTAATTAAGGGAAAATTAAATCAGAAGCCCCTTTGGGTGCCATTTCAACATGTGGTTAGATATATATATATATATATATATATATATATATATATATATATATATATATATATATATATATAGCGAGATCCATCTTAATCCTATATTTATCAAGCAAAAAGAGGGATCAAATCTATTTAAGATTTGACCTCTTTTAAAGTGAAATCAATAGATTTGATCCCTCTTGGCACTTGATACATCTAGGTTTAAGATGGATATTCACTTATATAAAATTATGTTACTTAATATGGACATAAAAGTATTTTATTTATTGCTAAGAGTGAAATAATTTTTTGTCATTAATATTTTGTGTTTAAACACTGCATGTCAACTCTATGTTATGCACCAAAATTTTTACATCTCTTACATACTATGTTGTGATAGCAATAATGAACCTAACTATCACAATGAGACTATTAATGGTTTATAATGCTTTTAATTGTGCAAGTATATATATATATATATATATATATATATATATATATATATATATATATATATATATACTATCACTTGCACCCTTTTCAAGTCGATATTACTGTAGACGAATGTAGAGTGACGCCCATGGATAACCATAAAGTGATGTTAGATCAGAAAAAATCATGGATTTGTTCTAATTTAAAACTTGAATGCAACAAAATTGCATGGAAACTTAAATATCTTGAAAGCCTTATAATGGAAAAATCAAGGTATAAAAACATTTTATCAATCAAACATCTCAAAGAGAGAGAAATTCTAAAGCCTTGAGTGCAATAATTACATTTATACATATATGACGAATGCAAAAATTGGTTTGAAGATGAACACAACATCTCCCTAGGCTTTAACGACAACAACCACTTGGGAAGGTGGAACAAAACTATAAATTAGGTAGCCGATATCAAGTATAAATATCCCCAATAACAACTAACTTGTAAATAGTGTAAGACAGTGAGTCGAAAGTGTGTCATATAACAACAAACAAGAGTTATATTCCAACATAATAATGGCCATATGAACCTTATCTTGCTCCTCTTTAGCAAGAGGAAGGTTTGGTGGGTGCACGATTATTACAGGAGTTCTTACTTTAACTTTTAATTCAAGTTTTCTTTCTTTCTATTTCTCATTTTCATTATTTTCCTATGTATTCATGAGTAGTGCCCTTATTTCTATGTATGCCAAAAATGTGATCATAGAATATGGCATGACATCTATTCCAAAAAATGCTAAAGTTAGATTCAATTTTATGGGAACTATTATCATTGAATATGCTAAATACGAGTATGGAAAAGAGGGTCCTAGCTTTATAATAAATTCTACAAACATGCATCAATCTAGGCCACACTACCTTTAATAATGTTCTTTATGCATGCAACCATACAATCTTAGTCGATGAGGGTTGTTGCAACTTCAGTTTCTTGAATCAAGATTCCAATCTCAAGTTATGAATTGATCACTACATGTGTATAATCGACCTTCTTAGCTAAGCAGGTGTCCTAAATGAAGGGAAGGACTATATCAATAATATATTATATGAACCTAATGTAGGTAAGCGAGGAGCATTTCTTAGTTCTTGCAGGATCAATGCCAATTTGGAGTTTGAAATGTGATGTAGGACTTTTTTGTGAATTAGAAGCATATGAATTTAAATTATATTATTAATTTCAAATATATAATATATGTGTCACTCCACGAACATGAAAGGTGACAAAAATGATGAAAGACAAGACTTTAAAAAAATTCTAGGATACAACTCGATAAAGGTCAGGATTAGAGTGCAACCATTCGTGATAAATGAAAATTCACACCAATAAAATGAGGAAATCAATTTAACATTGGAGCCATGCCTAGACATATGAAGGTGGGGCACATGCCCAACTCAAAAATTGTGTAGCATGTTGTGGAGAATGAGAGCACCATATAATCTATTTTCCATCAAAGCACATAAGTCAGTTATTTCTTATAAGCACAATGATTGGTATACCCATCCATATTTTTAAATACCTATCAATTTTAACTACCATACAACAAATAATTGGATATGGAAGCCTTGAATTAGAAATAATGATGAGAAATACTAATCATTTTCATAATTTCAAGGGTTGGTTGTGTTCTCATAGGGATTCCTGAAAATATGATTAATACGATTGATTTCATTATTCCATTTATTTTGTAGGCAGAGAACTGGATGAGATATGATAACAAGGTTGATCTTATATTATTTGAAGCATTAGCACAAATGACTACTTTAGATGCACCCATGATTTTGCAAGGTTGGGATCATGGTGTCCCTTGAAATAGGGCTAGTACTCAAGAATCTAAATTCAAAAAGTTCTCTAGACAACAACCTTATTTATTTAGAAATTAATTGTTGTGGAAGTAGTCCAGAGGTGCCTTTATCATAAGAACTAGATCAAATAGGGAACTAAATTTTGACAACTGCAACCCATATTTTTAAGAAATTTTGTTGTGATAATCTTGCCAAAATCTCTGTTATTTTCAAAGCTAATTTGTAGGTTTTTTTTTAGTATGCTCATAATAACAAAAAAAATTTGCCGAATTTTGTCATAATATTACTAGAATTTCTATTAGTTTAAATATTAATTTGTGGGATTTTTTTTAAGACTACGCTCATAATAATAAAAAAATTCGCCTCGATTTCCTATATACTTTTTTTTTTTTTTTCTCTCTGAAATTATCCTACACATCTTTTTTCTCTTTGAATGATCATTTCTAAAAATCACTCCAATGTTACCCTGTTCTCCATTCTGTGAGTGTAATCAATTTTGTTTTCCCAAGACCAAAGTTATCTCTGCTTGTCATCATGGAATTGTATGTTCCTCTCTTTCTTCCTTCACCACCTCCACACTTCTTCTTCCTTATCCTCGTTGCCTACTATGCCTGCTCGCTATGCATGGACACACAATAAGAGTATTGCCTAAATGCTACTAAATGTGGGAGCATTTTCATATAACCTATCCTTTTGGTGTAGGGAAGTGTGGATGCAATCACCCTTCCTTTCAGATCAACTGTGAGAAAAAATCGATTCCAATTATCAAGATCCATGGCCAAAATTACACAATACTAAGGATGAAATCTCCAAGCATATTTGATATTGTCAGGGGATAAAACTGCAATTTTTTTTTATCATCCCCTTAATAATTTCCACATACCCTTATCAAAACATGGATATGCTTCCTTCTACATTGCGGGTAAAGAGAACCGAACTCTAGACGTGTACAAGTGCAATATACCTTTCCACAATGGATTTGACTCCACAGAATGGTAGCTTCTCAAATGTAATGCTACAATATTTTACGATTTCTACAACTCAGGGCATTCCATTAGGGTATTTTCTATGAAGCAAGTAGTTTTTGAAGTCGAAAGAGCGGGTTACTTTTCCAATAACACAAAGAGATAAGATAAAGCTGAAAATAATTTGAAGTAAGTGGAGGGATATGTGGTTACAATATTTCAGACTTAACTTTTCCGTTCCTATGCTCACGGTCACGGTATGATCTATTTTAATTTGTGGGTTATTATTGTTAGCATACTTTTTATCACGAATTGTAGATGTTGGGAATATTAGGATTATGAGTTTAAATAAGAATTTTCTATTGTTCGTATTTCCAAAATCTATAATACCATAATAGAATCGATGGTTGCACACTAAAATCAAACAATCTAATATTATGTGGATCCCTCCCATTATTTTTGATATTTTGTTATGGTTACCTTTACAAGTCTTGAAAATAATTAAGCCATTATAATAATAATAGGTCAATTTTGATTTCTTTCTATGCTTTACCACATGCTGAATTGGTTTCTATAATTCTCCTATTGGTTGGACCAAGATTAGATTGATACATCAATATATTTATTCCACCGCAGGTTTCTCAGTGGGAGGAGTAACATTCACAGTAGTAGCACTAGTACTGTTAACATTTTATATCATGAAGAAGAGACATCTTTCTCTTGGTACCTCTACATCAAAAGTAGAGAAATTAATCAAACAATTTTATAATGAAATTCCAATGAGATATTCATTCTATCAACTCAAGAAGATCACAAAAAACTTTGTAGAAAGGTTGGGAGAAGGAGGTTATGGTGTGGTGTATAAAGGAAACCTTTCTTCCAATGGAGCTCCCGTTGTTGTTAAGATTCTTGATAGGCATATACACAGTGAGGCCCAATTCATGAATGAAGTGGCCACCATTAGACGGGTCCATCATATGAATTTGGTTAAGTTGTCAGGGTATTGTTTTGAAAGCCCTATAAGCACACTGGTATATGAGTACAAGGTCAATGGATTTCTCGATAATTTTTTGTTGGTCAGAGAAGAGGAGCGACATGTGTTAGGATGGGAACAATTTCATTCCATTTCTTTGGGTTTGGCTCATGGAATTGCATATTTACATCAAGATTGTGAGAACCACATCATACATTTCAATATCAAGCCTAAAAATATCTTGTTGAACACATAATTCACACCAAAAGTCTCTGATTTCTGCAAATTCATCAAATTATATCTACAAATAAAGTCATGTCAATGCAATTGCATCAAAAAGGAGAAACTTATCAAGTACATTGCATCAAATACTTTCAGAAGGTACAAAATATTATATTTTTATTTATTGTTACTAGCATACCTTGATTATTGAATCTTTCATCCATTCTTCGAGCTTCTCAGATGTAACTCGCGGACATATTTTCGTTTCCTTGGCAGAGGTTAGCCCATCTACACAGATGGGAAACAAACACATTTTGTTGTTTTCCCTTTTCCTTGTTTGAAATCTGGTTTCATTGTTGGTTAAGACATTGCATTGCTGGTTAAGACATAGAGTTTGGAATTTGAAGTATTATTCTTACATGAAATTGCAGAGATGGGATCGCTCTGTTTCAGATTAGAATAAAAACTCCCAATTTTAACCACACAATTCTTTAAAAAAAAAGTTTAACCACGAAATTCTATAAAAAAAGCACACTCCACTTTGCAGTGCCTTGGTCTCTAAAGAAATATTATTATCATCTCTCACTGCTCATGAAATTTTTTTTGGTTCATAGCCTTCACTGAGTGGCTCAGGATAAAGCTACTATCCAACCAAATTGATCCCAAACAATAATTTCAGAACCTTAAATAAATAGTCCAATGAGTGGATGGAGCTGAAAAGCCATATAAATTTCAAATATAGGTGGTATCAAACTCTCCTCTATTAAGGGAGGTGTCCGATCAGATTAGATCAAAAGCATTAAAAAATGCCTACATAGATACAATAGACAACAATAAAAAAAAAATTTCAAATAGGAACAGAGCGCTTAACGAATATAAAATGGTTTAACTTGATCTACCATTAGACTGTACATCGTCTTAAAGTCATCGCTTCTCATGTTGTAAAACATGCTAAAGAACGTAAAGTGATTCCTGGGGGTGATTGCAGTGAAAGAGGGCATTGCAACCTTGAAAGTTTCGGCTCCCTTAGATTTGAATGAAACCTTGACTGTTTCCCTTCTAGAAAAAAATTCCACAATCAGGCAATAAAGTGTATTTCCTATCGTTATGTCTACAAAGTCATGGAAATAATACAAATTCTTATGCGTCTGTCCATTAAAATCACATGTAAAGAGAGCTGATGAGTGAGAACCATCAGTTGTGGTTCATCATCAGTCCTGATGATGAACCACACTGGTTGGTTCGAAACGCGTCGACCACGTTCTTTTACATGTGATTTTTACCGAAAGAATTTCTACTGACTTAATTAATATTAATTTTTTATTATAAATTATGGTCCACATGAGTTTTTTATTTAGTGTACATTATATTTTTATTTTAAAATACACACGTGTTAACTCTTAGTTGAATATAAAAGAAATTACGCATCTTCATTCTCGATTGTAAAATACACCTCTTGATACAATAATGAAATTGTTGATTGATTAGAGGCTCAATATTTAGCTAAAAAATGAAAGTGCTCAAAAATTCTCCGAACTAGAATGACTGGATAGAGCTTGTCACCAGGATTCCAATGCAACTCGTTTCATCAAAATCAGAGTTCGTATGAGTAAGTTATGATGTGTTGTTTGTTTTCTCAAACATGTAAAAATTGTGCAGAACAGTGACAGACTGATGACTTCGCAGTCCAGTCAACACCTCAGGAATATTCAAGGAATATTTTCCATATTTTAGCCAGTGACACTATGGCAAGTGTCACAATATTTTTCTCCCATGTTGCTTGGGAAGTTGAAATTTTTCCTCCTAATCTTAAGGTTGCAATTTTTATCTGTGGTCGATTATTATTTTTAATGGTGAATTTTTAGGCCAATGGAGAAGGGCCATGTGGCGCAGCCGGAGGCTGCCATGTGCCCTCCCCCATGGCATATTATGGTTCATATTTTCGAATTGCAATGTTGTGACCCTAACTACATTTGGAGGAGCGAGCTTCTAAACCGGCGGACAGGTCTAATTGGCGGAGCTAACTCTTAAATATAGCGGAGGCATATATATACGTTATAATCCAAATTTTTCAAACTATGGATATGGTTCATTGTATTTTGCGGCAAAATCTTGGTGTGGGGGTCGAGGTCGAACCCATGACCACCCCCGTGTCATATCACTGCTCTACCGTCTTTGCTATATCATGGGTCTTAACCCATAAGTCCACCACGTCTATTTGAATTTACATCGTGCCATATTTGGGGTTCCAGAGGGGGCTAGCCCCGCGGGCCAGCCCCCTCCCACATTTCCGAGCGCTCAGAACCAACGACTAACCACAGTTCCGATGGAGTTTTAAAATGGAGTTAAGCGATGATTTATTACCGATAACCTGCATTAAGTCATGCTAATCCGCGATTAATTGTAATTCATGCTTTGCGCTAAACTTCACGTTAATCCCATTTTAATCCTTTATTATCTCTAATTAAGTGCGGTTTTATCTTAACTGATGCAGGGCTAGCCTGCAATACCCAGGATCTCCATGTATTTGTACATGACAAAATACATCTCACTAAATGCCCAATCAAAACCTCCAATTTAAGACATTTTCACCCACTGGCAATCTCAATTATCATGCAGAAGCTTATCTTTCAATTTTTGGAAAATTCACAAGTTATCATTTGAATGCGGAAACATTTCAGTCATATGTTTCAAAACCATAAACCCAATGACTCAAACATTGAATGTTCATATATATCAAACACCATAAGCCTTTACATACAGATTAAAGTCCATCAACTATAAACCAATTCCCCAAATTCTGAAACATTACACACCCAATTACCACTGCCTTCCATAAGTCAATGCCATCATCATAATGGAACTCCATCTATACATGAATTATTGAATTGAGGAATTAACTCAATGCACTACAATTTCTCATGTTTACAAAATTCATTGGCAATTTAATAAACTGTTCGGACTTAGAGTTGCAATCTATATGTGCGCTCTTTACCAAGCTCAAATCCAAACAATTGAATCCAAATTTCATACCTATTTACCCACCAATAACACAGGTTCTCTGCACTACCAATTCACCCTCTGTAGTTGCTGTGGAACTACAATCTCAAATGCCAACATTTGATCTTAAATCTGCCGGCGCTAAGGCAGTATATTCAGACATAAGAAATCGATGTTTAAAATCGATTTCACTCAAGAGTCAATCATAACTCTGTCTGCTCCGAATTAACTTCATAGACTCCAATTTCTTTACTGTATTCCAAGAGCAACACCCCATTCAACTCTGCATTGGATTTAAACAATTTCATCCGACCACTTTTCATCAATCAGGAACTTAGATTTGCAGATCCTGAACCTGCAATTTGAATTCAAACACGATTTTAAACACAACAGCTCAATCAAAATTCCATTAAACAGTTTCGCCCTCCATGAAGTCGACTTTCCAAGTCTAATTGAGCTCCGTTTGAACGTATTTGACTCTACGTATTGTACACAAACCAATCACTCAATAAATTTGAACACAAATCGATACATTCAGCGCTAAGATCTTAAATCATGGGGATCAATTCACAATGAATCTGGCATTTAATAAGAGATTCTATCCAACAGACTTATACACTTTTAAAACTGCCATTCGATTTCTATACAATCACATACTACTCAATCCTAAAAGCTGTATTCATTCTGAAAACTACGTTCTTATACTGGACTGAGTTAAAAGTCTGCGCCCTTCATACAATCACACCATAATCCATTCAGATCTAAAATCCAGCTAATCGATTGTAACATTCTAGCAAACAGATGCTTGACCTTTATTAATCAAATCTTTGATCTATCACCCAATTCACAATATTCTATGGGTTTATAACTGTGATACCAGATATCCAATATCTAAAAATCGATTTCAGTGTTGCCTTTGAAGGTTAATCAACTAATATTGGTAATCCTTGCCTACAATGTTCCCATATTACAATTTATCTATGCGCCCACCATTATCATTCCACAGGAATTAATGCACTAATTAACCATCAAATACCAACAATTTCACTCTTAACACAGTAATTGACCCATACATGAATTGACCAAATTAAGGTGCATAACTCAAAAATCACACTTTCATAAAAATGAACATACTTACAAACTTTTCTTCTTGGCCAAATATTCAATGTTCATGGCCCTTACAATTTGCCAGGGGCTTACAGCCTTGGCTGTTCAAGCCTGCTCTCAATCACTCTTACACTCCAACTATTCAAGTCTACCTCTCCATTTGCCTTTGAGGCCTTCTAATTTATACAAATTAAAAATGCACTAAATTAAGTTCTATCCCTTTAAAATCTCAACAAATCCCTAAATCTCTCAACATCCCTAAAAGATAGATTTCTATCCCTAAAACTTAGAAACTAATTCCAAATTAGGCTCCATCATTAATTCTAAATTATCTTAAAACTAATTTCTCTCATGTTTCCAGTTGTTTGGAAACATTTACAAATTCTCACAAATAATTAATTAAAATATAATTAATCACTCAAAATAATATTAACATTTACATGAAATTTAATATTTCTTCAAAACATGAAACCCCCTAGCTTAAATAAATTACAAGGTGTTTTTCGGAGCTAATGCTCCCGCATCAGACTCCCCATGCAAGAAAAATTCATGACCACCTGGTCATAAGTCTGGATAATTATTTCCTCCTGGATCCCAAATTTTATTTTGTAATCTTTCCTTGCTAGTCAATTGCTTTACTGCTGTTGTTATCTGTTGTTGTCCTCCAGGTTTCCATATTTTGTGTTGTAGTGCTCCACTTTCTTTGCCTTCCAAGTCTGCTGCAGTCTTTCTCTTGTTGTCTCTCCGTTTCTTTCTTGCTATTGTCTTTCTCTGAGACATTTTCATCATTAACCTCCTTATCAACTCAATTTGTCTGTCCAGTATATCCTCTGTCTGCTGATTGTTTCCATCTCTTGATTGCTGAACTCTCATTCTTGCTTGTTCTTCACTTGTTTTGATCGCTTCCTTTTCACCCTTACTGCTGTTTTGCACATTTTCTGATGCTGCTACATTGTCTTTTAGAACAATTTCTTGCCTCTGTTTTCTGCATCTGTCAATTTCTTCTTGATTATTATTTATGACAACTGCTTTGTCATTCTTCTTCAGCAATCTATCCTTAACATCCTTCAGTAGATGTTCTTCCTCTCCTTCTTCCATTTGGCTATCCACCTGTGCCAAATATGTTCCAGCATCTGCAACAACATCTTCAATTATAAGACAATCATTATAATAAAAAATAAGGCCTCTGTACCTCTTTTCCCTTTAGCAACACTTCAGTATGTTGCGTTGATTTCTCTTCTTCTATCAGCATATCAGTATGCTGATTCAAACTCAAAGAAATCTTGAGACTGTCAGCTAGTCTCCTCTTCTCATCATTTATTTCAATGATGTCTTCCAGCATTTGTCCATTGTAGTGAACTGATTCTTTCTCAACCTTTTTATCATATTCTGCTTCAAAACTTTCATCTTCTGAAAGGTACTCTTTCACATCTTTGACAACTTTAAAAGATTGTCTATCTTCTTCCAAACCTGCAATCATACACAAATCGTTAGTTTTAAAATCACAAGACCTTACGGTCTTATTTGATGCTTCAGTCATCAAGTCTTCGGGCTGCTTCAAATCATTCATATGATTCAACTCCTCTAGCTATTCATCACTTTCAAAAAGTAATGGCCCACTTTCTGGGTAACATATCGAAACTTCAACATCTTCTTCAGCATCTTCCTTTTGTTGTAGCTCAATTCTTTCGAGCTTCTCTATTCTCTTTTTGGCATCAATAACCTGTTCAAGTTCCCTTAGTTCCTTTATCAACTGCATATTCCCGTGATGGTTTCTCTTCTCTTGTAGCCTCTGCCACTTCAGCTTCTTTCTCATGACATAACCATACTTCCGGTCTTCCTCATTTCTTTGCAACATCTCCATTAACACCTCAAGCTGAACTATTATTTCAGCCTTCTCCCTTTCATATTCCTCTTTGCTTAACTATCTCTGTATGCCAATTGCCTTGGCATCATTCTTCTTTTTTCCTCTGTTGTGGTTTATTTCAGAACCTCTATTACGACTGTCACTAGTCATCATCCTTTCCATCTCTATGAGTTCCTCACTCACTTTACTATGAGTTGCACTAAAGCCTCTTCAGCAGCAAGTCCTGTCCTGCCGCCACTTACCTCACCAAGCTCTCCTCACTCAATCTTTTGGCAAGAAATTGGTTCTTTATCTCTGGAACCTCCTTTGAGCACTTCTCTTTTCTCTTCCTGGGCTTCAACTCATCTACCTGTTCACAACTGTCCTCCTTATCCAATCTCTATTGGAATTCCTCAAGGTTCTGCCACATCTATGTTTTCAATTGTATTTCTCACCAAATTTTCCATCTTAGCAATTCTAACCATCGTCTTTTGGGAGCTGTGATTACTTCAAAGCAAATATTACACATTCCTATTCTTCAAATCCAAATAAACCATATCATATTACCTCCAAGATTCACACTGATATTGTCCTTCCATTCAATTCGCACTTCCCTGATTACCTCCAAAATCTCATCGTTCGCAAATCTGCAGCTTCTGAAGAATCTTTATGCTTCCTCTCGCAGATCATTTCTGAGATCCATCACACTAAGCTGTAACTATCCTCCTCCTACCTTCCGGGTTTATCTGCAAAACTTCAATCACAAGACACTCTTCATTGAAGCTTTCCACTAAATCATTCATGCTTCTTTCTGCTACGGTTTTCTCTCCTTTGCTGAGATACTTCCTTGCTGCAACCATCAATCCTCAATCTATTTCTTGTTAGTGAAACTCAAATCAAAATGAAACAAACACAATACCTGTACGATTCTTAATTCATTCAATTGTACTCTGGTTGCTTGACTGTCAGATTAGAATCTGATCTTCCTTTCCTGCATTCACATCTCTCGGTTCTGAATTCCTTCAAGAAACTCTCATACAGAGCTATTCCAGCTCTGATACCAAAAATAATGCAGGGCTAGCCTGCAATACCCAGGATCTCCATGTATTTGTACATCACAAAATACATCTCAGTAAATGCCCAATCAAAACCTCCAATTTAGGACATTTTCACCCACTGGCAATCTCAACTATCATGCAGAAGCTTATCTTTCAATTTCTGGCAAATTCACAAGTTATCATTTGAATGCGGAAACATTTCAGTCATATGTTTCAAAACCATAAACGCAATGACTCAAACATTGAATGTTCATATATATCAAACCCCATAAGCCTTTACATACAGATTAAAGTCCATCAACTATAAACCAATTCCCCAAATTTTGAAATATTACACACCCAATTACCACCGCCTTCCATAAGTCAATGCCATCATCATAATGGAACTCCATCTATACATGAATTATTGAATTGAGGAATTAACTCAATGCACTAAAATTTCTCATGTTTACAAAATTCATTGGCAATTTAATAAACTGTTCGGACTTAGAGTTGCAATCTATATGTGCGCTCTTTACAAAGCTCAAATCCAAACAATTGAATCCAAATTTCATACCTGTTTATCCACCAATAACACAGGTTCTCTGCACTACCAATTCACCCTCTGTAGTTGTTGTGGAACTACAATCTCAAATGCCAGCATTTGATCTTAAATCTTCCGGCGCTAAGGCAGTATATTCAGACATAAGAAATCGATGTTTAAAATCGATTTCACTCAAGAGTCAATCATAACTCTGTCTGCTCCGAATTAACTTCATAGACTCCAATTTCTTTGTTGTATTCCAAGAGCAACACCCCTTTCAACTCTGCGTTGGATTTAAACAATTTCATCCGACCGCTTTTCATCAATCAGGAACTTAGATTTGCAGATCCTGAACCTGCAATTTGAATTCAAACACGATTTTAAACACAACAGCTCAATCAAAATTCCATTAAACAGTTCCGCCCTCCATGAATTCGACTTTCCAAGTCTAATTGAGCTCCGTTTGAACGTATTTGACTCTACGTCTTGTATACAAACCGATCACTCAATAACTTTGAACACAAATCGATACATTCAGTGTTAAGATCTTCAACCATGGGGATCGATTCACAATGAATCTGGAATTTAATAAGAGATTCTATCCAACAGACTTATACACTTTTAAAACTGCCAATCGATTTCTATACAATCACATACTACTCAATCCTGAAAGCTGTATTCATTCTGAAAACTACGTTCTTATACTGGACTGAGTTAAAAGTCTGCGCCCTTCATACAATTACACCATAATCCATTCAGATCTAAAATCCAGCTAATCGATTGTAACATTCTAGCAAACAGATGTTTGACCTTTATTAATCAAATCTTCGATCTATCACCCAATTCACAATATTCTATGGGTTTATAACTGTGATACCAGATATCCAATATCTGAAAATCGATTTCAGTGTTTCCTTTGAAGGTTCATCAACTAATATTGGTAATCCTTGCCTACAATGTTCCCATATTACAATTTATCTATGCACCCACCATTATCATTCCACAGGAATTAATGCACTAATTAACCAGCAAATACCAACAATTTCACTCTTGAATACGCAATTGACCCATACATGAATCAATTAAATTAAGCGCATAACTCAAAAATCACACTTTTATAAAAATGAACATGCTCTGCAAACTTTTTCTTCGCCAAATATTCAATGTTCATGGCCCTTACAATTGCCAGGCTTACAAACACTTGGCTGTTCAAGCCCGCTCTCAATCACTCTTACCTCTCACTCTATCGAACTATTCAAGTCTACTTCCATTTGCCTGAGGCCTTCTAATTTATACAAACTAAAAATGCACTAAATTAAGTCTTCATCTCCTTTAAAATCTCAACAACTCAAATCTCAACATCCCAAAAGATAGATTTTATCCTAAAAACTTAGAAACTAATTCAAACCTAGGATCCATCATTAATTCTAAATTATCTTGAAACTAATTTCTCTCATGTTTCCAATTGTTTGGAAACATTTACAAACTCTCACAAATAATTAATTAAAATATAATTAATCACTCAAAATAATATTAATATTTACATAAAATTTAATATTTCTTCAAAACATGAAACCCCTAGCTTAAATAAAATACAGGCTTTTCTGAGTTAATGTACCGCATCGAATTTCCATGCAAGAAAAATTCCATGACCACCCTGGGTCATAAGCCCGGATAATTATTTCCTTGGATCCCAAATTTATTTTGTAATCTTTCCGTTAGCAATTTCTTTACCGATGTTGTTATCTGCCAGCATCCTCCAGTTTCCATTTTTTGTTGTAGTGTCTAATTTGCTTTGGCAGAATGTCACATGCTCTTCTCTTGTTGTCTCTCCTTTTCTTTCTTGCTACTGTCTTTCTCTGAGACATTTTCATCATTAACCTCCTTATCAACTCAATTTGTCTGTCCAGTATATCCTCTGTCTGCTGATTGTTTCCATCTCTTGATTGCTAAACTCTCATTCTTGCTTGTTCTTCTTGTTTTGATCGCTTCCTTTTCACCCTTACTGTTGTTTTGCACATTTTATGTTGCTGCTACATTGTCTTTTAGAACAATTTCTTGCCTCTGTTTTCTGCATCTGTCAATTTCTTCCTTATTATTATTTATGACAACTTCTTTGTCATCCTTCTTCAGCAATCTATCCTTAACATCCTTCAGTAGATGTTCTTCCTCTCCTTCTTCCATTTGGCTATCCACCTGTGCCAAATATGTTCCAGCGTCTGCAACAACATCTTCAATCATAAGACAATCATTATAATAATAAAAATAAGGCCTCTGTACCTTTTTTCCCTTTAGCAACACTTCATATGTTGCGTTGATTGCTCTTCTTCTGTCAGCATATCAGTATGCTGATCCAAAATCAAAGAACTCTTGAGACTGTCAGCTAGTCTCCCCTTCTCATCAGCTATTTCACTGATGTCTTCCAGCATTTTTCCATTGTAGTGAACTGATTCTTTCCCAGCCTTTTTATCATATTCTGCTTCAAAACTTTCATCTTCTGGAAGGTACTCTTTCACATCTTTGACAGCTTTAAAAGACTGCTTATCTTCTTCCAAACCTGCAATCATACACAAATCATTAGCTTTAAAATCACAAGACCTTACGGTCTTATTTGATGCTTCAGTCATCAAGTCTTCGGGCTGCTTCGAATCATTCATATGATTCAACTCCTCTAGCTCTTCATCACTTTCAAAAAGTAATGGTCCACTCTCTGGGTAACATATCGAAACTTCAACATCTTCATTTTGCTGTAGCTCAACTCTTTCGAGCTTCTCTATCCTCTGTCTGGCATCTATAACCTGTTCAAGTTCCCTTAGTTCCTTTATCAACTGCATATTCACCTGATGATTCCTCTTCTCTTGTAGCCTCTGCCACTTCACCTTCTTTCTCATGACATAACCATGCTTCTGGTCTACCTCATTTCTTTACAACATCTCCATTAACACCTCAATTTGAACTACTATCTCAGCCTTCTCCCTCTCATATTCCTCTTTGCTTAACTGTCTCTGTATGCCAATTTCCTTGGCATCCTTCTTCTTTTGTCCTCTGCTCTGGTTTATTTCAGAACCTCTGTTACGACTTTCACTAGGCATCATCCTTTCCATATCTATGAGTTCCTCACTCACTTTACTATGAGTTGCACTAAAGCCTCTTCAGTAGCAAGTCCTGTCCTGTAGCCACTTACCTCACTAAGCTCTCCTCACTCAGTCTTTTGGCAAGCAATTGGTTCTCTATCTCTGGAACCTCCTTTGAGCACTTCTCTTTGCTCTTTATGGCTTCAACTCATATGTATCTTTAAAGAACGCAACTGTCATCCTTATCCAATCTCTATTGGAATTCCTCAAGGTTCTTCCACATCTATGTTTTCACTTAGACACTTTCACCAGCTTCCTTTATCTGTTAGCAATTCTAACCACATTGCCTTTTGGGAGTTGCAATAATACTTCAATGCAAAGACTACAATATTATATTCTTCAAATCCAAATAAAACCATATCATATTACCTCCAAGATCTCATCTGATCTTGTCCTTCCATTCACCTGCACTTCAATTACCTTCAAAATCTCATCATTCCTGCAAATCTGTTTAAGCAAATCTTTATGCTTCCTCTGCACAATTTCTCGATATTCAACTACTGTCAATCAAATTTTAAAATATGATCCTCTCTTCCAATCTTCTGGCTTTATCTGGAAAACTTCAGCTGTCAGCAATAATTCCTTCTTTGCTGAGTTTCTTCCACTCAGAAATCATTAACAACTTCTTTCATTACTATCCCTTGATCTCCTTTGCTGAGATACTTCCTTGCTGCAACCATCAATCCTCAAACTATTTCTTGTCAGTGAAACTCAAATCAAAATTAAACAAACAAAATACATGTACGATTCTTAATTCATTCAGTTGTACTCTGGTTGCTTGACTGTCAGATTAGAATCTAATCTTCCTTGCTTGCATGCACATCTCTCGGTTCTGAATTCCTTCAAGAAACTCTCATACAGAGCTATTCCAGCTCTGATACCAAAAATGATGCAGGGCTAGCCTGCAATACCCAGGATCTCCATGTATTTGTACATCACAAAATACATCTCAGTAAATGCCCAATCAAAACCTCCAATTTAAGACATTTTCACCCACTGGCAATCTCAACTATCATGCGGAAGCTTATCTTTCAATTTCTGGCAAATTCACAAGTTATCATTTGAATGCAGAAACATTTCAGTCATATGTTTCAAAACCATAAACCCAATGACTCAAACATTGAATGTTCATATATATCAAACCCCATAAGCCTTTACATACAGATTAAAGTCTATCAACTATAAACCAATTCCCCAAATTCTGAAACATTACACACCCAATTACCACCGCCTTCCATAATTCAATGCCATCATCATAATGGAACTCCATCTATACATGAATTATTGAATTGAGGAATTAACTCAATGCACTACAATTTCTCATGTTTACAAAGTTCATTGACAATTTTAATAATACTGTTCGGGCTCAGAGTTGCAAATCTGTATGTGTGCCTTTCACCAAACTCATAACCGCACTATCCATAGAAGATTTCGATAGCAATTTGAATTCAAATTTCATACCTGTATAACTACGCTCTTGATCATGAGTAGACCCCATTCCATAGCGTAATTTCGCCTCTTTTCTTCACTGTAGATTCACAAAACAAAATCGATTCATGCAATAATATTCAGACCTTGCTTTCAGATGCTGAAATTTACCAGCAATCGAACCATTCAATTCCACTGTGCTCTGTAACTGAACAAATTGACTGGGCTTTAAAACCCTTGACTCCATTTCAAAGTTTGATCATCATGCTGTCCACGTTTCTCTGCAATTAAATTTTTCCACACTGTCTGGCAATCTCTGTGTCTTATCACACAATGAACGATAGTTTTCCAACGCAGAACAGTGTGGCCGGACTCTACGCTGCCTTTGACAAACTACTTCACTGGTTTATAATCTCCATCCTCAGTGTTTTTACTCCACGCTTTTCTGTGCCTTGTTTAAAACTTCCAACAAGCTGTAAACTCCGATCTAGCTTCATAACGCTTCCCTTTAACATTAACACACAATTTCATTGTCAAATCAACTCTTGACTTATCAAATTGGATTTAAAAACGCTGTTTTAGTGTTGGGAGGTAAAATCGATCCAAATCGGATCTGAGATTCATTGAATTAAATCAAATAGTGCGGCTCATGCCCATCAAAAAACCGATTCACTATCTCCAGTCTTAACGAACTCTATTTGATTGTAGTTTTATCAGTGGATTTCACAAAGAACAAGGTTCGATTTCAATATGCAGCTTCAGCACTTTGACCGATGTAAAACACATGGTAACAACTACAGAATTTAAAACCCTACTCATCGCAAAGATATTCATAAAATCGACCTTTGACCAATTTGAAATTCATGGTAATGGATATTCAATTCAACAGTCTTCCACCTTATCATATTACTGTTTATGCTCAATCATCCATGCGCCACCCATTATTATTCCACAGGAATAAATGCACTAATTAACCAGCAACTACCAGCAAATTCACTCTTAATACAGTAATTGACCCATACATGAATTGATCAAATTAAGGCGCATAACTCAAAATCACACTTTCATAAAAATGAACATACTTACAAACTTATCTTCTTGGCCAAATATTCAACGTTCTTGGCCCTTACAAATTGCCAGAGGCTTACAGCCTTGGCTGTTCAAGTCTGCTCTCAATTACTCTTACACTCCAACTATTCAAGTCTATCTTTTGCCTTTGAGGCCTTCTAATTTATACAAATTAAAAATGCACTAAATTGAGTTCTATCCCTTTAAAATCTCAACAAATCCCTAAATCTCTCAACATCCCTAAAAGGTAGATTTTTATCCCTAAAACTTAGAAACTAATTCCAACTTAGGCTCCATCATTAATTCTAAATTTTCTTGAAACTAATTTCTCTCATGTTTCCAGTTGTTTGGAAACATTTACAAACTCTCACAAATAATTAATTAAAATATAATTAATCACTCAAAATAATATTAATATTTACATGAAATTTAATATTTCTTCAAAACACGAAACCCCTAGCTTAAATAAAATACAAGGTGTTTTTCGGAGCTAATGCTCCTGCATCAGAATCCCCATGTAAGAAAATTCATGACCACCTGATCATAAGTCTGGATAATTATTTCCTCCTGGATCCCAAATTTTATTTTGTAATCTTTCCTTGCTTGTCAATTGCTTTACTGCTGTTGTTATCTGCTGTTGTCCTCCAGGTTTCCATATTTTGTGCTGTAATGCTCCTCTTGATGTGCTCTCACAATCTTTAGCTGTCTTTCTCTTGTTGTCGCTCCTTTTCTTTCTTGCTACTGTCTTTCTCTGAGACATTTTCATCATTAACCTCCTTATCAACTCAATTTCTCTGTCCAGTACATCCTCTGTTTGCTGATTGTTTCCATCTCTTGATTGCTGAACTCTCATTCTTGCTTGTTATTCACTTGTTTTGATCGCTTCCTTTTCACCCTTACTGCTGTTTTGCACCTTTTCTGCTGCTGCTACATTGTCTTTTAGAACAATGTCTTGCCTCTATTTTCTGCATCTATCAACTTCTTCTTGATTATTATTTATGACAACTATTTTGTCATCCTTCTTCAGCAGTCTCTCCTTAACATCCTTCAGTAGATGTTCTTCCTCTCCTTCTTCCATTTGGCTATCCACCTGTGCCAAATATGTTCCAGCGTCTGTAACAACATCTTCAATTATAAGACAGTCATTATAAAAAATATAAGGCCTCTGTACCTCTTTTCCCTTTAGCAACACTTCAGTATGTTGCGTTGATTTCTCTTCTTCTGTCAGCATATCAGTATGCTGATCCAAACTCAAAGAACTCTTGAGACTGTCAGCTAGTCTCCCCTTCTCATCATCTATTTCAATGATGTCTTCCAGCATTTTCCCATTGTAGTGAACTGATTCTTTCCCAGCCTCTTTATCATATTCTGCTTCAAAACTTTCATCTTCTGGAAGGTACTCTTCACATCTTTGACAACTTTAAAAAACTGCCTATCTTCTTCCAAACCTGCAATCATACACAAATCATTAGTTTTAAAATCACAAGACCTTACGGTCTTATTTGATGCTTCAGTCATCAAGTCTTCTGGCTGCTTCGAATCATTCATATGATTCAACTCCTCTAGCTCTTCATCACTTTCAAAAAGTAATGGTCCACTTTCTGGGTAACATATCGAAACTTCAACATCTTCTTCAGCATCTTCCTTTTGTTGTAGCTCAATTCTTTCGAGCTTCTCTATTCTCTGTTTGGCATCAATAACCTGTTCAAGTTACCTTAGTTCCTTTATCAACTGCATATTCACCTGATGATTCCTCTTCTCTTGTAGCCTCTGCCACTTCAGCTTCTTTCTCATGACATAACCATACTTCTGGTCTACCTCATTTCTTTGCAACATCTCCATTAACACCTCAAGCTGAACTACTATTTCAGCCTTCTCCCTTTCATATTCCTCTTTGCTTAACTGTCTCTGTATGCCAATTGTCTTGGCATCCTTCTTCTTTTGTCCTCTGCTGTGGTTTATTTCAGAACCTCTGTTACGATTGTCACTAGTCATCATCCTTTCCATCTCTATGAGTTCCTCACTCACTTTACTATGAGTTGCACTAAAGCCTCTTCAGCAGCAAGTCCTGTCCTGCTGCCACTTACCTCACCAAGCTCTCCTCACTCAGTCTTTTGGCAAGCAATTGGTTCTCTATCTCTGGAACCTCCTTTGAGCACTTCTCTTTGCTCTTTCTAGCTTCAACTCATCTATATCTTCAAAGAACGCAACTTCCATCCTTATCCAATCTCTATTGGAATTTCTCAAGGCTCTGCCACATCTATATTTTCACTTAGAAAATTTCACCAGCTTCCTTTATCTGTTAGCAATTCTAACCACATTGCCTTATGGGAGTTGCAATAATACTTCAATGCAAAGACTACAATATTCTATTCTTCAAATCCAAATAAAACCATATCATCTTACCTCCAAGATCTCGTCTGATCTTGTCCTTCCATTCACCTACACTTCAATTACCTTCAGAATCTCACCACTCCTGCAAATCTATTTCAGAAAATATTTATGCTTCCTCTACACAATTTCTCGATATTCAATTACTGTCAATCATATTTTAGAATCTGATCCTTTCTTCCAATCTTCTGGCTTTATTTGGAAAAATTCAGCTGTCAACAATAATTCCTTTTTTGCTGAGTTTCTTCCACTCAGAAATCATTAACAGCTTCTTTCATTACTATCCCTTGATCTCCTTTGCTGAGATACTTCATTGCTGAAACCATCAATCCTCAATCTATTTTTTGTCAGTGAAACCCAATTCAAAATTAAACAAACACAATACCTGCACGATTCTTCATTCATTCAGCTGTACCTTGGTTGCTTGACTGTCAGATTAGAATCTGATCTCCCTTACCTGCATACACATCTCTCGGTTCTGAATTCCTTCAAGAAACTTTCATACAGAGTTATTCCAGCTTTGATACCAAAATGACGCAGGGCTAGCCTGCAAACCCAGAATCTTTCCACACATGCATTTAAACATGCATTGCAATCACTGCCCAATTAAGATCCTATTTGGGAAGTTTCATATTTTTCCCAATTGTGGAAGCTTCTCAACATGTGGTTTGATAATCATTCATATTTGATTTCATTCTTTCATAAAATGCCATCATCTAATCATTTCCCATTCTCAATAATACAAGTGGAAACTTAAAAATTTGTTTTCAAGATGATTATCACTTTCAAGTTATGAAACCATTCTCAACCTTCAAGTTTCTTTTTTCCCTTTTAAAAGTCAACAACTTTTTCCCCAAGGTTTGCTTCAAAATATAAGCCTTTACATATAGATTAAAGCCAATTTCCCAAATTCTGAACATTCAGGTTCCTTCATGCCTAATCATGATATGAAATCATACATTCAGCACTCTCATACACCATCACAATTTCATTCACTTATGCTGGATTTAATCAAAAGTCAACAAACAAATGCGCCCTTGGTTTTTTTTAACAACACACCCAATTTCCACAGCCTTCCATAAATCAATGCTATCATCATCATCATGGAACTCCGTCTATACATAAATTCTTAATTGAGAAACTAACCCAATGCACTACAATTTCTCATGTTTACAAAGTTCATTAACAATTTTAATAATACTGTTCGGGCTCAGATTTGCAAATTTGTATGTGTGCCTTTCACCAAACTCATAACCGCACTATCCATAGAAGATTTCGATAGCAATTTGAATTCAAATTTCATACCTTTATAACTACGCTCTTGATCAGGAGTAGACCCCATTCCATAGCGCAATTTCGCCTCTTTTCTTCACTGTAGATTCACAAAACAAAATCAATTCATGCAATAATCTTTGGACCTTGCTTTTAGATGCTGGAATTTACCAACAATCAAACCATTCAATTCCACTGCGCTCTGTAACTGAACAAATTGACTGGGCTTTAAAACCCTTGACTCCATTTCAAAGTTTGATCATCATGCTGTCCACGTTTCTCTGCAATTAAATTTGTCCACACTGTCTGGCAATCTCTGCGTCTTATCACACAATGAACGGTAGTTTTCCAACGCAGAACAGTGTGGCTGGACTCTACGCTGCCTTTGACAAACTACTTCACTGGTTTATAATCTCCATCCTCAGTGTTTTTACTCCACGCTTTTCTGCGCCTTGTTTAAAAATTCCAACAAGCTGTAAACTTTGATCCAGCTTCATAACGCTTCCCTTTAACATTAACACACAATTTCATTGTCAAATCAACTCTTGACTTATCACATTGGATTTAAAAATGCTGTTTTAGTGTTGGGAGGTAAAATCGATCCAAATCGGATCTGAGATTCATTGAATTAAATCAAATAGTGCGCCTCATGCCCATCAACAAACCGATTCACTATCTCCAGTCTTAACGAACTCTATTTGATTGTAGTTTTATCAGTGGATTTCACAAAGAACAAGGTTCGATTTCAATATGCAGCTTCAGCACTTTGACCGATGTAAAACACATGGTAACAACTACAAAATTTAAAACCCTACTCATCGCAGAGATATTCATAAAATCGACCTTTGACCAATTTGAAATTCATGGTAATGGATATTCAATTCAATAGTCTTCCACCTTATCATATTACTGTTTATGCTCAATCATCCATGCGCCACCCATTATTATTCCACAGGAATAAATGCACTAATTAACCAGCAACTACCAGCAAATTCACTCTTAATACAGTAATTGACCCATACATGAATTGATCAAATTAAGGCGCATAACTCAAAATCACACTTTCATAAAAATGAACATACTTACAAACTTATCTTCTTGGCCAAATATTCAACGTTCTTGGCCCTTACAAATTGCCAGAGGCTTACAGCCTTGGCTGTTCAAGTCTGCTCTCAATCACTCTTACACTCCAACTATTCAAGTCTATCTTTTGCCTTTGAGGCCTTCTAATTTATACAAATTAAAAATTCACTAAATTGAGTTCTATCCCTTTAAAATCTCAACAAATCCCTAAATCTCTCAACATCCCTAAAAGGTAGATTTTTATCCCTAAAACTTAGAAACTAATTCCAACTTAGGCTCCATCATTAATTCTAAATTATCTTGAAACTAATTTCTCTCATGTTTCCAGTTGTTTGGAAACATTTACAAACTCTCACAAATAAATAATTAAAATATAATTAATCACTCAAAATAATATTAATATTTACATGAAATTTAATATTTCTTCAAAACATGAAACCCCTAGTTTAAATAAAATACAAGGTGTTTTTCAGAGCTAATGCTCCTGCATCATCTTATTGAGAGGGAGTGTTGAGATTCAACAAGATGATAAGGTTAGTGAAAAGTAAGGACCTTCACTAGGTGGGGGTCGTAGGCTATTTTTAGGTGTATGTATATTTTTAGACATGGTGAGCATATTCTATAAGTTGCAGGATGCTATTTGTAGGTGGTTGGTCAAATGTGGAAAATATATGAAATTCTATTTTTAGAATATTGGGCGAAGTCTATGTATAGATCGTTGATCTAAAAATAGGTGCATGTCGATTATTACTAACCCTTAATAATAATCCGACAATAAACATCAACTTATTCTCTTGGAGCACTTTATTTCAGTGAACAGATTTGGAAAATCAGTGGGCTGAGGGTTATTGGTGGCTCATGCATGGAGGAATCAGTTAAAACTGAAGTGGCAAAGTTATGACAGAGTTGGAAGAGTAGTTTATGGAGTTGTTATTCAGTTTAACTCAGTCAAGTGAGTTAAACTCAGTTGAGCTAGTTGTATCTAGTTTAACTGAAAGATACACTAGTGAGAGTTAAGTGAATTAATTAGTTAATTAATTCACAACTAATAACTCACTAACAATTGAACAAATAGAGCAGTTAACTACTTGCATGTCAGTTCCAGTGGAGACCCAGTGGAGAGATAGGTGAAAGGGTGATATGGACTATCTGTTGTGACTATAGTGATGCATTCAATGCATCTGACACACATTGGAGTTTCCAATGAGGATTTCATAGTCAAGGCAAGGCCAATTTGAATTCATTCAGGGGTCTTCTTCAGCAGGGATTGCGCAGTGGAGGCAGGCTGTCAGGAGGCAAGAAATTGGTGCATAGATATGCAAATTTCTGAATGAGAGTGTGTAATGATTGTTGATTGTGCTGAGAGCTTGATGTACTAAGCTTTGTATGAGATTATTACATGATTCCATTGATATACATAATATATGATAGTTGGGTTTTTTAGCTTTAAGCTTTCCCGTTAAACAACTGTGTTATGTGCATTTGAATTTATTCACATGTGTTTGCAATTGAGTTTTAAATTTCCACAAGTTTAACAGTGGAAGGATCCTGTATTTAGCAAGAAGATAAATATTTTTAGATCAGGAGAATCCGATAATACATCAGTATTAATAAATTTCTACATTAGAATTATACGGGTAATGCCAATGCAAGATTCATCTCTCAAAGATGAATTAGTTTTGAGATGCTCTTCTTCAAAAATTCAAGATTCATCTCTCAAAGATGAATTAGTTTTGAGATGCTCTTCTTCAAAAATTCAAGATTCATCTCTCAAAGATGAATTAGTGTTGAGACGCTCTCCTTCAAAATTTATTGATGGACATTGTAACATATCTTGGATATGTGTGTGTTTTGTACTTTTAAATACGTCTTTTTTAATAACCATGTGATTTTTTCAATTACATACCAAGTGTTCTCCCACCACACCATGTAAAGCGCAACTTGGTGAACTTCACATTTGCAACAAGTGGTGAACTTCACATTTTTATAAAATTAAAATGCGGGGATTTCAACAAATTTTTGTTTAAATGGAGTTTCACATCTTTTTTAATGAAAATGTGTTTTTTTCAATTTTATACCAAGTGTGCTCCCACCATGTAAAGCGTAATTTGGTGAACTTAACATTTTTATAAATTTTTTTGCTTAAATTGAGTTTCACACATGTTCAATTAGTGCTTTGAAAGTTGTGTTTTTCATAATTTGTGTACACTAAATTACATTAATTTTCTGAAATTTATTTTAAATTAGTCATTTAAAAAAATAATTGTAAATTTCCACCGTAGATATATATATCAGGGAGGATGAACGACAAGGATCAAAAGAATCCCATATATCTACGAGAAAGGGGGATCGGGGATCGAGGGATGTTCATGGTATTTAAATATAATCTTAAATCTCTATACATATACATACATGTATGTACATATGGAATTGATTTTTTTATCAACTTTGTGAGTTAAATTAGTTGTTAATAAGTTTCATTTTTTATTTTTTAGGAGCTAAGAGGAGAAGGGTATCTACTCCATCAATGGAGCATGCCCATGGTTCACCTAGTCGTAGTATGGTTCACAGAATTTAGTCAATGAATATGTACATGTATTTATATGTATGAATGTATTTTTCAATTTATTATAAATTCATATTTGTTTATGAAGGTTCTCTCTCGTCTCGAGAGGTTAGTGGTGGTTAAAATCCCCTTAGAGGGCCATCAATAGATGCTAGCAGGTTGCGTGAAGGTGGTGATATTTATTCCCCATGCCAATAAACGAGTGGTCATTTTGGTTCTCAGCAAGGTTGTTCTGGTTCACCACAGTCTCAGGGTGGGCAAGATGCTAGCCAAGCACATCGAGGTGGCCATCAATTTGAATATTTTTTTTATTCAATTTGTACAAATTTGTTGACATGTGTTTTTTGTAATATGCAAAATTTAGTATATTGATGCAGAGGCTGAAAATGATCCAAATGTTGGTAAAAAAAGACGTAGGGCAGAACGCGTAATTCAAGAAGAAGGTTGTCCACCCACCATGACTTATCCGGCCGACATTTCTGATATACCTTGGGAAGGAAACATGCAACAATGCACCTTAGAAAGGTGTCAACATCTTCATGCAAAATTGCAGAGAGATCTTGTGGCTTTGACTCTACCTTCTGAGAGTCGACAAAGCTTGGAAATAGTTACACACTCGTTAGACTAACTAGTAGATGTGTACCAAAAGCTTAGGCCAACCACTGATACTTTTGCGGAAGTCATGAGAAAAAGAAAGGAAACAATGATGGGACCCGATAAATGGGAGGTTGTTAAAAAAAGAGTTACAACAACAATGGAAAAGTCTATGTTTAATTTCAAAGAAGGGCCGAAAAGAAAGATGTTGAAGGTGCAATATTTCAAGCACCCTGATATAGCTCACTATTTGTATGATAGACACCTTGCAGCCTATGGAAGACTCCCATGGAACGACGAGGTTCCACTTTATTTTGCAAAATTATTTTATGCAGAATTCTTTTTGGAAATGAAACCCAATTACAATGACCTTCCCTCTGAATTTTTTTGTCCTGGGAAAGGTCGATTGTGTGACCATAGGGGCACTAGGCGTGATGCTGAGTTGCCTTGTCCCGAGCCACCATTGGTTAGTCGACCTTTTCGTGTCGAAAATTTGTGGTCAGAGATGGAAGCCACTTCTCAAATTAGTCGAGAAGCAAGGGATGCCATCATCGACAATGTTCACAGTGGATTGGGTGGAGTCGATGTTTGTCTAAATCAACAAAGAGCACGTGAGAATGCACGCGCTAATTTTATGTATTATACAAATGAAGAGATTGACAACATGAGTGTTGAAGATCTCAAAACATATGCAAAGAATTATCGCAATGGTTGGCATTACCTAATTGTTCATGAGGAAGAGAGCATGGGAATGGTATGTGTTAATGGTTAGGGTTAAATTATTTTAACACATACATACAATTTTAATAAACACATATATACATACATTTATTTGTATACATTAATCTAACAAAAAAGTATCATTATATGTTAACACCATTTCCAGTTGTCATGCTTGATGAATGACGGAAATGTTAATATCATGTTCGGAGCTTCCGGTTCAAATAATCAAGATCGATCTCACCATCAAGATATGTTAGCAAATGTTAGTGTTTTGTAAACTTGATATTTTTAAAATAAATAATTGTGCACACATGTACATTTTCATGTATATATATAATAAAATGTTTTAACAGATTCCAATTTCGTCCGATGTTTTTGGGATGGCAGTACCTTCTTCTTCCTTGGGAGATGTACCTTCTACTTCGTTAGAATATGTGCCAGATTCACAACAAGTATGGAAAATTTTTCACTTTTAAAATTTATGTTTTTAAGTTATATATTCCACCTCAAAAAGTTCCATTAAAAAATGAGATATATCTACATCTTGAGTTATTTTAAGTTTTTTGAATTTTAGGTTTTTGGAGATTTTCTTTTGGAGCCTCTCTTAGGAGATGTACCAAATCCACATGCATAAGTATTCAATTTTTCACTTAAATATATATGCTTTAAGTTATAATTTATAAATTGAAGTTTAAAAGTTTTATTTAAAATTGAGATCTCGATCTTGAGTTATTTTATACTTTTAAAGTTTTTGAATTTTAGGTTTGTATAGAGGATTTATTTTCTCCACGCACTCTAGCGATGGAGATAGGAACATCCACACCATTTCAACCATTTGAACAAGTTGTCTAACTTTATTTTTAATATTATTGAAAATAAGTTTATATATATGCATTTTCATTTGAATTTTTTTAATATATATATATATATATATATATATATATAACTGTACATGTATATTGTACAGTTTACTGTTGGAGATGTTCCCATGGGGGAAGTTGTAGCAGAGGAGCAACAAATGGAGAGGGAACCTCATGAGGTATTGCATGATTTTTTTTATATTTTGTTTTTTACATGAAGTTCTATATATTCTCACTCAATTTTAAAACATCAAATTTTAATGTTTGTACGTGCATTGTGTACAGGTTCCCCATACTTCGCGGGATAGCTCGCAGATTGAGACTTTGCTGGGAAAGAACTACATCCATCTGTATTTGACGGATGATTTCTAGATTTGATTGAGGTTTCTAGTCTTAAATTTACTTTTTTTATATATTATCTAGATGTGGTCATATATAACTTGATACTTGATACTTGTGAGATCTACAAATTTTGGACATATTTTATGTGAACTACATTTGGTACATGTGAATGTGATATATAATGTTTTTAAAACTTAAGTTTTTGGATGGTTTAATTACATTTGGCATGTGAAGTAATGTTGTGTTATAATTTGTTTGGTTTTTAAAACTTAAGTTTTGGATGGTTGAACTACATTTGGCATGTGAAGTAATGTTGTGATCTATATTAATGTTTTGCTTTTGAACTACCATTTGGAATGTGAAGTAATGTTGTGTTATAATTTGTTTTGTTTTTAAAACTTAAGTTTTGGATGGTTGAAGTACATTTGGCATGTGAAGTAATTTTGGGATCTATAATTTTTTGTTAAATTAAAACTTAAGTTTTGGATGGTTGATCTACATTTGGCATGTGATATAACGTTAAATGTTTTTATTGGATAGTTGAACTACAATTGGCATTACATGTGAAGTAATGTTGTGATCTATAATTTTTTGTTGAATCAAAACTTAAGTTTTGGATGGTTGATCTACATTTGGCATGTGATATAATGTTAAATGTTTTTATTGGATATTTGAACTACAATTAGCATGGCATGTGAAGTAATGTTGTGATATAATCAAAAAGTTTTTAAAACTCAAGTTTTGGATGGTTGAGCTACATTTGGCATGTGATTATGACATTATGTTTTTATTTTATTTTATAAATTCAAGTTGTTTTCCAAACAAAAAAATAAAAAATCACATGAATATACATGTACATGTAGAAATGATTTTACACATGTTTGAATATATATGTTAAAACTATTGGAGTACAATACACAGACACACACACACACACACACACACACACACATATATATATATACACACACACACACACACAATCATAAGATTCTAGGTCTTGTTAGATGTGTTAAAAACAATCATAAAATTTTAGAAATGCGATCTATAATGTATATATATCCAGTATTTTTCATCAATGCACATGTATAGAAAAGCTACTTTCAGTTAATTCCATTCTAGAATATATATATATCCAGTACGTGCATCATTTTTCTTCAATGCACATAGAAAATCTATTTGAATAGTTAATTGCTTTCTAGAACATATATATCCAGTACTTCAACATTTTTCATCAATGTCAATAGAATTAAGCTACTTTTCATCAATGCCTCGATAGAATTTAGCTACTTCCAGTTAATTGCATTCTAGAACATATATATTCAGTACGTGAAATATTTTTCATCAATGCACATGGGATAGCTACTTGAACAATTAATTGAATTCTAGAATATATATATTATCCAATACGTGCAACATTTTTCATCAATGCACATAGAAAAGCTACTTTTAGTTAATTGCCTAGAACATATCCGACCATTGGAAAAACAAATTTTGTACTATATTTTCTATCAGGAATAGAGATGTGGGTCAAATCCCACAAAAAGTTGGAGAAGTGCTCTGAGTCTCTTATCTGAAAGGAATCTTCGTACAAAACTATACCGTGGATGATTTATTTACATTGTGGATACTTTTTACCAGAAAAACCCACGAGAAAAACTGGTCACATTCAGTCTGTGTATATATCCAGTACATGCAACATTTTTCATCAATGCACATAGTAAAACTACTTGAACAGTTAATTTCATTCTAGAACACACACACACACACACACACACACACACACACACACACATATATATATTTATCCAATACATGCAACATTTTTTATCAATGCATGTATAGAAAAGCTACTTTCAGTTGATACTAGTGTGCATGTACCAAAACAATTTTTACATGTGCAAACACTTGCACAGATAACATAACAAGACAACTCAATTTTTAGTTGAGTTATGGAAGTTCTAAAACATAATCCAAAGAGAAGAAATTGTTGGGCAGTTCAATCAAAAAAATTCTAATGGAATGCCATCTTCAATGATCCGTTCATGATCGGATTTTGACATTTTCCATTTCTTAATTTTTCTTTTTTTCTTTTATTGAACCTCTATCAAATTTATGCGTGCTACACACACCAAGTGACTTATTGACAATTTATGACATTAGGTTCATAGTCTTCAAAGTAAACAAAATCCCCACTTTGATTAGTTTTCCTGAAAAAATAACCTTTCAGTATAATAGATCCTCTTTCATATGGAAACCAGTGATCATTATAGTTTTCTAATAATTTCATTTTTCGTTCAGTGTAACGCATCTAATGATACTTCCAATTTTCATTGTTGTCAGTAGGTGCAATTACAACAAAAACATCTCCTGCACAATAAAACAAACTTATGTATTTAAATTTATTTCTAGATCTTTATCATTTGAAAGAAATTCAAATGTTACCTTCTCTAACAAGATCAGAAACTCAATCACGATCGGATGATATTGTAGTCTCCTCTAATTGTATTTCTTCAAACATCGCAATAGACATTTTTCCCTTTGTATTTAGCTCTGTATGTTTCCAATATTTTACATACATTTTGTGTTCACAAACGTCATTGGATTCTATGTTGTCTATGCAAACATGACAAAAACAAGAATATTTTCTTTTATCCAATGCAAACACATTTCTGGACATCTTTGTTTTAATTGAATGCAATTTTCGAGTCCCTTTTATTGTTTCAACATCATTTTCAATTGATCTATCTACATCTTCGATCTCAATATGCCAAAAAAACCTTTATATGGAAAATTCAAAGAAGAATGTAAATATGATATCAAAATAAAATCAAAGATAATAAAATTGTTATAAATGTACACTGTTTAAAATTAGATATCCAAGAAAAATAAAATTGAATGTACCTTTGCACTTCCCTTGATCGGTTAGTCTCATGGCTTACTGTAGCGATGCACCATTGAATAACTTCTTTAGCATCCACAAGTCGGCTTGTAGAGGGGTTCATTTGATATCTTCGAAGTGCCGTTTTATGCATTCCCCTGCACCGTCATGTTCTCCTTTTCCATGGCCAGTCTCAAAGAAATTCCAACAATGTTTAATGCAAGTTTTCTTATGAAGACAACACAACCAAAAGAATGATCGTGCAAATTTGAATTGACTTGCGTATCCATCTGACCATATCCAATGTCCATTGAATGTTATTCCATGACTTTTCAAGGAGTCATAAATCTTTCCAAAACAGTGTTGTACAAACTATGTATCATGTGTACAATCGTCACTGATATAAAAGTGATATTCTCTAATAACATGTCGATTTTCACTGGTGCTTTCTATATGATCGACATTTTGTTCAACATGTCTATATAGAATATGGACGAGCATGGAGACTTGGTTAGAATGATAGTATTCACTCTGAATTTCTTTTTGTGGAACAAATGTGTAGTTTTCTGCAAATTCAATTATGGACAAAATGGTCCCTGGTGGAAAAAATTCACGAGTTTTTTTGAATTGCAAGTCTTGCCATCGAGCTCTATGGGAATGCTTGGTGTATTTATAAATTTCTGCCTCAAACTTTCTCAAAAATTCTATCACAAAAATTCCTTCTTCTCGTAATTCAATTATTTTAGCACTATTTGCACCTTGAATCGTTGTATGGATATATTCATCTCTCTTCCATTCCTTTCATGTTGGACAATGATTGATCATTTATATCAGTACGATATTTGTCTTTAAATTTAGTCAAATTTCCACAATCATCGCATTTTTTACCACCAACACATTTCTTTTCGTAAAATAGTTCATCACTTTGTCTTTCACATAGAATTTGAGATATGAAATCATGGATAGTGGAAGGAGGAGGTGAATCCTTCCAAAGTGTTCTACCAAAATTAAGGAATGTGTAATAATATAACTCAAATTCCACATTATAACGACAACAACAAGTGTTGTGTATGATGATAGGTTTTACATACCATGGTTTTTGTTGAACAAAAGCACTGATTGAGACATGAATTTCATGATTCTCTTCTTTGAACTTGTTGAACAACTCTATCTAAGTGGTTTCCAAGAAATTTTTTTCATGTTATTCATACTGATTTCGTGCTATTCTTCTTCGCCTCACATGCTTTATAGTTGGCGAAACACACGAATTTTTCTTCCAATATTCATATATTATTTTTTTAACATTTTCTCCAAGTCTGTCTTTGTATGGTTTCCTACAAATAGCTCTCCAACAAGCGAGTTCATCATTTACATCTATTTGCAACCGAAATTTCTGATGTTTGTGCAAGCTTTTTTGTGAGGTTCTTAATGCTCGTGCCATAGATTTTACCAAGCGATTCTCTTTAGTACTTAATGAAACCACTTCCATATGTATTTCTCTACATACAACTGAAAAATTTTTCTGTCTAGATATTCTAATTAAATTTATAGCACTATTTATATTTTGTATCACATTTTCCTTCATTTTTTTGTATCTTTGGTTGATTTTCGAATACCCAAAAAAGTCGTAGCTTCTTTTAATTTCCTTAATGATAGGAGACCTTTCAACATTTGGGCTTGAACTGTCACATTTTCCTTTATGATGTACGTATAAAAAATGCGGTTAATATGATATCGTATAATATGGTCAGCGCTTTTATCTCCATATGTGTGAGTGTCAACATTTTCTAACATCTCATCATCAACATTGATTTCATCTATACATATTCGAATGAATATTACATAATAGGTTTACGTATTCAATAAATAACTAAATTAATAAATATGTATAATTTCAATAATACGTGCATGTGTTCAACACACACACACACACACACACACATATACCTTGTGATTCAATTTCTTCACTTGAATTTCTTTCAACATTTTCTCGATCTTTAATCATTGGTTCAATATCTCTTTCACTTTCTCTTTCAAAATTTTGTATCTCATCATCAATGTTTTGAGGAATATCTCTCTTTGTTTACATTGCAAAATATTTTTCAAATTAGTTCATCAAATAAAAATTAAGCTTCACATTTTACACTAGGAAAATTTTAAATATATCAAATTCATAATATTTACATTTACATACCTACTTCAACTTCTAGTTGAGGTTAATTTTCCCCTTCAATATTTGAGAGTCATTTTATCTTTCTTTTGCAATATTGTCTTGTCTCTTCTCTACGTTCCTCAGGGTCTCTTTTTCGAACATATTTTCTCGTACAATTCCTTTGATTTCCCATGATAATAGATTATGAAGTTCAAAAAATTCCCTTCAAAAATTTACACAAAAAATCAATTAAAAAAAAACATAACAAAAGATTTAATTTTAAAAAAACTCATTTTAAAAATTTTGCAAAAAATACATACTTCAATCCAAAACACTTACTTTAAAAAATCGAGAAAAAATGTCTTATAAAAATGAAACGAAGCTCAAAATATTTCCTTCCAAGTCCTACAAAAAAATTTCATTTAAAAAGTTAGACAAAAACTCATTTTAAAATCATTATAAAAGATTTACTTCAAACCAAAACATGTACTCTAAAAAAATGTCACTTCAAAAAATGCCTCCAAACAATGTCCATTGAAAATTAATTTCAACTTCTTAAAAAATGCCACTTTAAAAAATACTTCAAAAAAGCCTCTAAAAAAATATCACTTTAAAAAATACTTCCAAAAAATGTCCAAAAAATGTTCTTTGAATATTAAGCCTAAAGAGAGTCCCTTCGAAATTAAGCCTAAAAAGAGTCCTTTGAAAATTAAGTCCAAATCCATACCTTCAGAAACAATGAAAATTAAGCCCAAATCCTCACCTTCAAAAAAAATGAAGCCCAAAAAACATCCAAAAAAAGTATCACATACCTCCAAGAAATGTCCTTTGAATGTACCTCCAAGAAAAGTCCTTCAACCCAAAACAATCCTTTGCAAAAATTTCCTTTGAATGTACCTCCAAGAAAAGTCCTTAAACCCAAAATAATCCTTTGCGAAATCAGACCAAGACCTTTGTAAAATCAGACCAAATGTGTGAAAATATGCGAAAATAATGAATTCTTTTGCGGAAATTTATATTGCCGCGAAATGTTTTTTTGGAGGGGCTTCGTGCTATTTTCTGGTCGACGGAAAATTGGGTAAAATTTCGGCTGAAATTTTATAAAAAATTGGCCAAACTTTTATGTCATTAGACTTGACGGTCTGTCGGCGCAAAAAACAATTTGGCCGAACTTTTTTTAAGAGTTCGACTGAACTAACACGTCAGCAATTATGCATAGCGAAGATCTGAATACATATATTCAACTTTATACTGATTAAACTCCATGAAACATTCTAAATTAACTATCGAAACCAAGACAAGCATTTTCAAAATTCAATCTACTTTCAGGAAATATAACTTTTATGAAATTTAACAAATATTTACTAATTTTAATTAATTTTGTAATAAAACAGGTGTAAACAATTTCTGAAGGTCATTATGCTTCAGTAAAATCATAATTCTGTATCCTCCAAAATACATTGTAAAAAAAATTGAAAAAATTATGGTGCATTACATTGGTCCGTCGTCTCTAGGATAGTTTTTAGATTTTTAGTTTATAACTTATATGTTAAGAAATTTCTTGCATTGCGAAACATATTCAAAATATGTAGTTTTTTCATATTGGACAAGTTCAAAAAATTCTAGTAATTATGATATGCATCCGTTGGCTTTGTAAATATGACGAAACTGAAGTAGACTCTGTCTAGATTGTTGTAACACATTTTGTTTCTCAAAAACACAAAGTTTCAAAGAATACAACATTGCGTATTAACATGACTTCTTATGAATCCTTTGATTGTAAAAAAACACACACTCAAATAAACGCTAGGTTGACATATCAAATGTGTATAAAAAAATTCCAAAAAATAGGTAATAGAAAGCTAATAAAATTTTTGACAACTTTTATTTTTATTGCAAATTTAATACTTTTATGTTGTGATGTCAATCATGATAAACATAAGTTTATATATATTGTGTGATGTCAAGCATGATAAATATAAGTTTATAAATGTTGTGGAGATTATTCTTAAATTTTAATTGAAATTGATTCATTTTCTAAATTTAATATTATATGTTATGATGTTGAGGGTGATAAATATAGTTTCAGAATGATTGACAGAGAGGGTACATCATGGTTTATATAAGATTTACATTTTTGTGTTTACATATGGGTCAACATAATAGTTTTTATTTATGATAAGATGAATATTTTGTTTTAAATGCAACAATAAAATCTTAGTTTGATCTTGATTTCATCAAACTAGAAAAAATTTGTATTTCCACGTTAGCAGAATCTTGGAGGTAGTTAATTGAGGCGACATGGATCTTGTCACTCAGTTAACTCAATAAATTCGAGTTGGGGAAGCTTGAGTTCAGTTCATTCTGATTGATTGCTAATCTGTAGCAACCTATTTCAGTTAAGTTGATTTGAGTTATTCTTAGTTAAACTAGTTCCAACTATTGGAAAAACTAGTGGAAGGTCAAGTTGTGCAGTGTAAATTCAATCACATTCAATGGTCATCCAATTAACTAATCAATTAGCCTAAAAAAAATGATGCATGTAGAGAATTAGAGTTACCCAGTTCAGATGGAGATTCCAAGGTAGTGTACTATCAGTTGTAGGCTAGTTCCATGTGTACAGGTGGTGCATGAAATCAAAGAATGGGCCTACAAGAATTGCGCAATCCAATTGAGGAATTTCCCTAAAAAATAGGGGCTAATTCCTCAAGGAATAATGCAAGGAAATATGAGCTTGGAGGCTTGAAAATTTGGCTAAGTATTGTCCAAGTCCAGCCAGTCAGGCAAAGAGATAGACTATACACTTGCAGGGTGTGCTCAGGCTTGAGAAGGCATTGTATTTAATTTCTATTCTTTGATTAATGTAATATAGATAGTAAGGGGTTTTGAGCAGCTGCTTTCCCCTAGATAAATCTCTGTGCATGTGTGATGTTTCCTTTTGCATGTTGATGTTATCTGTTCTCGATCGTGAATCAAATTCCACATATAAGTCCACATATAAGTATAGTAGCTTCTAGTCTTGTGATTTTTGTAAATTTCACGAGAAATTTAGAATCTACACATTAATTTGTACATGGTATCATAGCGGATTCATAGTAGAGAAGATATTTCGAAGCTGTCTTTGCAGGAGGATCAAATATACAGGATCAATTCTCCAAGAGGTAGAAGGATGGATTTTAATGGAATAAGACTCAAGTACGCCCTCGAGAGAAGCTCAGATCATGTTGCTTAGAAGGACCACATGGAGGAAGTGCTGGAAGATAATGGGTTGAAGGATTTTTTTGAGAGTGACATTCTAAAACCAACATCATCTAATACACAAAATTTGGCATAATGGAATAAGTATGTAGCTAGGGTGAGGAGAATCATATTGGAGGGAGTATGAGACCATATAGTCTCAAATATCCATGGGAAAAAGACTTTGTATACAATGTGGCAAGAATTGACATATAAATTACATAAATAACAATGATCACATGAAACTATCTCTCAAGGACAAACTTCGAAGTATCAAGATGTAGAAGAATGACTCAATTCAACAGTATATGAGCAGGTTCACACAATGTCATGATGAACTTGCAGGAGTCTGTGTCATAGTCCTAGATGATGATTTGGTGAGCCTAGCCCTTTTAGGCCTTCCTAAGAGTTGGCACAACTACCAAGATTTGGTGAATAGGAGGGAGAAACTACCAAATTGGAAGCGACATGACCCGATTTGGTACAAGAGGAAACACGGAGAAATACCAGAGAAGGGACTTCATCCAAGGGCGATGATGAAGAAAATGGAGATGATGAAGAAAATTGTGCCTTGGATGGAAAGGAAAAGAAGGGAAAAGGGAAGAAATTCCAATCCAAACTAGAATCCATTCAAGGGGAAGAAGAATAAAGACTTGTGTATAATCAAGTGCTTTCACTGTAATGAATTTGGACACTATGCCATGAAGTGTCCACAAAAGAAGGCAAGAAATAAGACCTTAGGATGAGCGGTAGGTGAAGCCTTGGCTTCAAAATTTGAGCTTGAATTCACCCTCATTACATGCATGGAAAGCACAATGATGGGAAGTGTGTGGTATCTGGATAGTGGTGCCTTGTTTCACATGACAGGGAACAAAGATTTTTTCGGTGACTTGGAGGAGAAAGATCTCCAGATGCACATCGAGATGGAAGATGATGGAAGGTACAATGCAACCAGGATCAACACTGTACCTTTCCGAGGGAGTTGGGCTCCCCTCTTAGGCTCAAGGATGTGATGTTTGTACTGGGTCTAAAGAAAAATATGATTTCTGTTGCAGTGTTATAAGACCGTGGCTACAATGTGATATTCAGAAAAGGAAAGACATTCCTAAGACACATCACTAAGGGAAAAGTGATGATTCGAGTGAAGAACCTCTACAAGTTGGATGTGGAAGACTCTGTAGCTTTTATCATAAAGGCAGAGAAGGTGCAGAGCCGAGATGTCAACGAATTATGGCATAAAAGACCTGGCCATTTTCTTCATGGAGCTTTTAATATCATGTGAAAGATCACCACATGCCTCCCCAAAGGGGCACCAGAGCAGCAGGATACATGCAAAGGGTGTACCTTGGGGAAGTACACAAAAGCCACCTTCAATGACCAGTGTTATATCTATTTCTCGTAGGCAATTTTTGGCTACGAAACTACGCAGAGAAACCAACTCGACCAGTATTTAGGTTCAAGCTGGCCCTTGAACCAGAGGGGGCTCCCTCAAGTGTTATGAGGCCTTTTTAAATGCTATTCACTGTCACTGGACAACAACCTATGAAGCACAATGACCAAATCTATGATTTGTTTTGGGTGGCTGATGATGATTGTCCAATATTTGTTCATGAATAAATCCCTCTCTTGCAGATTCCTTGGTCAAAGTGCCAACATCCAGTTTGACATAATAACATGATTTATAGAGAATCTGGAAAAAGAATATAAGGGAATCCACGATAATTAAGAAGTAAAACGAAATACTTAATCAACCTAACATAGTGGATGTGTGTAGAAGATTTCTATAGCCAAACTGAACACATTTAAAATATGACAAAAGGAAACAGTTAAAATATCCAGAGGAGCTATCTTAGACAGATTGTCCAATAAGCTAATATATTTAAACGATTATAACTTTGCAGGGGATTTCAGAGAGATTAATACTCAATCTATTTTTACGTATAATCTCCTATGCTACTTTGAACATGTGCATAAATAAGGTATGAAAGCACTAGAAAAAAAATATAGGAAACATAGATTTTGTCATGAACTGGAGCTAGAATACTTCAATTAGGATTTCTGTAATAAATTTTTTACAAATCTGACAGGGTTTTGACATCAAAAGCCAACCCATTTACATTACAAATGAAACAATATATAGAATAGATCTCTCCTAAATTGTCACAATATTTCTAGAGTAAAATCCTCAACAATAAAAATAAAATAATATCTCTAATTTATTTGCTGGAAAATTTTAACTGTTTGCAATTCTTCTGCCTTGAACTCTTGAGTTGCTTAAATTTTGTGCTGGAAAACTTCACTTTGATTCCAGTTTGTTGATCTTTTGTTGCTAGGAGTATTTTGAATGTTGATATATCTGCCTCTAAATATGAATAGGAATGATTGTTGATCTTCCTCCTTCTTCAAATTCTAAAATCATGTCTATAATCCAGATGACTGATCTTTTTGCTAGGTGTCCTTTGAATTTCGAATGCTTGAATTTATTAATGATTTTATGTCATTTTTAAAAGTGATTCACCATTGTCGTAAAATATTTTGGAAGAAAATATTTTGATAAATGTTTTCCAAATATTTTTCTTAAATTTTAAAATATTTCTTTGAATTAAAGGCACTAAGAAAAGCAAGGAAAGTGTATGGAGGCTGGAAATGTGAGGGTGTTTTACTCTCATTTACTGAATAGGTAATTAGTCTTTTGGGGTCCAAAATATTCCTAATGGGGAGGAGTGATCAAATTCAGATCAAGGACCTAAGTGATAGCTCAAATTTCAAAGTGTTTGAAAGTGTGTCGAACCTGAGTGACCAGATATATCTCATTTTCCTGATTCTGGTGCCGTGAACAGTTCGAAAAATCGACACCGTATGAAGAAGTTATTGTGATTTGAAAAGTCTAGTGAACTACAACTTTTGACATTTGGCCAGGGTCGGCTGGGTTTTTGAAAAATTAAAAAAAAGAGAGAATATTATAGGGAATATTCCTCAAAATATTCCCCAAAATATTCCTTTCAGGCAAATTGCAGGCTGACCAATCATAGGCTGACAATGTTTGAACGTTGTGGTTTTCAGCCAATCATAGGCTGCCACGTGGCAGGCTTGGAGGCCGCCTCGTGGCCCAGGAAGGTTGTGTAAAACTTTGGTTTGGACTCTGCCAGAGTCGACCTCATGACCGCCCGCATAGCACGCCAACGACTTAACCATCTCCGCTACCATAAGTGCTTAACCATATAGTCCAATGGTTTTATTTAACGTGAATAGTGATGATGTTTGGGGGAGCGTAGGGACCAACCCCTCCCCATATGGCCTCACCCCTGACCCAAGGGCTTAAGCCCTAACCACCAGCGGTCATGCAGTTTATGATTGAAACCTATCACATAACAATGTTTCTCTAACGATTTTCGCAACGTTTAATACAACTAAAAAATCCAACAACTAACCTCCATCGATTTCAATGCTATCACATGCCACGGTTTGCAACATATCCATCGACGGTTTCAGTTCTGATCCAACATTAACCATAACCCTGAGGATTCAGGTGCATGTGCCCAACCTTACCCTCAAAATTTATTACCACGGTTATTCCTAGAGAAAATCTTGGAGGCATGCCATTTTTGGGTGGTTTTTCCAAATAAACTCTAGTTAAGTGTAGTTGCTCCACAATTAGTGGAGTTTTCCTAGGGGTTACTGGGCAAAATTGATTATGCTCTACCTTGAGAATTATTTGACCATTTTGAGGGTGTGAATAGTCAATTTAAACTTTCTTAGAAATTCCAGACTCATTAGTGAGTGTTGTAGAGCCATCAGAGAAATTTTGAGTGTGATTTTGTTTCAGAGAAGTTTTAGGGGCCACTAGGGCCACCAGGGGCCAATAGTAGTTTGAGGCCTAGCCAAGGCAACTAGAGGCCTTTTTCAGAATCCAATAGTCAAATTTGGATGTTTCAAACATCTGGAACTAATGGTGATGTTTTTAGATCTATTAAAGTACTTCTGAAGGTCGAGATGCTTAAGATAAGTTCCAAGGGCCACTAGGGCCAGCAGGGGCCAGTAGGAGAATGAGGCCTATCTAGAGCAGCCAATATCCATTCTCAACAAAACAGTAGTCTATTCTGACTATTTTTAACCTTTTGAATCCAATGGAAGGATTTTAAAAAGCTTTTGAAGACCTTTTGAAGGTCAATATGCTTCAAATAAGTTTTCAATGAATTGAGAGCCAAGGGGTGCCACCAGTTGTTGGAGGCATAACAAAAGCAGCTAGAGGCCAATTTCAGCAAGTGAATAGTCTATTCTAACTATTTTTGACATTATGAATCTAATGGAATTATTTTCAGAGTCATTTGGATACTTCTAAAGGTCAAGAATCCACAAGTAAGTTTTGGGCATCCCAGGGCCAACAGTGGTTAGAGGCCTAGATTGGGGAGCCAAAGCTCATTTTGAGCAAATGAACAACCTATTTTGGATGTATGATATGTGCTGGAGATAGTAGGTGAGGTTTTAGGAAAATGATTTATTAAGGATTCAGTGCCATGAGAGAATCTCAGGGAAGCTTAAGGGTGCAGACAGAAGAGGTCAAGTCAAAGGGAACCTAGGTCTATCTTTAGAGTGATGGCAACCATTCGAGGGGTATGTGATGACAACCATTCCAGTGGTATGAAGGTATGATAAACCCAATGGTACAGTCCAAATAACCATTGGAGTTGAGTAAGTTACTTGTAAGAGAATTTATACATCATAATCCCTAAGAGCCAAGTCATTTGACAAAGGCTCAAGGAGACGTAGCCCACGATATTCGGGTGAACTAATTTATTAAATTTGTTGTTATGTGTTTATGATTATTTGATGCACTTTATGGTTGTTGTACATGCTTAATATCAGAAAAAAAAATGTTTAGTTCCTCACACTTAAAGCATTAAATTTTTTTAAAACACATACACGTATTTCAAGTGTTCAATTCTGCACAATTAAGTATAAGCTAGATCTTAATTTGTTTAACTGAATGGGAGGTTATTGAAAATCATAACAAGTTATCCACCCATTTTCAGATCACTTTTGTGCCTTGGTTCTTGCCTATGAACAGGGTGGCCTAATTCTTCATCTCTTAAATTACCAATATCCTAATTAATGAGGAGAGAGTTGCAATCTGTGTCATGTGATCATACGCACATGACTTCATCACAAATTTTAGCTAAGAGAAAACCTGATTCATTCCCACTAAATCAATAGATGAGAATGGTACACCTTTGAGTATGGAGCAATTACCTGAACGTACTTGTTGCTAAAGTCCCAACAAATAAAATGAGAATATAAGCAGTCTGCCTTCAAACATATCTAAATTTTTACACAACTTACGTAGCTGCATCAAAACATTAATGTGATCAAGAAATTTGAAATTATCCATTTTTCTGAACTCGTAATAAAATCCTCATACAAGTTGCACTATCTTTTTTACAACTTGAAGCATATTACATGTTTATATTTATTTGGAAGTTGTTTCTATACATCTTGTTTCAAGGGACATAATATGCAAGATTTCAATACATTGCGTAAATGATCAACTTCTTTATTCACTAGTTCTTGCCTCTCCCCTATGCCAGATATTGGGTTACAAAACTAATATTTAAATCCTGCTATGACTAAGAGAGACGAGGCATCAAAAAATGCAGCGAGGACCAAAGTTCCATAAGATCACTCTGAAGTGGACTTCCAATTTTTAATCAGGTGAACCCCATATAAAATAAGGTATTTTAATGTATTTTTTTTTTTAAATGTGCATATTCTATCATGAGTATATATGTTGTGATGTACCACTGTATGCTTTCAGAACTCAAATTATCATAAGCAACCTTCTCAAGTGCAGTTGTTGCTACAACAACTACCTTAAGCCACAAGATATTATTGTCTCCCTTACCGTGTTTGGTTATTTTCTCTTGGGGGCCCTTTGAGCTTCCTGCAATCTTATGAAATTTCTCTTGGGATTCCCTATCCGCATCAATAGCCTTCACTTCAACATCTTCTACCAAATCTATTATCAAATTTACAATAGTTTGGATGAAGGTCATCGCACCATTAAAGGATTCCATTTGGTCAAACTCTATTTAATTCCACTAAGAATAAGTCATTACATCTGTGCTGGGAATTCAATCATTCTTTCATTTTGGTGTTGATGTACAATGGATCTAGAAGCTTCAAGATAGCTACTTTTATATTGAAAATATTCATATTCATCGCTGCTATTTACCTCTTTGTCCACCTTTGTTGGGAATAGGCTTTGATTTACCTTACCATTTTATTTATTTTCCTTTGATTCATCATCAATACTATCTAGTCTATTTTCCTTGTTGCTTTTAAAGTCATGATTACCCTTGATACCCCAGATATTTGAAGGGAATATCCCTTTTAGTGGATCCTTCGAAATTTGTTTCATATATGGACACTGATGAAGGTCACAAGTAAGGTTAGTGTAACAATCATTACAATTCCACATGATTGCTTTCTGTTGTGTGCCCCTACTTTTGTACTTAAATGTCATAGAATTCATGAAAGGTCACGACTACCCACGTGTCCTCTTTTAGTGATTGATAATCTCTCCGATAATCTATATTCCAAAGTATATTTGTTCTATTCTGGTGGTCCACTATTCGCTATTAGAAAGACCTTTAAGAGGAAGAACTTTAACTACATATTCATTACTTTCGTTGGAACAAAGATTGGCTTTTATATTGTCTCTATGGCATTCAAGAAAAAATAAAATGAGATGTTTCTCCAAGCGATTGCATCAGCAAAGTAATCCCTCTGCAATTACAACTACCACTATTGGCCTTATATTACCTCCAAAAACATTAGGAAAAATTAACAAAGAACTATGAGGTAGCCATGATGAAACTAGTATTGATAGAAATGATAACACACAGCTTGAAGAGGTGCCAATGAATGGAAATTTTGATGTTTCATATATTTTTCATCAAAGAGTCATTTGAACAAACTCCTACACATATTGTTGCATATTATACAACTATATTTAGGGGGAAAAGGATGCAGAGGGAAAGTGATCGCATGCCAACATGATGAAAAATGCATTCAAACCAAACATTATTTTCCTAAGCACAAAAACTTTTCAATCTAAAAATGCCATTTATAAAGAAAGAAAAACAAGAGAAAAGGCTTCCATTGGAAGCCTTGCAATTTTATTTAAGGATGGAGCATTTTTTCCTTTTTTTGGTGTGTACATTTCTTGCTCTTTATTATTAAATAGATATCCACTGAGGCTTTATCTTTGGCTTGGTTTGGGTTGATGGATGGATTCCATGTAAAAAATATTGGATGCCTGAATTTAGTGGAAAAAGAGGGGAATGGAATGGTTTTGTTTGAAGTGGAAATTGATGTTGAAAGGGAAATGAGATGATGATAAAAAAGATAATAATAAATTACAAGAAGGATAAAATCATAGGAGATATCAACTTCAGGTCCTCTGTAGTATTGTGAAGGCAGATAACGACACTGATTTGTAGGACATTCTTTGTGCTATGGTGCCATCTAAGTGAATTTATAAGAAACTTGCATCTAAGATGGACCGATCAATTAATAAGTTCAATGTAGATTTTGGTTGACAAGTCATATCTTTGGAACATATTCATCCTTTGTTAGAGCATGTGCGTCATGTGGTATTGTATTTCATGATGGAACCAATTATACCACTTTTAATGAGGGAAGTATGGTACACAATTGCAATTAAGAAGGATCCAAACACAATATGATGCACTCAGTAAAAGAAAAATTACATAAAGGTGGAACCAAACCTGCAACACATTGGGGTTCTTAGCTCATTTTAAGGTTATTCCCACATTGGACATATATAAACTTGCACGAAAGAAAGGATATTCATTAGGTCATGCAATTGCAACATTGGAAACTCTTATAAGTTTGAGGTTCCTTGGACCATGTTTATCATCAAAAGACAGGGACAAGTTTTTAGGTAAACTGTATTGCCTCTTCACAAACTCCAGCTAGAATGTTGTTGTTAGAGATTACGTTCATAAGAAACAATGACAACATCTTTTCAGGATGTATTTCATACCAAAATATTTGGTTTCTCACAATTTATCACCAAATTGATTTCAACATTATCATGCACAGTAATCAAAAGGTTATTTTGATGGATATTTATTCAAATATTCTTCAGTGCATGCTGATAATGGATTTAATGGTGAGGTGATAATGCAGATAAATACAAAGCCTAACGAAGAGGAACACTTGGCATTAGGGCTAGGTCATGTTCAAAAGTATATTCACATGTTTTCTAGATTTGTACCTATAATATATATCGCTAAACACGCTAAGTAAATATTACTTTTTGAACATGACCTAGCCCTAATGCCAAGTGTTCCTCTTCATTAGGCTTTGTATTTATCTGCATTATCACCTCACCATTAAATCCATTATCAACATGCACTGAAGAATATTTGAATAAATATCCATCAAAATAACCTTTTGATTACTGTGCATGATAATGTTGAAATCAATTTGGTGATAAATTGTGAGAAACCAAATATTTTGGTATGAAATACATCCTAAAAAGATGTTGTCATTGCTTCTTATGAACGTAATCTCTAACAACAACATTCTAGCTGGAGTTTGTGAAGAGGCAATACAGTTTACCTAAAAACTTGTCCCTGTCTTTTGATGATAAACATGATCCAAGGAACCTCAAACTTATAAGAGTTTCCAATGTTGCAATTGCACCACCTAATGAATATCCTTTCTTTCGTGCAATTTTATATATGGCCAATGTGGGAATAACCTTAAAATGAGCTAAGAACCCCAATGTGTTGCAGTTTTGGTTCCACCTTTATGTAATTTTTCTTTTACTGAGTGCATCATATTGTGTTTGGATCCTTCTTAATTGCAATTGTGTACCATACTTCCCTCATTAAAAGTGGTATAATTGGTTCCATCATGAAATACAGTACCACATGAGGCACATGCTCTAACGAAGGATGAATATGTTCCAAAGATATGACTTGTCAACCAAAATCTACATTGAACTTATTAATTGATCGGTCCATCTTAGATGCAAGTTTCTTATAAATTCACTTAGATGGCACCATAGCACAAAGAATGTCCTACAAATCAGTGTCGTTATCTGCCTTCACAATACTACAGAGGACCTAAAGTTGATATCTCCTATGATTTTATCCTTCTTGTAATTTATTATTATCTTTTTTATCATCATCTCATTTCCCTTTCAACATCAATTTCCACTTCAAACAAAACCATTCCATTCCCCTCTTTTTCGACTAAATTCAGGCATCCAATATTTTTTACATGGAATCCATCCATCAACCCAAACCAAGCCAAAGCTAAAGCCTCAGTGGATATCTATTTAATAATAAAGAGCAAGAAATGTAGACACCAAAAAAAGGAAAAAATGCTCCATCCTTGAATAAAATTGCAAGGCTTCCAATGGAAGCCTTTTCTCTTGTTTTTCTTTCTTTATAAATGGCATTTGTAGATTGAAAAGTTTTTGTGCTTAGAAAAATAATGTTTGGTTTGAATGCATTTTTCATCATGTTGGCATGCGATCACTTTCCCTCTGCATCCTTTTTCCCCTAAATATAGTTGTATAATATGCAACAATATGTGTAGGAGTTTGTTCAAATGACTCTTTGATGAAAAATATATGAAACATCAAAATTTCCATTCATTGGCACCTCTTCAAGCTGTGTGTTATCATTTCTATCAATACTAGTTTCATCATGGCTACCTCATAGTTCTTTGTTAAATTTTCCCAATGTTTTTGGAGGTAATATAAGGCCAATAGTGGTAGTTGTAATTGCAGAGGGATTACTTTGCTGATGCAATCGCTTGGAGAAACATCTCATTTTATTTTTTCTTGAATGCCATAGAGACAATATAAAAGCCAATCTTTGTGCCAACGAAAGTAATGAATATGTAGTTAAAGTTCTTCCTCTTAAAGGTCTTTCTAATAGCGAATAGTGGACCACCAGAATAGAACAAATATAATTTGGAATATAGATTATCGGAGAGATTATCAATCACTAAAAGAGGACACGTGGGTAGCCGTGACCTTTCATGAATTCTATGACATTTAAGTACAAAATTATGGGCACACAATAGAAAGCAGTCATGTGGAATTGTAATGATTGTTACACTAACCTTACTTGTGACCTTCATCAGTGTCCATATATGAAACAAATTTCGAAGGATCCACTAAAAGGGATATTCCCTTCAAATATCTGGGCTATCAAGGGTAATCATGACTTTAAAAGCAACAAGGAAAATAGACTAGATAGTATTGACGATGAATCAAAAGAAAATAAATAAAATGGTAAGGTAAATCAAAGCCTATTCCCAACAAAGGTGGACAAAGAGGTAAATAGCAACGATGAATATGAATATTTTCAATATAAAAGTAGCTATCTTGAAGCTTCTGGATCTATTGTACATCAACACCAAAATGAAAGAATGATTGAATTCCCAACACAGATGTAATGACTTATTCTTAGTGGAATTAAATAGAGTTTGACGAAATGGAATCCTTTAATGGTGTGATGACCTTCATCCAAACTATTGTAAATTTGATAATAGATTTGGTAGAAGATGTTGAAGTGAAGGCTATTGATGCGGATAGGGAATCCCAAGAGAAATTTCATAAGATTTCAGGAAGCTCAAAGGGCCCCCAAGAGAAAATAACCAAACACGGTAAGGGGGACAATAATATCTTGAGGCTTAAAGTAGTTATTGTAGCAACAACTGCACTTGAGAAGGTTGCTTATGATAGTTCGAGTTCTGAAAGCATACAATGGTACATCACAACATATATACTCATGATAGAATATGCACATTTTTTTAAACAAAATACATTAAAATACCTTATTTTATATGGGGTTCACCTGATTAAAAATTGGAAGTCCACTTCAGAGTGATCTTATGGAACTTTGGTCCTCGCTGCATTTTGTGATGCCTCGTCTCTCTCAGTCATAGCAGGATTTAAATATTAGTTTTGTAACCCAATATCTGGCATAGGGGAGAGGCAAGAACTAGTGAATAAAGAAGTTGATCATTTACGCAATGTATTGAAACCTTGCATATTACGTCCCCTGAAACAAGATGTATAGAAACAACTTCCAAATAAATATAAACATGTAATATGCTTCAAGTTGTAAAAAAGATAGTGCAACTTGTATGAGGATTTTATTACGAGTTCAAAAACATGGATAATTTCAACTTTCTTGATCACATTAATGTTTTGATGCAACTACGTAAGTTGTGTAAAAATTTAGATATGTTTGAAGGCGGACTGCTTATATGCTCATTTGATTTGTTGGGACTTTAGCAACAAGTACGTTCAGGTAATTGCTCCATGCTCAAAGGTGTACCATTCTCATCTATTGATTTATTTGTAATGAATCAGGTTTTCTCTTAGCTAAAATTTGTGATGAAGTCATGGGAGTATGATCACATGAAAAAGATTGCAACTCTCTCCTCATTAATTAGGAGATTGGTAATTTAAGAGATCAAGAATTAGGCCACCCTGTTCATAGGCAAGAACCAAGGCACAAAAGTGATCTGAAAATGGGTGGATAACTTGTTATGATTTTCAATAACCTCCCATTTAGTTAAAAAAATTAAGATCTAGCTTATACGTAATTGTGCAGAATTGAACACTTGAAATACGTGTATGTGTTTTAAAAAAATTTAATGCTTTAAGTGTGAGGAACTAAACATTTTTTTTGCCGATATTAAGCATGTACAGAAACCATAAAGTGAATCAAATAATCATAAACACATAACAACAAATTTAATAAATTAGTTCACTCGAATATCGTGGGCTATGTCTCCTTGAGCCTTTGTCAAATGACTTGGCTCTTAGGGATTATGGTGTATAAATTCTCTTACAAGTAACTTACTCAACTCCAATGGTTATTTGTACTGTACCATTGGGTTTATAATACCTTCATACCACTGGAATGGTTTTCATCACATACCCCTCGAATGGTTGTCATCACTCTAAAGATAGACCTAGGTTCCCTTTGACTTGACCTCTTCTGTCTGCACCCTTAAGCTTCCCTGAGATTCTCTCATGGCATTGAATCCTTAATAAATCCTTTTCCTAAAACCTCACCTACTATCTCCAGCACATATCATACATCCAAAATAGGTTGTTCATTTGCTCAAAATGAGCTCTGGCTCCCCAATCTAGGCCTCTAACCACTGTTGGCCCTGGGATGCCCAAAACTTACTTGTGGATTATTGACCTTCAGAAGTATCCAAATGACTCTATAAATAATTCCATTAGATTCATAATGTCAAAAATAGTCAGAATAGACTATTCACTTGCTGAAATTGGCCTCTCGCTGCTTCTGTTATGCCTCCAACAACTGGTGGCACCCCCTAGCTCTCAGTTCATTGAAAACTTCTTTGAAGCATATTTACCTTCATAAGTCTTCAAAAGCTTTTTCAAATCCTTCCATTAGATTCAAAAGGTTAAAAATAGTCAAAATAGACTACTGGTTTGTTGAGAATGGATATTGGTTGCTCTAGATAGGCCTCATTCTCCTACTGGCCCCTGCTGGCCCTAGTGGCCCTTGGAACTTATCTTAAGCATCTCAGCCTTCAGAAGTCCTTTACTAGCTCTAAAAACATCACCATTAGTTCCAGATGTTTGAAACATCCAAATTTGACTATTGGATTCTGAAAAAGGCCTCTAGTTGCCTTGGCTAGGCCTCAAACTACTATTGGCCCCTGGTGGCCCTAGTGGCCCCTAGAACTTCTCTGAAACAAAATCACACTCAAAATTTCTATGATGGCTCTGTAACACTCACTAATGAGTCTGGAATGTCTAAGAAAGTTTAAATTGACTATTCACACCCTCAGAATGGTCAAATAATTCTCAAGGTAGAGCATAATCAATTTTGCCCAGTAACCCCTAGGAAAACTCCACTAATTGTGGAGCAACTACACTTAACTAGAGTTTATTTGGAAAAACCACCCAAAAATGGCGTGCCTCCAAGATTTTCGCCAGGAATAACCGTGGTAATAAATTTTGAGGGTAAGGTTGGGCACATGCACCTGAATCCTCAGGGTTATGGTTAATGTTGGATCGGAACTGAAACCGTCGATGGATATGTTGCAAACCGTGGCATGTGACAGCATTGAAATCGATGGAGGTTAACTGTTGGATTTTTTAGTTCTATTAAACATTGTGAAAATCATTAGAGAAACATTGTTATGTGACAGGTTTCAATCATAAACTGCATGACCGCTGGTGGTTAGGGCTTAAGCCCTTGGGTTAGGGGTGAGGTCATATGGGGAGGGGTTGGTCCTACGCTCCCCCAAACATCATCACTATTCACGTTAAATAAAACCATTGGACTATATGGTTAAGCACTTATGGTAGCGGAGATGGTTAAGTCGTTGGCGTGCTATGCGGGCGGTCATGAGGTCGACTCTGGCAGAGTCCAAACCAAAGTTTTACACAACCTTCCTGGGCCACGAGGCGGCCTCCGAGCCTGCCACGTGGCAGCCTATGATTGGCCGAAAACCACAACGTTCAAACATTGTCAGCCTATGATTGGTCAGCCTGCAATTTGCCTGAAAGGAATATTTTGGGGAATATTTTGAGGAATATTCCCTATAATATTCTCTCTTTTTTTTAATTTTTCAAAAACCCAGCCGACCCTGGCCAAATGTCAAAAGTTGTAGTTCACTAGACTTTTCAAATCACAATAACTTCTTCATACGGTGTCGATTTTTCGAACTGTTCACGGCACCAGAATCAGGAAAATGAGATATATCTGGTCACTCAGGTTCGACACACTTTCAAACACTTTGAAATTTGAGCTATCACTTAGGTCCTTGATCTGAATTTGATCACTCCTCCCCATTAGGAATATTTTGGACCCCAAAAGACTAATTACCTATTCAGTAAATGAGAGTAAAACACCCTCACATTTCCAGCCTCCATACACTTTCCTTGCTTTTCTTAGTGCCTTTAATTCAAAGAAATATTTTAAAATTTAAGAAAAATATTTGGAAAACATTTATCAAAATATTTTCTTCCAAAATATTTTACGACAATGGTGAATCACTTTTAAAAATGACATAAAATCATTAATAAATTCAAGCATTCGAAATTCAAAGGACACCTAGCAAAAAGATCAGTCATCTGGATTATAGACATGATTTTAGAATTTGAAGAAGGAGGAAGATCAACAATCATTCCTATTCATATTTAGAGGCAGATATATCAACATTCAAAATACTCCTAGCAACAAAAGATCAACAAACTGGAATCAAAGTGAAGTTTTCCAGCACAAAATTTAAGCAACTCAAGAGTTCAAGGCAGAAGAATTGCAAACAGTTAAAAGTTTCCAGCAAATAAATTAGAGATATTATTTTATTTTTATTGTTAAGGATTTTACTCTAGAAATATTGTGACAATTTAGGAGAGATTTATTCTATATATTGTTTCATTTGTAATGTAAATGGGTTGGCTTTTGATGTCAAAACCCTGTCAGATTTGTAAAAAAATTATTACAGAAATCCTAATTGAAGTATTCTAGCTCCAGTTCATGACAAAATCTATGTTTCCTATATTTCTTTCTAGTTCTTTCATACCTTATTTATGCACATGTTCAAAGTAGCATAGGAGATTCTGCGTAAAAATAGATTGAGTATCAATCTCTCTGAAATCCCCTGCAAAGTTATAATCGTTTAAATATATTAGCTTATTGGACAATCTGTCTAAGATAGCTCCTCTACATATTTTAACTGTTTCCTTTTGTCATATTTTAAATGTGTTCAATTTGGCTATACAAATCTTCTACACACATCCACTATGTTAGGTTGATTGAGTATTTCGTTTTACTTCTTAATTATCATGGATTATCTTATATTCTTTTTCCAAATTCTCTAAAAATCATGTTATTGTGTCAAACTGGATGTTGGCACTTTGACCAAGGAATCTGCAAGAGAGGGATTTATTCATGAACAAATATTGGACAATCATCAGCAACCACCCAAAACAAATCATAGATTTGGTCATTGTGCTTCATAGGTTGTTGTCCAGTGACAGTGAACATCATTTAAAAAGGCCTCATAACACTTGAGGGAGCCCCCTCTAGTTCAAGGGCCAGCTTGAACCTAAATACTGGTCGAGTTGGTTTCTCTGCGTAGTTTCGTAGCCAAAAACTGCCTACGAGAAATAGATATAACACTGGTCATTGAAGGTGGCTTTTGTGTACTTCCCCAAGGTACACCCTTTGCATGTATCCTGCTGCTCTGGTGCCCCTTTGGGGAGGCATGTGGTCATCTTTCGCATGATATTAAAAGCTCCATGAATAAAATGGCCACGTCTTTTATGCCATAATTCGTTGACATCTCGGCTCTGCACCTTCTCTGCCTTTATGATCAAAGCTACAGAGTCTTCCACATCCAACTTGTAGAGTTTTTTCACTCGAATCATCACTTTTCCCTTAGTGATGTGTCTTAGGAATGTCTTTCCTTTTCTGAATATCACATCGTAGCCACGGTCTTATAACACTACAACATAAATCATATTTTTCTTTAGACCCGGTACAAACATCACATCCTTGAGCCTGAGAGGGGAGCCCAACTCCCTCGGAAAGGTACAGTGTCGATCCTGGTTGCATTGTACCTTCCATCATCTTCCATCTCGATGTGCATCTGGAGATCTTTCTCCTCCAAGTCACTGAAAAAATCTTTGTTCCCTTTCATGTGAAACAAGGCACCACTATCCAGATACCACACACTTCCCATCATTGTGCTTTCCATGCATGTAATGAGGGTGAATTCAAGCTCAAAATTTGAAGCCAAGGCTTCACCTACCGCTCATCCTAAGGTCTTATTTCTTGCCTTCTTCTGTGGACACTTCGTGGCATAGCGTCCAAATTCATTACAGTGAAAGCACTTGATTATACACAAGTCTCTATTCTTCTTCCCCTTTACTGGATTCTAGTTTGGATTGGAATTTCTTCCCTTTTCCCTTCTTTTCCTTTCCATCCAAGGCACAATTTTCTTCATCATCGCCCTTGGATGAAGTCCCTTCTCTGGTATTTCTCCGTGTTTCGTCTTGTACCAAATCGGGTCATGTCGCTTCCAATTTGGTAGTTTCTCCCTCCTATTCACCAAATCTTGGTAGTTTTGCCAACTATTAGGAAGGCCTAAAAGGGCTAGGCTCACCAAATCATCATCTAGGACTATGACACAGACTCCTGCAAGTTCATCATGACATTGTGTGAACCTGCTCATATACTGTTGAATTGAGTCATTCTTCTGCATCTTGATACTTCGAAGTTTGTCCTTGAGAGATAGTTTCATGTGATCATTGTTATTTATGTAATTGATATGTCAATTCTTGCCACATTGTATACAAAGTCTTTTTCCCATGGATATTTGAGACTATATGGTCTCATACTCCCTCCAATATGATTCTCCTCACCCTAGCTACATACTTATTCCATTATGCCAAATTTTGTGTATTAGATAATGTTGGTTTTAGAATGTCACTCTCAAAAAATTCCTTCAACCCATTATCTTCTAGCACTTCCTCCATGTGGTCCTTCTAAGCAACATGATCTGAGCTTCTCTCGAGGGCGTACTTGAGTCTTATTCCATAAAAATCCATCCTTCTACCTCTTGGAGAATTGATCCTGTATATTTGATCCTCCTGCAAAGACAACTTCGAAATATCTTCTCTACTATGAATCCGCTCTGATACCATGTACAAATTAATGTGTAGATTCTAAATTTCTCGTGAAATTTACAAAAATCACAAGACTAGAAGCTACTATACTTATATGTGGACTTATATGTGGAATTTGATTCACAATCGAGAACAGATAACATCAACATGAAAAAGGAAACATCACACATGCACAGAGATTTATCTAGGGGAAAGAAGCTGCTCAAAACCCCTTACTATCTATATTACATTAATCAAAGAATAGAAATTAAATACAATGCCTTCTCAAGCCTGAGCACACCCTGCAAGTGTATAGTCTATCTCTTTGCCTGACTAGCTGGACTTGGACAATACTTAGCCAAATTTTCAAGCCTCCAAGCTCATATTTCCTTGCATTATTCCTTGAGGAATTAGCCCCTATTTTTTAGGGAAATTCCTCAATTGGATTGTGCAATTCTTGTAGGCCCATTCTTTGATTGCATGCACCACCTGTACACATGGAACTAGCCTACAACTGATAGTACACTACCTTGGAATTTCCATCTGAACTGGGTAACTCTAATTCTCTGCATGCATCAGTTGTTTTAGGCTAATTGATTAGTTAATTGGATGACCATTGAATGTGATTGAAGTTACACTGCACAACTTGACCTTCCACTAGTTTTTCCAATAGTTGGAACTAGTTTAACTAAGAATAACTCAAATCAACTTAACTGAAATAGGTTGCTACAGATTAGCAATCAATCAGAATGAACTGAACTCAAGCTTCCCCAACTCGAATTTACTGATTTAACTGAGTGACAAGAGCCATGTCGCCTCAATTAACTACCTCCAAGATTCTGCTAACGTGGAAATACAAATTTTCTCTAGTTTGATGAAATCAAGATCAAACTAAGATTTTATTGTTGCATTTAAAACAAAATATTCATCTCATCATAAATAAAAACTATTATGTTGACCCATATGTAAACACAAAAATGTAAATCTTATATAAACCATGATGCACCCTCTCTGTCAATCATTCTGAAACTATATTTATCACCCTCAACATCATAACATATAATATTAAATTTAGAAAATGAATCAATTTCAATTTAAATTTAAGAATAATCTCCACAACATTTATAAACTTATATTTATCATGCTTGACATCACACAATATATATAAACTTATGTTTATCATGCTTGACATCACAACATAAAATTATTAAATTTGCAATAAAAATAAAAGTTGTCAGAAATTTTATTAGCTTTCTATTACTTATTTTTTGGAATTTTTTTATACACATTTGAAATGTCAACCTAGCGTTTATTTGAGTGTGTGTTTTTTTACAATCAAAGGATTCATAAGAAGTCATGTTAATACGCAATGTTGTATTCTTTGAAACTTTGTGTTTTTGAGAAACAAAATGTGTTACAACAATCTAGACAGAGTCTACTTCGGTTTCGTCATATTTACAAAGCCAACGGATGCATATCATAATTACTAGAATTTTTTGAACTGGTCCAATATGAAAAAACTGCATGTTTTGAATATGTTTCGCAATGCAAGAAATTTCTTAACATATAAGTTATAAACTAAAAATCTAAAAACTATCCTAGAGACGACGGACCAATGTAATGCACCATAATTTTTTCAATTTTTTTTACAATGTATTTTGGAAGATACAGAATTATGATTTTACTGAATCATAATGACCTTCAGAAATTGTTTACACCTGTTTTATTAAAAAATTAATTAAAATTAGTGAATATTTATTAAATTTCATAAAAGTTATATTTCCTAAAAGTAGATTGAATTTTGAAAATGGTTGTCTTGGTTTCGATAGTTAATTTAGAATGTTTCATGGAGTTTAATCAGTCTAAAGTTGAACATATGTATTCAGATCTTGGCTATGCATAATTGCTGACGTGTTAGTTCAGTCGAACTCTTAAAAAAAGTTCGACCAAATTGTTTTTTGCGCCGACAGACCGTCAAGTCTAATGACATAAAAGTTTGGCCAAATTTTTATAAAATTTCAGCCGAAATTTTACCCAATTTTCCGTCGACCAGAAAATAGCATGAAGCCCCTCCAAAAAAACATTTCGCGGCAATATAAATTGCCGCAAAAGAATTCATTATTTTCGCATATTTTCACACATTTGGTCTGATTTTACAAAGGTCTTGGTCTGATTTTGCAAAGGATTATTTTGGGTTTAAGGACTTTTCTTGGAGGTACATTCAAAGGAAATTTTTGCAAAGGATTGTTTTGGGTTGAAGGACTTTTCTTGGAGGTACATTCAAAGGACATTTCTTGGAGGTATGTGATACTTTTTTTGGATGTTTTTTGGGCTTCATTTTTTTTGAAGGTATGGATTTGGGCTTAATTTTCATTGTTTCTGAAGGTATGGATTTGGACTTAATTTTCAAAGGACTCTTTTTAGGCTTAATTTCGAAGGGACTCTCTTTAGGCTTAATATTCAAAGAACATTTTTTGGACATTTTTTGGAAGTATTTTTTAAAGTGATATTTTTTTAGAGGCTTTTTTGAAGTATTTTTTAAAGTGGCATTTTTTAAGAAGTTGAAATTAATTTTCAATGGACATTGTTTGGAGGCATTTTTTGAAGTGACATTTTTTTAGAGTACATGTTTTGGTTTGAAGTAAATCTTTTATAATGATTTTAAAATGAGTTTTTGTCTAACTTTTTAAATGAAATTTTTTTGTAGGACTTGGAAGGAAATATTTTGAGCTCCGTTTCATTTTTATAAGACATTTTTTTCTCGATTTTTTAAAGTAAGTGTTTTGGATTGAAGTATGTATTTTTTGCAAAATTTTTAAAATGAGTTTTTTTTAAATTAAATCTTTTGTTATGTTTTTTTTTAATTGATTTTTTGTGTAAATTTTTAAAGGGAATTTTTTGAACTTCATAATCTATTATCATGGGAAATCAAAGGAATTGTACGAGAAAATATGATCGAAAAAGAGACCCTGAGGAACGTAGAGAAGAGACAAGACAATCTTGCAAAAGAAAGATAAAATGACTCTCAAATATTGAAGGGGAAAATTAACCTCAACTAGAAGTTGAAGCAGGTATGTAAATGTAAATATTATGAATTTGATATATTTAAAATTTTCCTAGTGTAAAATGTGAAGCTTAATTTTTATTTGATGAACTAATTTGAAAAATATTTTGCAATGTAAACAAAGAGAGATATTCCTCAAAACATTGATGATGAGATACAAAATTTTGAAAGAGAAAGTGAAAGAGATATTGAACCAATGATTAAAGATCGAGAAAATGTTGAAAGAAATTCAAGTGAAGAAATTGAATCACAAGGTATATATATGTGTGTGTGTGTGTGTGTGTGTGTGTGTTGAACACATGCGCGTATTATTGAAATTATACATATTTATTAATTTAGTTATTTATTGAATACGTAAACCTATTATGTACTATTCATTCGAATATGTATAGATGAAATCAATGTTGATGGTGAGATGTTAGAAAATGTTGACACTCACACATATGGAGATAAAAGAGCTGGCCATATTATACGATATCGTATTAACCGCATTTTTTATATGTACTTCATAAAGGAAAATGTGACAGTTCAAGCCCAAATGTTGAAGGTATCCTATCATTAAGGAAATTAAAAGAAGCTACGACTTTTTTGGGTATTCGAAAATCAACCAAAGATACAAAAAAATGAAGGAAAATGTGATACAAAATATAAATAGTGCTATAAATTTAATTAGAATATCTAGATAGAAAAATGTTTCAGTTATATGTAGAGAAATACATATGGCAGTGGTTTCATTAAGTACTAAAGAGAATCGCTTGGTAAAATCTATGGCACGAGCATTAAGAACCTCACAAAAAAACTTGCACAAACATCAGAAATTTCGGTTGCAAATAGATGTAAATGATGAACTCGCTTGTTGGAGAGCTATTTGTAGGAAACCATACAAAGATAGACTTGGAGAAAATGTTAAAAAGATAATATATGAATATTGGAAGAAAAAATTGTGTGTTTCGCCAACTATAAAGCATGTGATGCGAAGAAGAATAGCACGAAATCAGTATGAATAACATGAAAAAAATTTCTTGGAAACCACTTAGATAGAGTTGTTCAACAAGTTCAAAGAAGAGAATCATGAAATTCATGTCTCAATCAGTGCTTTTGTTCAACAAAAACCATGGTATGTAAAACCTATCATCGTACACGACACTTGTTGTTGTCGTTATAATGTGGAATTTGAGTTATATTATTACACATTCCTTAATTTTGGTAGAACATTTTGGAAGGATTCACCTCCTCCTTCCACTATCCGTGATTTCATATCTCAAATTCTATGTGAAAGACAAAGTGATGAACTATTTTACGAAAAGAAATGTGTTGGTGGTAAAAAATGCAATGATTGTGGAAATTTGACTAAATTTAAAGACAAATATCGTACTGATATAAATGATCAATCATTTTCCAACATGAAAGGAATGGAAGAGAGATGAATATATCCATACATCGATTCAAGGTGCAAATAGTGCTAAAATAATTGAATTACGAGAAGAAGGAATTTTTGTGATAGACTTTTTGAGAAAGTTTGAGGCAGAAATTTATAAATACACCAAGCATTCCCATAGAGCTTGATGGCAAGACTTGCAATTCAAAAAAACTCGTGAAGTTTTTCCACCAGGGACCATTTTTTCCGTAATTGAATTTGCAGAAAACTACACATTTGTTCCACAAAAAGAAATTCAGAGTGAATACTATCATTCTAACCAAGTCTCCATGCTCGTCCATATTCTATATAGACATGTTGAACAAAATGTCGATCATATAGAAAGCACCAGTGAAAATCGACATGTTATTAGAGAATATCACTTTTATATCAGTGACGATTGTACACATGATACATAGTTTGTACAACACTGTTTTGGAAAGATTTATGACTCCTTGAAAAGTCATGGAATAACATTCAATGGACATTGGATATGGTCAGATGGATACGCAAGTCAATTCAAATTTAAATGTCCTTATGAAGATAATCATGGTAAAGGGAAACAATTTGAAAAGAGAAAAAGTTATTATGCAAATGAAGTGTCAAGTGAAGATGATGAAGATTCGGACCAAGAACTACAAGTGCTCCTGGCAAAGAAGCAAAAGAAGAAGGCCACTGAAAATGAGACATCTCAGAAAACATGTGCAGCAGAAAATGAAGAAGATAAAACAGGTATTGATAATTGATCTTGTGACTCACTTTCTTGTGCATGCAATGATGAAGATAGTGAAAGGAATATAATGGATCCAGAAGAAGCTCTCAAGATTAAATTTGAAGAACTACAAAGATCATCTAATAAGCAAGAATCTATCTACAAAGAGATGATCTCTCGAATGAAAGAACAAATAGAAATGTCAATGAACAGTAGACAAGCATCAAAGGTTTCATAATGGCGCATCCAATCAATTAAAAGACTAGAAGAAGAAATTCAACGATCTAAATGCGCATCTCGAAAAATCAAACAAGAAGAATGCAAGACTTGAAGTCAATCATTTCTCTCAAAGAAGATCCGGAAAAACTGAAGCAAAAAAAAAATCATCTCTCTAAAAGCAAATCTCGAATCTTCGAATAAAAAGAAGGAAGAACTCTTACAAAATTTTGAAGATCAAGAAAATGGGTTGAAAGAAGAGATTCTAAATCTGAATGATCAAGTAGAAGAAGGAAAAAGGGTCGACAAAAGTATGAATAAGAAATGCCAAAGATTGGAAGTTGAGGTAAACATTCTCAAAGGTAAATTAGAAGAAAAGGATAAACTTTTGAGGTTTCAAGATAGTACTAAGATTCTGGATAATATTCTTAGTAGTCAAATGTCTCCTTCTATCAAACTTGGTCTGGGTTTTCATGAAACGGTTAAAGGAGAATATAGCTCACAAGGAAGTGCTGAAGATTCAAAGGATGTCAAAGCAAAACCTGAAGTAGTGAAAGAGACAAAAGGGAAACCAACAATTATCAATTCTCAAAGGAAATATTTTGCTCCTAACTATAGAAGTATCAATAATATTGAATTCTTTAAATGTCATAATTATGGGCATGTTGCAGAAAATTGCATAAGCAGATCATTTCAGTCACAATCAAAGAGATTCTATTCAGAAAGGTACTCTGGTTTCTTCAAGGGATATTATTTTTCATGCAAGAAGTATGGTCATAAAGCAGTTGATTGCAATAGAAGGAAGAACAGAGAAACATATTATGATCCTTATGCTTACTTCTCTGGTAATATAAGATTTTATGCTTGTAACAAGTATGGACATGTGGAAAAAGAATGCAGGATGAACAGATCTGAGAAATTGGTTAATTTTCAGCACACAATTAGAAATTTCAAGCAAAGCTGGAATAGGAAGGAGGACCGGTCAGAAACGTAGGGAATATTGACCCTATTGCAGTCATCCGCTTCTGAAGCTTACTTCTCTTAATGACTGCAGGAGTAATGTGAGATACATTATAGGGATTTGTAATGTATCGTCACAAGGGGAGATATGTATGATGATTCTCATGGTTGATTTGGTTATTCTGGTTATGTTTATCTCTGACAGAGCATTTGATGTAAAGAAGACAGGTACAGGAAGGACAAATTCAGGGGGAGATGGAGGAATGTGAAATTTTCTATATTTCACTTTACATACGCGGGTTCTATTAAATAAAGCCGTGTATACACACGATTTACAGCAGACACAGTCACTTATGCATTGATGATAAGAGAATTAGTATGGCAGCTGAAGAACAGAAGCACAGGTTCAGGGGGAGCATCTATCTGACTACTAATGATTGTATTATTGGCACTGTTTCAGTCTATTTCTCGGTTCTAAATGATAATGACATAATACATGGTTTCTTATGATGACGTTTATGGATGAGCCCGGATTGTTTTTTTGATGAAGAGTATCTGTTGGATGAGATGGAAGTCTAATGATTCAGAGATAAGGACAGATCATGCAGATAATGTTGCTGATGACTTGCTGTTGAAAGTGTTCAGGTTGCACAAGCTAAGGAGGGGCCTTGGTCATATGAAAAGATGTTTGGATGCACATGTTCAGGGGGAGCACTAGCCTAGCTGAGTATAATGCATTGTTCGCATTATGATGGTTCTGATATATGATCTCTCTTTTGAGGTCTTTCTGGTATTGGTCATGAAAAATCATATTTGTAATTTGATGAAAAGGTCATGATGAGACCCATGATATAAAATTGTAATATTCAGTCATGTAAGGACTTGTTCATTTTTTAAAAACCCACTTGGTTGGGTAGTTGAGTCAAATTTGTAACCCACTTGGTTGGGTAGCTGAGTCAAAATATGTAAACCCACTTGGTTGGGTATTTGAGTCTCATATGTAAATCCACTTGGTTGGATCTTTGATGTAAGTATGAGTCATTGGTGATAGGAAGGTCATAGAGTCATGTACTTCATTGAAAAATATGTTTGAAGATTCAGCATGAACTGAGGGGGAGCATGGTCACTTCAGTGTACATCAGATCTGCAGAGCGCTTCCTTCTACAAGAGGAGAAAAACCTTGTGTTGGTTTTGGTCCACCCTTTGCCCTTGATGTCAAAGGGGGAGAGTGACATGGTGTTTGAATAAAGAGAAAGAATGGTGTCAAGAGTGACATGGTGTCATTGTACTCTTAATGTATCTATCTGTTGTGGTGATCAAACACCATCGTGGTTGCCATCAAGTCCAAAGGGGCAGATTGTTGGCAATATGTTGCAGAGTGTTGTCCTTGATGGCAACCCACTTGATGAAGATGATGGAAACCTACTTGAAGAAGTTGTTCTTGACTTGATGAGCTTGCTAAATAATGTAAATCTGATGTATCTACAATCAGTATCGAAGGTTATGATGAAAGGAATTTCAGTATGTGCCAAAACATTGATGAAAAGTGTGTGTCTCAAGGCATACGCAGATTTGTCTAGACAAAGTAGCGTATGCACGCGGGAAATAACGTGCCAAGTCGCGTTTGGGCAAAAGCGCTCTAAATATGTAAAACCAGGGGTAAGCACCATGGTTTTGACCCATTGTATTCAGTAATGATTCATCTATGTGACCCCGTCCAGGAATACCATCGAAAGTAATGTGGTTTTGGCTCATGGTATTGATAAAGGGTAAACCTATATAAGGAGAAGGAAATCATTGTGCAATGTGTAAGCAAGAAGTCTGAGCTTGAATGAATACTTCTCTCTGAAGCATATCTGAATGGAAAGGGTAACTGTTTGATGATAGATCTGAATAAGCTTTGGATCCAGTGTGAAAATTGATGAAATGTGGTCCATAGAGGTGCTGAGGGTTGTAGCCTTCAGTCAGGGGGTTGTAGCTCCCTTCCAGGTGAGGCCGGTAAACGAGATCAGGGGGTCGTAGCTCCCTTCCAGGAGAGGCTGGTAAACGAGTCAGGGGGTTGGAGCTCCCTTCCAGGAGAGGCTGGTAAACGAGCGCAGGTGGGTGCCTGCGTGCTGGTCAAGTCTGCGCCAGCACATATGTTGTAATATGTTTTCTCTATAATAAAGTATTGAAGGCTGAGCAACTGCAGCGGTGGTTTTCTCCCGATTTGGGTTTCCACCTAAAAATCCTGGTGTTCATGTGTGATGCTTTGTGTGATGGTTTATTCTCGTTTACTACACATAAGCCATCGTTTATTGAATGACTTAATGAATGAATGATGGAATGATATAAGTGAAGAATTAATGGCATAATTAGATCTCTCTGTATACGAGTCACATACATCCATGTATGCTGTAGTTTGGTTCATCAGCAGCAGATGTGTTTTATAAGAAAGAAAAGTTTAAGCATGTCCCAAATACTTATTCCCCCCCCTCAAGATTTTTCCCAACAATTGCATTTTGAGGTCCATTTGTGGTTTGATCACAACATAGCACGCCGAATGGGAAGTCATGAAGGAGTATTGTCTTTAAAGCCACCTCTATTCAATGGAAGTAATCTTTTATTCTGGAAGATACGAACAAAAGCATATCTGCAAAGTCTTGGTGCAGAAGTATGGGCAATCGTGGAAGAAGGTTATCAGTATCCGGCAAGTATTCCTACTGATGCAGCAGAAAGGAAGAAATATGAAGTCAATGCCAAAGCAGTCAATGTTTTGTTAGGAAGCATGTCTGAACCAGAATTTGCTAAAGTGATGCAACTAAATTCAGCAAAAGAAATATGGGACAAAATCATTCTGAGCTATGAAGGAGATACAAAGGTAAAAAGTGCAAAACTCCAAACTCTCCGAATTGAATATGAAAATTTAAGGATGCATAGTGATGAGAGTATTTCCAGTTTATTTTTACGTCTAGATGATATTGTAAATCGTATGAGAAGTTTGGGTGAAACCATAACCGATACTACTCTAGTGGAAAAAGTCTTAAGATCTTTGACTTCAAAATTTGAGTCAAAAGTATCAACTATTGAAGAAAGGCAAGATCTGCAAACTCTTACTATTGTTCAACTACATGGTATTCTGACTGCTTATGAAATGAGACAAGGAGGTCCCTCTCAAATCAAAGAAGTTGCTTTTAAGGTGTGTGCGAAAGGAAAAGAAAAGGCAGATGTCAAGGAATCAAATTATATATCATAAGAAGAAGAAGCAAATTTTGTGAGAAAACTCCAACTAGGAACTGGAAGATTCAAAGGTAAGCTTCCCTTCAAGTGTTTTGCTTGTGGAAAAGTTGGTCATTATGCTGCTAAATGTCCTTATGAAGATAATCATGGTAAAGGGAAACAATTTGAAAAGAGAAAAAGTTATTATGCAAATGAAGTGTCAAGTGAAGATGAAGAAGATTCTGACCAAGATCTGCTAGTGGTCATGGAAAAGAAGCAAAAGAAGAAGGCTACTCAAGAAAAGAAGATATCTCAGAAAACATGTGCAGCAGAAAATGAAGAAGAGGAAACAGGTATTGATTGTTGTTCATGTAATCCACTCACTTGTGCATGAAATGATGAAGATAGTGAAAGTAACAGTATAAGTCTAGAAGCAAATCTCAAGATCAATGATGAAAGTAATTTTTGGGATCAATTTAAAAAGAGGGAATCTATCCTCAAGGATGTGATCTCTAGATTGAATGAACAGATAGAAACAATGAAGGGACAGATAGAAATGTATCAAAGACTGCAGGATAAAGTAACCAATCACAGTGAAGGACTTGAAGCAGAAATCATCTCTCTCAAAGAAGATCTGGAAAAATAAAATAAGAAGAATGAAGAACCCCTATCATTTGAAAAGGAAGGACTTGGGCAATCATCTCTCTCAAAGAAGATGCGGAAAAAATCAAATAAGAAGAATGAAGAACACTCTGGCAATGTGCTTCCAGAAAATTGGTTGAAGGGAAGAATTTTTAAGGTGAATGATCAAGTCTAAGAAGGAAGAGGGTCGAAGAAAGCATGAAGAAACGGTAAAAATTGGAGGAGTTGAGGTAAAACATTCTCAAAGGTAAATTAGAAGACAAGGATAAACTCTTGAGGTTTCAAGATAGTACTAAGATTCTGGATAATATTCGTAGTAATCAAAGGTCTCCTTCTATCAAACTTGGTCTAGGTTTTCATGAGACAGTTAAAGGAGAATCTAGTTCACAAGGAAGTGCTAAAAATGCAAAGGATATCAATGCAAAACCTGAAGTGGTGAAAGAGACAAAAGGGCAACCTACAATTATGAATTCTCAAAAGAAATATTTCACTCCTAACTATAGAAGTATCAATAATGTTGAATGCTTTAAATGTCATAATTATGGGCATGTTGCAGCAAATTGCAGAAGAAGATCATTTCAGTCACAATCAAACAGATTCTATTCAGAAAGGTACTCTGGTTTCTTCAAGGGATATTGTTTTTCATGCAACAAGTATGGTCATAAAGCAGCTGATTGCAATAGAAGGAAGAACAGAGAAACACACTATGATCCTTATGCTTACTTCTCTGGTCATATAAGATGTTATGCTTGTGACAAGTATGGGCATGTGGAAAAAGAATGCAGGATGAACAGATCTGAGAATTTGAACAATTTCTAGCACACAATAAGAAACTTCAAGCAAAGCTGGAAAAGGAAGGAGGACCGGTCAGAAACGTAGGGAATATTGACCCTATTGCAGTCATCCGCCTCTGAAGCTTACTTCTCTTAATGACTGCAGAAGTGATGTGAGATACATTATAGGGATTAGTAATGTATCATCACAGGGGGAGCAATGTATGATGATTTTCATGGTTGATTTGGTTATTCTGGTTATGTTTATTTCTGACAGATCATTTGATGCAAAGAAGATAGGTACAAGAAGGAAAAATTCAGGGGGAGATGGAGGAATGTGAAATTTCCTATAATTCACTTTCCATACGCGGGTTCGATGAACTAAAGCCGCGTATACATGCGAGTTCCATCAGACATAGACGCGTATTCATTTATGATAAGAAAATTTGTTTGACAGCTGAAGATCAGGAGCACAGTTCAGGGGGAGCATCAGTCTGACTACTGATGATTGTATTATTGGCACTGTATCTGATTATTTCTCAGTTCTAAATGATAATGAAATGATACATGGTTTCTTATGATGAAGTTTATGGATGAGCCCGGATTTCTATTTAATGAAGAGTATCTTTTGGATGAGATGGAAGTCTTATGATTCAGAGATATGGACAGATCTTGCAGAGATTGTTACTGATGACTTGCTATTGAAAGTGTTCAGGTTGCACAAGCTAAGGAGGAGCCTTGGTCATATGAAAAGATGTTTGGATGCACATGTTCAGGGGGAGCACTAGCTTAACTGAGTATAATGCATTGTTGGCATTATGATGGTTCTGATATATGATCTCTCTTTTGAGGTCTTTCTAGTATTGGTCATGAAAAATCATATTTGTAATTTGATGAAAAGGTCATGATGAGACCCATGATGTAAAATTATGTCCTTGTCATGTAAGAGCTTGTTCAAATTGTAAACCCACTTGGTTAGGTAGTTGAGTGAGAATTTGAAAACCCACTTGGTTGGTTGGTTGTTGTCAAATGCTGTAAACCCACTTGGTTGGTATTTGTGTCTATGTAAATCCACTTGGATGGATCTTTGATGTAAGTATGAGTCATTGGTGATAGGAAGGTCATGGGAATCATGTGCTCATTTGAAAAATATGTTGTAGGTTGACATGAAACATGAACTCGGTGGGAGCATGGTCAACACGATTGTTACATCATATCACAACAGAACGCTTCCTTCTGAGGAAAGGAAAAACCTTGTGTTGGTTTTGAAATTAAGCCCTTTGCCTGATGTCCAAAGGGGGGAGAATGACATGGTGTTTGAATAAAGAGAAAGAATGGTATCGAGAGTGACATGGTGTTTGAATAATGGTTGTTCTTAATGTATCTATCTGTTATGGTGATCAAACACCATCGTGGTTTCCATCAAGACCAAAGGGGGAGATTGTTGGCAATATGATGCAGCGTGTTGTCCTTGATGGCAACCCACTTGATGAAGATGATGGCAACCTACTTGACGAAGTTGTTCGTGACTTTATGAACTTGTTAAATGATGTAAATTTGATGTATCTACAATGACTACAGAAGGTAATGATGGAAGGAATGTCAGTATGTTCCAGAACATGATGAAAAGAGTATGTCTCAAGGCATACGCGGATTTGTCTAGACTAAGTAGCGTATGCACGCGGGAAATAACGTTCCAAGTCGCGTATGGGAAAAAGCGCTCTAAATATGTAAAACCAGGAGTAACCACCATGGTATTGACCCATTGTATTGAGTAATGATTCGTCTATGTGACCCCGCCCAGGAATACCATCGAAAGTAATGTGGTTTTGGCTCATGGTATTAATAAAATAAACCTATATAAGGAGAAGAAATTCATTGTGCAAATGTGGGCAAGAAGTCTGAGCTTGAATGAATACTTCTCTTCGAAGCATATCTGAATGGAAAGGGTTACAGTTGAATGAAAGATCTGAATATATGATGCACAAATGAAGAAATGATGAAGAAGGGAATCTAGATATGGAATGTATTTGTATCTGCTAGATCTGTTTATGAAATGATTAGATCTGAGATGAGGCAAACATCTATCTGAAGTAAGGGGTAAAATTTGAGTGATGTATACATTCCTAAATTACGATGACCACAAATGTACGAAGAGCTATCTTTCTGATTACTTATGGTAAGCGTGTATATACGTGGGTTTGCTGAAGAGAAAGCGCGTATGGGTAGTAAAATTAGCTCTGTAATATGTACAGAAGTATACGCAGTTTTGTATGGTCGAAGGTGCGTATATATGCAGGATCAGTGAAAGGAAAGCACGTATGAAGATTAGGGTTTGCTGAAGTAAGAAATGTTTGATCTGTTCTGCTATGTTACTGCTATTTGTTGATGATGTATGATTGAGCTCAAATGTATGGAGTGGGTCCAGTCTGAAAATATGATGAAACGTGGCCTGCAAGTTGTGTTCTAAAGGAAGCTTTGGATCTAGTGTGAAAATTGATGAAACGTGTTCCATGGTGGTGCTGAGGGTTGTAGCCTTCAGTCAGGGGGTTGTATCTCCCTTCCAGGTGAGCCTGGTAAACGAGATCAGGGGGTCGTAGCTCCCTTCCAGGAGAGGCTGGCGGGGTAAGCAGGGAAAGCGGGGCTTTGGCTCCCTTCCGGGGAGAGAGGCCCCAGTAAGCAATCGCAATTGGGTGCACGAGTCTTGAGGCTAAGGCTACGCAGCTATGTTGTAAGATGTTTTCTCTGTAATAAAATATTGAAGGCTGAGACAACGGCAACGGTGGTTTTCTCCCGACTTGGGTTTCCACCTAAAATCTTGGTTTTCATGTGTGTTGCTTATGTGTGATGATTTATTTTGTTCTTACTGCACATGTTTACATTTTATTGAACATCTAATGAATGAATGATGGAATGATATAAGTGAAGAATTAATGGCATAACAAGATCTCTGTGTATACGCGAGTTTTATGAAGGATATCCGCGTGTATATGCTAGTTGCCTTCAGTAAAGTAGCGTATGGGTTTTTAGAAAGGAAAAAGTAAAAGTTTGATTGTCTGCACTAAATACTGATTCACCCCCCTCCCCCCCCCCCCCTCTCAGTATTTTTCCCAACAGGGTCATATTGGGCTGTAGATGCGCCTCTCGGCGCAATAATGGCATAGTAATGATGGTATCCTTCCTCTTCCTGCTCCCTTCTTATCCTACCCCTTTACTATATGACATTTGAGAAGTGGAGAAAGTACCAAGGTGGGATAAGAATCAACAAATGACAAAAATGAAGAGAGAAAATGAAGGAAAGGAAACCCTTTGCACTCAAGAAGCATACAAAATGGATTCATGAACTCCCTCATAGCTTGGATGAAATAAAAAAAATCATGGAGCTCCTAGGCTCACAAGCATATATTGCCAAATGTGGCTACTTTATGTGAAATTCCATTGAAATTAAGGTCTCTTCTTTCATTATGTAAAGACAATTTATCAAGCATTGGTCAAGTCATTTCATAAGTTAAAATAAAATAAGAAGCTCATGAAAGTAATACTATGGCAGCCAATTTTTCCTTAAGACTAGGTGAGAATCTGAGAGATCTAAACCCCCTCAAATTTGTATTAAGTTATATAAATATGATTGCAACCCATAATTGTTATTAATACACCTATAACACAAAAACAACTCATAATGTTGACCACAATATTTTATGGTTGTTATAATATGCTTATTATTAGAACAAATGAGATCTCAAATTGTCTCACTTTTCTTAATAAAACCTCAACAACATCATCTTATTCATAATAATGATGATGTGAATAGTGATCGTTAATTCTCATTTCTTAATAATTTTGTTTTTCATTTTTGTCACCATAACTTTAAAGCAAAACATTAATATTAAATCAACTTTGTTTTAAAATGTTTCCTAAATTTAGTATTTAGTTATTATTTATAAAATTGTATCTTGCTTAATTTCTCTATTAATCTTCATGTTTTTAATTATTAGTGGGTAATGGGTAATGGAATTGCCTTGATATAGGTTACTGAAGTTGCACCATCTTTCTCAATGGTGGAGATATGGAAATCAGCAGGGGATATAGTAGAGTATATAAAGCTAAACATCAAGCTCTACTTTAGCCAACATTTATTCCTTATTTTCCATAAACTCTCAAAATATTTCCTCTCTCTCATTACATGCAGTTTTACAAAAAAAATTCAAGAGTTTTCATGGATGTTCCCGATAGCCCAGAGGTAAGCAATGTTGATATATATTGTTGCTGCAAGTTTTCATTTGAAATTTTCATTATGTTAATGATAGACAAGTTTGTAGGAAAAAAATACGATAGAATCCCTATCTCTCTTATGTTGTCATTGCCACATGCCCTAAAAAATGCATTAATACAATGCCAAGAATATTACATAGTGGGTAGAGACACCCTGCAATCACTCTATACAACAAGTTTTATAGTAAGTTACTTATCTATGTATTGGAGCTTATGTGCTAATCAACTTAAAGCAAGTGCAAGTGGTGTTGAAGATTGCAACAAGAAACAGTGAAGGAGGCATCCTGAAACATCTTTCCTGATCCTAGTTGGAAAGTGATCACCTAAACTAGGTGGGGGCCACACAGGTGATTTTTGTCGCAAAGTCTATTTTTAGACTATGTCTATTTTTAGACATATGGATCATGTTCTATAAGTTGCGGGATGCTATTTGTGGATGGTTGGTCGAGTTGGAAGAATAGTCATGACTTCTGTTTTAGACATATTGGGTGGTACATTTTTTAGACTGGTCAAAAATAGATATGTGAATATTATTAGCTCTTAATAATATTTGGACTCTAAACATTATCTTCACTTCTCTTGACTTGGAGCACTTCGTTGGAGCTTCGTACCTTGGTATTATAGCTGACAGAAGGAATTATGCTATTCCTGAGGGTTTACTGGAGCTATTGCATGGAGGACTTCAGTTAGAACTCATGTGACGGAGTTTGGTGGAGTTGGAGAAGTAGTTGGTGGAGTTGTATTTAGTTTAACTCAGTTAGACTCAGTTGAGCTAGTTGTATCTAGTCTAACTAAATGATACACTAGTGAGAGTGGAGTGAATTAATTCACAAATAATAACTCATTAATCAATTGAATAATACATTAGTTAACTACAGTGCATGGCAGTTTCAGTGGAGACCAGTGGAGAGATAGGTGAAAGGGCAAGATAGACTATCTGTTATGACTATTAGTGATGCATTGATTGCATCCAACACACAGTGGAGATGCCAATGAGGATTGCGCAGTCAATTAAAGAGTAATTCGAATTCATTCAGAGCTATTATTCAACAGGGATTGCGCAGTGGAGGCAGGCTAGCAGGTGGCAAAGATCGGTGCATGGATTTGCAAGATCAGGCCTGATTAGTGTATTACGATTGTATTTTACTAAGAGCTTGATGTACTAATTTTTGTATGAGATTGTCATATGATCTCCATGTTACATAATATATAGTTGGGGTTTTCAGCTTCAGGCTTTCCCGTTAAACAACTGTGTTATGTGCGATTGAATTTTTATTGTTTCATGTGTGCATTGCGATCTTGATTTAATTTCCGCAAATGATCAATGGTGGAATAGATTATTTATTTTGCATGAAGTTAAAATAGTGTGAGATCAGGAGAATCTTGGACATATAACACATAAGTTATATAATTTATACAAGTGGTAGTTAGTAACGAAAGTGTTTGAATTGCACAATGTACAACTAGATTGTCCAAGATCTGAAGAAGATAACCATAAAACTTCTGCAAGGTATGAATAAGATTCTTTTGAATTTTTTCGTTATGGTTTATCAAGATTATCCATGTTGGTGACTCTTTTAATCTTAGATGTCATCATCTCAATTCCCCACTTTCAAGTTTAATTGTGGCATTGATATTATTTTGTCAATTTAATTCTTCTAGTTGTCAAGAAGTTTGCAACAAACAAGTTAAAGGATTACAATTCTCATGTAACAAATTACTTTCCACAAGATCCATGTTCCAAATATCAAATTCTTCGTTTGTGGGAATTCTCATCAACATAGTTACTGGTAGCAAATACATTATCATCATCATTTTTTCTCTGTGAATGCAAGAGATCACAGTTGAATGCTTTTCAAAATATAAGAGAATTAACATATAATGTAATAGATGTACATAAAGCTATATATATATATATATATATATATATATATATATATATATATATATATATATATATATATATATATATATAGTGCTAAATAAGTGGTCTCTGTTCATAACAACATGCCATTGAAATTGTGGTGCGCACACTGAAATATAACTTCTTAAAAGAAAGTCAATTATGTAATATCATTTATATAAATGGAATTAGGTTATAAAAAATTACAGAGAAATGTGTGATATTTTCTTGAAAACCCTATATAAATGGACAAATACAGGGTGTGTAGAACTAATTTTAGTGCCACCAAATTCTCCTAGATAAACTCATTAAAACTACTAAGTTGGCTAAGATATTAACTTACTAAAAATGATTGTGAAAAATTGAGAACAAGTGAGAATGCAAAAGTAAATGTAAATAACAATTGAGAATGCAAAAGTAAATGTAGGTAATCACATGATTTAGTCCAAGGCTTGGATTTTATTTTATTTTGCAGATGAAAGCATTATAAGCAACTGTTAGCATTTAACCCAAAGCTCAGAACAAATTTTGTAGACTCCAGGAACATGGGTCGAAGAACAGGTTTAGGAGATGTTGTGAAAATGTGAAGCATTCAGTTTTTATTGAAAAAAATGTGTTTCATATATGAAAATTTATTTCAATTTTAATATCTGTAAAACGATATGATTTTACTTTTACTTTGTATTTTTTATTTGTTGATCGTCTTGATTTAATATAGACTCTCGTTAGCATTGGACATACTATCAATGGTCCTTTTTGGCTAAAACCATGTACAACGCAATAACATCAATGACAATTTGTTTGTTATCTATTTTCACTGAAATTAGAGTTAAAAACAATTGAAGGTTTTTCTCTTTTAGAGTTTTGGGAACACTAAGCATTAAAATTTTGTTGTATACATGAGTTTCACAGAAAATATTTAAATTAGATAGTTTGATTTTTTTCATGTCTAACCTATTTGTTTCTTGGACTATTTTTTATTGGATTTGAGGTATTCATATTGGAGGTATAAATGTTGTGTTTATGTTTATAATTAGGATATTCTCCCATAAAAATGATCCAGTATTTTCATCTAGATTAACGGCTTACAAAGCCAAAAGAATTGGTGACTATTTTACAGATGCAAGGCAAGTCCATTTGAGGGAGAGTTACCCATTGCAGAGTATGAATAGCTACCAAAAATGAACTAGTCTTCGAGCAAAGATGAGAAAATATTATCCCAATGCTGAAATTCATATTTACTGCCTCAGTCAAAATCCTCTGGGATTTTGAAATTCCCTAATAAGCACATCATCACTGCAAGAAAGGGAAACCAAGTTTCCACAGTAAACACTACCTATAGCTCTCCCCCTCAAGGGGGCCAACTTAAAAAACTTAAACATTGGAAATTACTTGACCTAACTTAAAATATCGTTCAAATTTTTTTCAAGGTATTCGTATGCACCTTTCCTGCCTACTTGTCTCGAAGCATTCTTCAACTTTGTCATAGTTTCAACTGGTATTTGCAATCCTTTGGTAAATGCCTCGAGAGAATATTTTCGTGATTCGAATACTCTTCGTAGGTCACAAAGTCCTTCAATTAACACTGCAAACACTGTAGCACAAGTTTGGCATTTTGAAGGGTGTCCTTTAATTATAATAATTTTAGATTTTTTGAGTTTTTAGTTGGAAATGGGTGAATTTTTTTGTTGTTGTTCAAAATGAATTTTTAATTAGAAAACGGGTAACTGGAATCAAGCATATGTAAAACATTTTCTCTGTCATGACAAAATGTTGTGTTTTTTCTCCTTGAAAAAAAATCCAATCTGTAAATGTTGTTGCTCTTGATTTGATTATTCGATGTGTTCCACCCATCTTATGTCCATTATTTTAAACCCTTATTTTTCAAATCGAAGACTTTCATTTGGTGTTTGGTGATGGTACGAATTCAAATGAAGTACTATTTGATATTAATTTTAATGCTGGACATTTCTGTATGTGAAAATGATTTAATTTGAGCTTGTATACTGCATATAAGTTAAAATAATAAGCGATCTCAACTCTGAGTATCATGAAATTATTGAAACTTTACATAATCATATAGATGCCTCATAAGCTTGACCTCTCTAATGATTTATGGAAACAATTTGATTTTTTTTTTTTTAATGATTTGAAATTGTTGCATAATGGTTTAGCTTATTTCTGAACAGATGTTCAAAAGTGGTTTTACATGCTTTAACTGATGCAATTCTGCAGCGTTTGGCATCAAAAAATCACTAAGAATCAAATAGACCCCATCGATGCTTGAACATCCTATTGAAGGATGCTAAAAATTTTCTTGGTTTAAGTGATTGTTCTATTTCGTTAAGGACTGCAATATCTCATGGGTTTCATAAATATGGAATTGAATTTCTGCCAAGGAACAAAAAATAATCAAGGCAATTTTGTTTATTTTCATATCTTTATGTCTATACTTAAAATGTTTTCACTTTTAAGCACATCATCACCGCAAGAAATGGAAACCAAGTTGCCACAATAAACAATGCCTACACCTCTCCCCCTCAAGGGGACTGACTTAAAAAACTTAAACCTTGGCAATTACTTGACCTAACTTAAAGTACCGTTCAATTTTTTTTCAATTTATTCGTATGCACCTTGCCTACCTGCTTGTCTCGAAGTGTTCTTCAACTTTTTCATAGTTTCAACTGGTATTTGCAATCCTCCAGTAAATTCCTCCAGAGAATATTTTAGTGCTTTTGATACTCTTCGTAGGTCACAAAGTCCTTCAATTAACACTGCAACACAATCTGATTTTGGAAAAATGGCCTTCATTATCATATGTCTCCACATTATTACAACCATATCTGGATCATCTACTTCAAAAAACATTTTCATTGCCATAACATAATTAGCATAGACAGGATAACATTCATTCCTAGTCATTTCACGAAAAATGCTCGAAACCCCTCCACGTCACGGGCAGTGATAAGAGCTTCAAAAACAACATTGTAAGTATTAGAATCAGGAAAGGCGCCATTAAAAACCATCTCATCCATGAGATGGTAAGAAATTTCTACCTGGCTTGGTATTGCACAACAACACGCCAATCATTGCATTATAAGTGGGCAAATCGAGAGCCATACCACTTTGCTTCATCATCTCCCAAAGGGGAAAAGCATATTTTTGAAGCGTATTACAGAAAAAGCTTAGATTGGGAAAACACTTCTTAGTCTTCTCTTCATTATGTGCAGAAACTTCAATTCTTCTTCGACTTGAGAGAAATTAACGAGATTGGTCAAGAAGGCATTAAAAGTCGTTGTGTTGCTCGACAGCCATTCGACACCGATGATCATTTCCCAAAGGTAGTTTTAGCCTTACTCTCATTACCTTCATTCTCCAATCCCTCCAGCAGCAACGCATATGTGTCAGTATCTGGAGTGATTTTATCCTTCCTCTTATCGAATAATTCCACGTCCCACTTCACATGATTGTACTGACTAAGAAAACAATTTAGCACGACGACATCCATACTGGTCCAATGCATTGAATGTCATCCTCACCTCCTCAATCTTACCAGCCTGTGCATAACTACCAAACATAGAGGGAATGGTATCCATGGACATGATGCCCTTGGTCTTCATTATCTCACGCAGTCCCACATCACGTCAAATAGATTTTCTTTGCCCAAAAAATCCACTAGCGAATTCCACGCGAGGGGGTTGTACTTCCTGTCAAGCCTCAAACCAACCGAACTGAAAATTTTCAAGGTATCCCCATAGGATATTTTGAGCACATCCTCTACAAATTGGGCTGAAACCCTAAGCCCCAACTGGTTCAATGAGTTTTCAACACCCATTGCTTTATAATCGAAGGATAGGTGGAACAGTGGCAACAGCAGAAACAATCAGTACAAAAATGTGGGCAGAAAGCAAGCTAACAGATGACAAATAAGCGGCAAAATATCATTAGTGGCAAGGGAAAAATTGAAGCTCTCTTATTGGCTAGGGTGAACAGTGTTTCGCCACCCTAATCCAGTAAAGAAAACACCTCCGGCGTAAATATATACATAGGTGACATTGAAATATTTTATTTATGAATTTTATATCAAGTTCATTCATGCCATGCTTTAGATCTGCAACTTTCCATATTCAACGCAATTGAATAGTATAGTAAAGTTTTTGAATCTGTCAATCTTTTCAGAGGACCTTTAACCATTTTCTCTGCCTTGGATCTAACACACCAATGGCATATTTCTTGGGAGGGGAGGGGGGGGGGTGTCTCAAATCCCTCCTACCGTAACGTCACTATGGGAGAATATTTTATCAATTGTTGAGACCCTGATCACAACTCGGAATCAAGTGCCCCAAGGACGGCACTGCCAGATGACCAGAGAAATCCTCTCGTTCTTGGAGCATCTTTGGAAAAACAAGCACCAAAATAGATGCCTCCCCAAAGCAGAAAAAAACCCTTGTTACAAGGCTAAAGAAAATTTAGCCTTGAGCTACATTAAACGAATGCAGAATCACGCCCTCATTTGCAAGTTCCTAGGCATTTGGCTAATAGAGACTGAACTGAACCTCTATATCAAGAATAAATGGCAACCTGAAGTCCACGTTGAGTTGCAGTTTTGCGCCAAGGGCTTCTTCACAGTTGTCTTTACCAACCTGGGAAACCATTCAAGGGTTTTTGAAGGAGGCACATACTTCATTAATGGTGTTGAGGTCTTCAATTACTTTTGGAACCCTAGATACAACTTGGAGAATGAGAAGTTCTTAGTTGCCCCTCTCTGGATCTGCTTGTATGCATTTCCCATTGAATATTGGCAGGAGGACATTTTAGTCGTCATTGGTAATACCCTTGGCTCCTATATCAAAAACATTGAAATCACAAAGAGTGGAAGATATATTACCTATGTGTGGTTATGTGTGTATATGAACGTCTTAGAGCCTCTTCTAGAATCCATTGATATTTCCCTATATGATGAGGTCATTGCCCGACCCACTGATTACGAGCATGTCATGTTTCAATACTGACTTTTCCATGAGCATGGGCACCTTTTCTAGGATAATCCCCTTCTCAATCCTCCATCTCCTCCAACTCCTGCTATAGCAACAAATCTAGATGGATTTTGCGCTCATAATGGATGTAAAAAATCCCAGAGGAATCCTTCAACAAAAAATGAGGGGCAAATTCAGTCCAACAATAAATATGAAGCGCTCACCAACATGTAAGACTCTAAGCATAATCTTGAAAAAACACATGAGAAAACTCACAATCAAGGCCCCGCTAATATAGATCTATCAATCAAGAAAAGAAGAAACTAGGAGGACTTTGATGATAGCATCATCACCCTCCCTGAGCAAGAAAGAATGGAGATCGAGGACTCAAATCCCAAACATAGTAATCAAGAAGCTACCAATGCTAACTAGTAATCAGAAGAACCCGAGGAAGGTGAAAACACTAATGCGGATGAGAAAATCTTCTCAGCAATGTTAGAGGAATTGAGCAATCAAGATCTTAGGGTGGTGCCAAAACCAAAAATGATCCAGCTTAGAAAAACCATGCTCAATGTCCATAACAATACATTAACTACTTATAAATGTTTTACCCCCTTGAAAGGGCCTACAAACCCGCCCCCATTGGGTTCTAATTCAACCCCAAGGCATGATTTGAGGAGAAGCAAAGAGGCAGAAAGACAACACCAGAGCGCATTCAACAAGCAAACAAATTCTTGGCTAACTCAGTTAAGGTTCATCTACTTTTGGAGACATTCTCTCCATCCCCCTCATCTTCTTAATGAAACTCTTCTCTTTGAACATAAGGGGCCTAAATAATAAAGCAAACAAAGGCTTCTTAAAATTTGTATTCAAATGGAAAAGCCGAGCATTGTAATCTTACAGGAAATAAAATGCACGATTAAAAATATGGAAACCCTCTCCCAGTTAATTTGGAAGCGATGACAAGTTCAATCTCTAGATGCCATTGGATTAGCAGGGGGATTTCAATCCTATGGAATCCCAATGACATGGAATTCCAAGAATAGACTGCACTGCCTCACATTTTGGAAACCAGATGCATCCTATCGGATCCAAGGAATCTTGTTCCTTGATTGTAGTCAATGGGCTACATTTGTCTGGTGATAAGTGACCTTTTATGAATACTCTAGCCCAGATCCTTAGAATGTGCATTAATGAACCTTACATCATAACAGTTGATTTCAACTAGATTGTATCTTTGGAGGAAAAGAAGGAAGGGATTCGCATATTGGATAGCAACTTCGCCCTCTTCCCAAACATCATAAGAGACATGCAGACCATATATGTTCCAACGGTCAATGGTGTATACTCCTGGAAAAATAAATGGGGGGTAACGTCAAATCACTTATAGGCGTGATCACTTCATCATCTATGAAGACCTACTCGAAAATAATTTTTTTATGGAGGCCTTAATATCGCCCAATGTCGGATTAGATCACTAGCCCGTCCTATTTGAATTTGACCTCAAGACAACCCCAAAAAAAGGTCGTCCAAGTTTGAAAGTTTATGGCTCACCAACCCTTCATTCTTAGAGAAATCCAAAAAATGGTGGCAAAGTTTTCAAACCCTTGGCACCTCACACATGTTCAACTTCTAGGAAAAAAAAAATGGAATCAAGAGGAGTTTGGAAACATATTTGAAGAGAAATCTAGACTTGAGGAGCATATGGAGAAGCTCCAACAATGTTTTATTCTTGAGGGTCAATAAAACTAAAAGAGGTAGAGGTTATAGCCCAACTAGATCAAATAATACATCAAGAAGAACTTTTATGAAAACAGAAATCAAGAATCACTTGGTTAAAGGATGGGGAGAGAAACTCCGGGTTTTTCCACGAGTCCATGATCCAAAAAAGAAATCACAAAAATATCTTCTATCTTAGGGACAACAGTGGCTAGCGAATAAATTTTCACACGGATCTTAAGAAAGACCTTACAACTTTCTATAGGCATCTCTTAAAGGAGGCCACCCCCCATCATCTCTCAATGATCGACAAGATCCTACAACACTTCCCCAAGATAGTAAAAAATGAACAAAATGAAGCACTCATGAGGAGTATCTCTTTTCAGGAGGTAGAGGAGGTGGTCATGAACCTTCCAAAAATCAAATTCTTAGGCCTAGATGGATTTACTTCAGATTTTTTTCAAGTAGCTTGTTGGCCCTTCCTTAGGGAGGAAATTCATGCTCTTGTGGAAGAATCTCGTTGACCCCAATCATTTATTAGATCCCTCAACACTACTTTTTTCACTCTATATCCAAAATCATCCGAAGCCCAATATCCAAGTACTTTTCGCCCCATTGCACTATGTAGTTTCATTTATAAAATTATTTCAAAAGTCATCGCCAACAGTCTAAAGCCTCTGCTTCCATCCTTAATCTCCAAAGAGCAATCATGATATGTTGAAGGGTGGCCCATGAACTCATTCATTCAATGAAAAAAAACTAGTGTGGTTATCAAGTTGGATTTCTCTAAGGATTTTGATAAATTAAATTGGTATTATCTTTATCACACTCTCGAAGCCTTCCGTTTTTCTAATCAATTGACGTCCTAGGTCTCAGCTCTATTCACTTCTCCCTTATTCTCCATCTCGATCAATGGCTCCCCCTCCTCCTAGTTTCACACATCTCGAGGCATTAGAAAAGGGGATCCTCAATCCCCTTTCTCTTTGTATTAGAAGTGGAGGGCCTTGGACACTACCTTCGAGTAGTAGCACTCCAAGGCAAAATTAAAGGAATCCAATTAAATCGTCATATGAACCCACCACTCACTAGAAGTTCATGGATGACACCATTCTCATGGGTCAAAATATAGTCTAAGAATCCCAAGCTCTCATAGCATTCCTAGATGAATTCATGGTAGCCTTGGGAACCTTGATCAATCCCTCTAAGTCCCATATTTTCTTCTTTAATACTTATGTTGTCATTCATTCTTGCCTCACCATGGTTTTCAGATTTCAATGAGCCACTCTCTCGGTCATCTACCTCGAAGCCGCTCTCATGGACAACTCGATCAAAACTACTCATTGGCAAGACCTTCTAGACAAGTTGGCCTCCAAACTTAGTAACTAGACCTTTAGATCTTTTAATATTGTCGATAGATTGTTTCTGCTAAAATTTTTTGTGCAGGCTCTTCCCATATATTGAATCTTAGTCTTGAAAGCTCCCAAAGGAGTGTTGCACTCCATTCACAATCTATATGGATCATTTACATGGGGTGGAGCCACTAGAGAAATAAAGTAGGTGTTGGTGGCTTAGGATAAGGCTTGTCTCCCAAAGAAATACAGTGGCCTTAGACTGTGAGATCTTGAAAAACTCAACAAAGTAATGGGAGTGAAATTTTGGTGGTGGTGGCACCAAGAAGGTGAAAAACTATGGAAAGAAATATGGAAAATCAAGTATTATCCTAGTATGAGCTTGGTCTGGAAACTTCGAGCCACAAGTTTCTCTCTGGGCTCCTAGATTTGGAACCTAGAAAACCAAAATAAATAATTGATCCAACATCGCTTCTTCCGGGAAATCCACATTGAAGGTTAAGCCAAGTTCCGAGAAATGCATGGTAGCAACTTCCTCCTTTGGACTCTTTTCTCTAATGTCCTTGCCTAAAATCCTTTCTAACTGATAATGAATATACCCAAGTTGTGCAATACTAGAAGCTTTAGAATGATCGATCTCCTTAGATAATTTAGAAAGGTAATGAATATTGGGGACTTGACATCCTAATAGAGGAATGGATTACTCTTGAACACCTACTAGATCAACAAAAGCTTCTGGTAGTTGATGTTTTTGATAAACTTCGATGGGGTCATAAACCGACGGGGGTCTTCACAGTCAAACATGCTTATTCCCTTCTTACTGCAGATATCCAACCTCCTCTGAATAAAATATGGTACTCTATATGGCACAAGAACATGTGGCCAATATAGTCTGCTTCTTGTGGTTATTAGCCAGCGAGCAACCCCTAAAGTGGGATGGCCTCCAAAAGGGGTGATTTGAAGGCCCCTCCTACTGCCTTCTTTTCCAAGATCACCCTAAGTCTATCTATCACCTTTTCAACGATTGTACCTATGCAAAGCATATTTTGTCTAAATTTTCTACAGTCTTTTAATAGTCTAATTCCCATCCTTTTCTGGACATCAGAGAATCCCTCTCCTCCAAGCGCAACATTTCCTTCAAAAATCATATAATCAACATAGCATGTATTTTAGGCTTAGGATTTACCCTCTGGTCAATATGGAAAGAAAGAAACAACAAAATTTTAAGGGCTCTCAAGTGATCTAGATAAATCATGGGAGGTTATTTTAAAAACCATAAGAGAAACTACTCTTGTCAAAATGCTCTTTGCAGGACTAGACTGCCTCTTTAGAGGAAGGGGTCATTCTCTTTGCTCTTGACCTAGCTCCTCCTCCCTCTAATACATTGTGTCATCACGCTTCTCGATCTCCCTCCTTTCCTCATTGTTAGTCTCCCACACCATTGTTATTCATTAAATTTAATTTTGATGGTTCCTCTAGAGGTAACCTAGGCTCAACGGGATATGGTGGCATCTTCAAGGATCATTATGGAGATCTTATTTTAACATTTTAGGCTCCATGGTTATGAATAGTAACAATGCTACCAAGTTATTTGCTCTGGAGAAGGGGCTCAGGGTAGTCCAATCTCAAGGACTCAATAAATTCTTGGCAGAACTAGGGGACTCATATTTGTTCATTCAAACTATTATCTAAATTCAAAATGGCTCCAAGATGAACATAGTCTCAAGTTGTTGCAGAATATGAAACTACATCGTTAGAATAGTTGAGCTTCTCAAACAATTTTAAGTTGTTATTATGATGCATGTGAGAAGAATTATTAACAAGGTAGCAAATTTCTTTCCATTATTGGCTCATCAGACCCCAACATAAACATTATGGTGCCCTAGGCTTAGTTCCACAACTCTCCTTTTGCCCCGCATTGTCTTAGTTTTATTTATCGGGACAAATAACAACTCCCCTCAAGTTTAGAATCTAACATAGCCTCCAAACACCCTCGATAGGACATATATAAGACCCCTTAGGCCACTCATGTGATTTAGGACATGTTCTTGTGCACAATCTACAACCCGCTAACTCCAAAAGAACTCTAAGAGGACCAATTCAACAAGAAATCGATATTGTTCCTCATGTATCCATAAATGACAAGATCAAATTTACAAATTGTGAAAGTGCTAAGAAAATGTAAGATCTTAGATCGTGCATGGTAGTATTTACCAATAAAAACCTACTTGGATCAAGGACTCAATAAAATATCGGTGGAAGGGTGTAACACCCTCCTTTACCCAAGCTAACTGGTCCATTGGGGTAAACATGTGACGAAGAGTTACTATGATTATATTCAACTCCCCAAGTACAGTTAAGGAAGTGGAATCGACAAACCCAAACCAAATTGACCTTATTTAGGAGCTAAATGACCCTTAGGGGCTAACCAACCACTCTAGGTGCCCAACCCCTGAGTTAACATGCTTTTTTGCTAAGTTAGACCCCAAGTCACTCCCATGACAAGCCCTGCATGCGACTGTAACCCTCTAGTCGCTCCCATAACACAGGCATCCATGCAACTACAAAATTTTCAGGCAATTCTTTGTTAGCGACCCCAAATTATGAGCCACTTTTTTAGGGCTAGGACTCAAGCCTCTGCCCAAAACTTAATGAAACTCTTAGAAATGATAAATAACAAGAATATAAGGCTTTTAATTCAAAACTTGAATAAGGACCTGACCTGACTCATCCTAACCATGACAGGCATTTTGTCAAACACATCATAGACATGAAATATACAAGCCATAAGATACACATCTGAACACAGGGGTATCATACTTATCTGAGAATCGTCAAGAAGGTATGATGCCCTCTCACAATCACTGCAACACCATATATTAGGTCATACAATCATTATTCATTCATTTAATAATCAAACATGATAAGATCCATAACTCAAGTCCATCATAAACCATGCTTATAACCAACATATAACTAGAATCATAGCAATGATAGGACAACCATAAAAATCACATAATAACAAGCACATTTACACACAAAACATAAGAGGTAAAGAGCTTTTATTAACATTTGAAAAACAAACCAAGTCAGGGAATTCCACATACTACCTGACCATATATTGGGCTAAATAAAATCTCTCTTTCAACCAATCACCCTTGTGCCATATTCCAAGCATGAATGTGAGATCTCATGGAATAAACGAAGAAAAACAAACCAAGGCTTCAAGAGGCCAAACCATCTCACCCCTAAACCAGTGATTCCACATCACTAACCATCACTACATCGGTTTCCATCCAAGTTGTCCAGGGCCCTAGAGTATTTCTTCCAACCCATCTTCCATGACTAATAACTCAACCCATATTTGTCGTTGGTCTCCAGACCATTTGTCCAACCAAGGCTTCCAGAACTAGTAACTCAACCCGCTAAGGGCTCCAGATCATTTTTCCAACCAAGGCTTCCAAGGCTAATTACTCAACCCAAGTTGTTACAGGGCTTACAGGGCATTTTTCCAACCAAGGATCTAGGAATTAGTAACTTAACCCACAACTATATGAAATATGAGCACCAATTTGAAAACAAGAGGGGAAACCCAAAACACCATGGCTATCTAGGAAATTCCAAGGCTAGGAAAAACCACTAATAATCTAAGAAATCCTCCATGCCAATGATAAATCATAACCAAGAAATCACATGCATGTTCCATGCATGCCAAACTAGCAAGGAAATCATACATGCAATTTGGTACGTGCAAGAAAAACCCATTGTAACTATTGATCCCGCTGTCCTCTTGCAATTTCTTGCTTTTCCTTTGCCTTCTTGCTCCAAATCCCAATTAAGACACACTCTTCCAAGAGTGCTCCAAGAAAACTCTTAAGTGTCGAAGAGTATGAGAGAGAGAGAGAGAGAATAGAAGAGATAGCTCTAAGCTAGAACTGACAAAAATCTAACACTGATAAAAAACTATGAACTGATCCTCAAAAGCCTTTTTATAAACAAGGCCTCTATTTTCTTCATTTTCCATTACTTTTCCTTCATTTTCCTCACATGCAATTATGTGACCTTCCGCCTTCTTTTTCTCCTAATTTCGATTATTTTCATAAATAAAATGCCAATAAATTTCTCATGCCTTTCCAAATCCTTTGCCAATTTACATAGCCCTTAATTAATCACAAGTGATCCCCATCACTATGTTTTTTTGCCCAAAATTCATCTTGGGATACATGTCCCATGACCTTGGTTATTGTTTTACCTTTATTAACTTTATTACATGGATTTTTAACTCGGGGTTGTTACAGACCCCTTCCCCTTAGGGGAACAACATCCTCGGTGTTCAATGAAACCTACAACCAACAAGACCGCTGAAAGTAAAACATATTTCCCATGTAGCTTTATAACTTAACTCGTTATAACATTTACATTGAACAAGCTGTTTAAAGCAAACCAGCATAACCAACATAACAAACATAACAACATGGAAACCATACTGCTTATTGGAGCTTTATAACACAACTCAATGTGGTATTTACAATAAAAGCCATACATAAATATGTACATATACCAAAAATTATTTGCCTCAACCAACAAAAAATGAAGGATACATAGTCTACATCTGATCAACCATCTCCCATGTAGCTTCATCGAGCCCAAAGTTCTTCCACTGCACTTTAACTTGCTCTATTTCTCGGTTCTAGAGCATAAGCATCTTTCTCTGCAAAATGCAATGAGGTTTCGGCTGGAATTATCCTTTTGGTTCCACTTGTAATACAAACCAGTCAATCACATTATCAACATCCTTAACATACTTCTTAAGTAATGACACATGAAAAACATCATGTACTTTCACCTTCGGAGGTAGTGCGAGTCGATAGGCCACTTGTCCAATCCTCTCAAGTATCTTTAAAGGCCCGCAATACCGAGGTGCCAACTTCACACATGACCTAATCCTCAAGCATCTCTTCTTGGGATTGATGCGCAAGTACACATGTTCCCCACCCTAAAACTCCTTAAACAAATTGTGCTGATATACGTAACTTTTATGCCTATCTTGTGTTGTCTTTAGGTTCTATTTCATAACATGAATTTCATGTTCTAATTATGCCAACATATCTAGTCCAATCAATACCATGTTCACTGGATCACTCCAACTGATGGGAGTATTGCAACTTCTCCCATAGAGTGCCTCAAATGGACTCATCCTCAGTGACTCTTGATACCCATTGTTGTAATAAAACTCAACCAGTGGAAGATATTATTCCCACTTTCGTTGTTGATGCATAACATACATCCTCAACATGTCCTCCATAATTCTATTGACCCTCTTTGTCTGTCAATATGTTTGTGGATTATAAGATGTGCTAAAGGATAACTTTGTACCCAAAACTCCAAATAACTCCTTCCAAAACTTGGAAGTGAACTTAGCATCCATGTCTGACACAATCTTCTTCGATACACCGTGCAACCTAACTATGTCTCTAATGAAGACTTGTGCTACATCATTAGCTGAATAAGTAGACTTCACTGGAATGAAGTGTGCTACCCTTTTCAACCTGTCCACCAGAACCATTATAGAATCATGCTGTCTATATTCCTCGACAAACATATGTCTCAAAGTCAAACTCACTGATCGTGGCAAACCATCTAGCTTTCCTGACATTCATATTCGGTTGGTCTAATGGGTATCTTAATCCACTGTGACCACTCATCAAGACGAACTGCTTACCAAGAAGATAGTGCCTCCATAGCTTAAAAGCATGGATGATCATTGCCAACTCAAGATCATGTGTCACATAGTTCCGCTCGTGCTCATTCAGTTTCCTTGATTCATAACATACACTTGTTACTCCTGCATCAATACTCCACCAAGTCTTCTCTTGAAGGCATTTGTACACACCACAAACACTTTATCATGATCTGCAATCTTTAGAATTGGAGCATTTGTCAACAACTGCTTCAACTTCTCAAAAATTGTTGCACATTCCTCTGTCCATTCAAATTACTTACCTTTCCTTTACAACGGTGTTATAGGATAAGAAATCTATTTGAAGTTCCTGATGAACCTCCTATAATAACCTATTAACCCCATAAATGAACTTACCTCATCCACATTCCTAGGATTTTCCAATTACATAATAGAATTTATCTTTTCTGGATCCACTGCCATGCCTTCCTTGGAGACAACATGCCCCAAGTAATGTAGTTTTGTCTGAAAGAAACTACATTTGCTAAGCTTGGCATCTAGCAATCTCAACATTGTTGCTAAATGTTCTCCATGTTCTTCGTCATTCTTAGAGTATACAATATATTATCAATGAATACAATAGCAAACGTGTCTAGATAAGGATGCAACATATTATTCATCAAGCACATAAAAGTAGCTAAAGCATTAGTCAAACCAAATGGAAATACAAAAAACTCATAATGTCAATACTTGGTCCGAAAAGAAGTCTTGTAGATGTCCTCTTCTTTAATGCGTACTTGATGGTATCCTGATCTCATATCAATCTTCGAGAAAATTTCCGCTCCCTTCAACTGGTCAAACAAGTCACCAATCCTTGGAAATGAATACCTATTATTTATGGTTACCTTGTTCAAATACCTGCAGTCAATATATAACCTAAGAGTACCATCCTTCTTTATCATAAACAACAATGGTGCACCCCATGATGAGACACTTGGCCTAATGTATCCCTTGTCAAGCATTTCCTTCAACGGCAAATTCAGTTCCACTAACTCTGGAGTGCTCATCCTATATGGTGCCTTGGATGTTGCTATTGTCCCTGGTACCAACTTAATAGAAAATTCCACTTCACTCTGAGGCGACAACTCTGAAATTTATGCAGAAAATACACCCTGAAAATGCTATAAAACTGGGTACCTTTTCAAGACCTCCACATCCTCAACATCCTTACACTTATCACTGGAGATATGTACTGCAAATAACACATACCCTTTCCTGTGATTGTGCTTTGCCTAAATAGTGTTTAGATTTTGAGTGTTGGGGTAGCATCGGGTGTGCTCTAGCCCTGAAATTTTTTGGAGGGGCTAAGACACACAAGACTTACAAAACCCAGAAAGCGTTTGGAGAAATTTCATCTAATGTATGAGATATTAAAATAATTAATTTTTTTAATGAGGACCCTAAGTCTAACTTAGGGAATTAGAAAAATTAAAGTGAATTAATTAAACATATGTGATGAAATGTTCTAAGTAACACATATCAAGTAGTATTTTAATCTTACCCATCGATAAAATTTTAAATCACTATCATTTATGTGTCAACAAAAAAGTATAAGAGAAAGGCTTCGGGGTCAGTTGGAGACACAAACATAGAGGCAGAGCACTGAGATTAAGCTGGAATTCTAGGGTGGGTTTGCTAAGAATTTCCAGAAGAGTTTCAGCTGCAGCAAGGGGTAGTATTGGCTAAGTGGATGATCTGATCTCAGAGCCAAGAGTCAGCAAGAGGCAGAGGAGCAACAATCAGGAGCAGTGCAAAAAAAGCTAAGGCTACGCACAGTTGCGCAATGTAGAGGGTTTTAGCCGCTACGCAGGTGCTATGCAAGTCCAGAAAGGGCAGCGTTGGAGCTTCAGGGGGCCATCAGGGTTACATAGAGGCCATCCAGGGCAGTGTAAGGAATGCGTCACCTAGTCTAGGGTTACACAATCTCCTTTTGAGCAGTGCAGGGGCACGCAGAGGCTAGCAGGGCTGACGCGAGCAGCTTCAGGGTAGCGTTGGGGTTTCTAGAGGCCGAACATGGTTGAGTTCTGTAAATCACGTTTAAGGGTGTGAATCATTCTAGACTTCAATCTCCAGAACAACATGTATCGATGCAGATCTTATTTTCTCTGTCAGGTTAACCAGTAAGGTGCCTAGATTTGTTGTACTACAATTCTACTTAATAATAATAAACCCTAATATCTGTTGCACTAGTTTTCCCGCATTGGGTTTTTCCAGGGATAATTTTCCGAAAAACCTGTTTCTCACTTTGTCGAATGGGAATAATATTCAGTAAATGATCTGTATGTGTGTAGGCATTTAGTTGTGTTTACTTCGATATTTTATGAATATTTTTCTTTAAATAACTTGTAAAATTAAATCACAAGTAGGAGAAGTAAATCAAGATACTGCAGTAGGATTTTTGTATTATTGTATTCAGAAATTTTCACATGGTATCAGATCGATTTAATATCAAGCTGAATCTCCAACAAATCAGCTGAAGACATATTTTTTGTAGTGTAGCAGCTGAAGTAGCAGATTCAGAGAAGGAAACTCAGCAGCAACAGGACGCAGTCCCAGCAAAGGCTATGCAGGGGTTGACACAGTCCCATCTGGGTGACGCAGAGACAACGTAGTGCCTTCTAGAGGGATGCAGGAGCAACCTGCTCTGTGTAGAGGCTACGCTGGGCCAGTCTGCTCACACAGAGGCTAGCTAGAGGGACAAAGTCCAGTTTACTTTTCTGTTGCTGTGAAGTATTGTCGAGATCTGGAAGCAGTGCTTCAGATCTTCAACAGTTGCCGGTGTGGTGGAGATTTTACCGGTGCATAATTGTGCCTAGCTAAGTTGACAAAGAGCGGGAGGAAGACAGTCACTCAACAGATCTGCGCCAAACAGATCTGAGATTCGATCAGGAGGGTGATCATAGAGAATTGTTCGATTTTTTTTTGGATGAAGATTTCCATGAGGGAAATCAGTTGGTAGAGGGAGAAACTACTATAGAGGGTTTATGATCACCAAGAAACCCAAATCCAACATTTATGTTGAGTTTTGTGGCAGAAAGAGGAAGAAGAGTATTGTTTCATTAAATTTGAGCTAGATGACCTCTCTTGGACTAAGAGATTAGGATAGGTTGGACAATGTGTCCAACTTTGTCATATGGAAAGCCAGGATACTGACAATCCTGGATGAGTACGACATCAAGAACCTTGCAACAAATGTCCTAGTTGTGCCTACCGATCCAGATCCTCTGAATAAATTCAATGAAAATCAAGCCCGGGCTAAGCGTTTGATCATGGACGAAGTTGAAGATCATGTCGTGCCACATATTACTGTAAAGAACACGATAAATGAGATATGGACTGCTTTGGAGACGATGTATCAGGGAAGCTCCGTTCAAAGGAAAATGCTTCTAGAGAACCAGATGCAGCTATTCCAGATGCAGAAGGGTGAGGAGATAGATCCCTTCCTTTTCTGACTTCAATCTATCTAGGATCAATTGATTGCCATGGGTGCGAATCCAGATGAAGAGCTTCTGGTAAGGATTGCCTGAATGCAGTCACCGAGGAGTGGGAAATGTTTTTCCAAAGCATATTGGGCAGGGCAATGTTACCATCCTAGGGAGACATGTGGGCAATCCTTCGTCAGGAGGAGATCAGGAGATTCACCAAGAGGCAAAACAACAACAACAGAATTGTCAGGGTGAAGAATGAAGAGGAAGATGATGCAACCCTTGCATCAAAGGAATGAACATAACAAGGGAAGAAGAAGAGGGACCTATACAAGGTCCTCTGCTTTAACTGTGGTGAACTTGGACACTTTGCCAACACTTGTCCTAAGAAGAAGGAAAAATGATCTTATGAATCCAAGGCAACAGCAACAAAGGACAATGGAGTGACGATGACGCAGCCATGAGTGCTCATGAGCAACGTAAGTGGGGCAATATGGATCTGTAGAGAAATTACAGATCAAGGAGGCAGGATCCTTGAGTAAGCCAACTCTTGGATCACATACGAGCTACAAGAGGCTTAAGACGATATCGGGACAAGTAGAGAGATGGTTGCAAAAATTTTCACAGTGAAGTAGATGGAAGTTTTGAGACCTTGTAGAGGGAGCAACACACTGTAGAGGCAACAACGTAGAGCCTTATGGGACTTCAACAATGTAGAGAGGGAGTGCTCACATAGTGTAGAGTTGTAGCAGCGTAGTGGCTTTAGGAGGACAGTGAAGAGTAACAGCCAAGGGAGTTTCAGTGATGGGATGCAGCCTGACTTGTATGTCAACGATGGGCAGGAGTCTTTTAGTTGCTTAATTCTAAACACCTGAGTTGCAATGCAACAGTTAGCAGTGGCAGTGTTATGGGCAGTATGTTGCAACAACTTGTCAGGGAGTTGCAGTACATATGTAGCAGTGTCAATGGAAATGACATGGGCAGCAGTACAGAGAGCAGCAACGCAGTGGATGGAGGGAAGTAGGCCAAGCATCAGAAGCATAGAGACCAATGCCAAGATCTTGTGATACATGGTGTGGATGTATTGATAGAGCACACTTCGTGCTAAGAGGGAGTGTTGAGATTTTGAGTGTTGGGGTAGCATCGAGTGTGATCGATCCCTGAAATTTTGTGGAGGGGATGAGACACACAAAACCTCCAAAACCCAGAAAGCATTTGGAGAAATTTCATCTAATGTGTGAGATATTAAAATAATTAATTTTTTTAATGAGGACCTGTTGTGGTAAAACACAACCCCCCCATTTTTGACTTTTTCACTTCAAATAATGGGGACCCTATCTATAAATTTTTGACTAAATGCCTTTTCAGATTTTTATTTTATTTGATTATCCTACGCGATTGTTAATTTTTCATTTTCTTTGAATTCTTGTTTTGATTGCTTTGTTAGAATTAATTTTTATAAGCCTCCCATTGACGCTTGTTTCGCCTCATTTGGTCAACTGGTTTAAAAATGGTACTCCTTTGAAGTCCCATCATTTATCTAAGTCTGGGTTAAAAATGCTATTTTTATTCTTTTTATTTATTTTCAGAGTCGCTGTAGTTTAGAAAAACTTAATATTAAAAAATATATATTATTAAAAAAAAAATTAAAAATAAATAAAAATAAAAATAAAAAATTTCGGATCCGTCGCAGATCGCAGATCGCAAATTTCAGATTCGTCGCAGATCGCAGATCGCAAATTTCAGAATCCGTCGAAGATCGCAAACCGCAAATTTCAGAATCCGTCGCAGATCGCAGATCGCAAATTTCAGATCCATCGCAGATCGCAATTTCGCAATTTCGGATCCATCACAATTTTTAGAACATGCACATTTAAAAAACCCTGATCCAAGGTTCTAGCGATATGCGATGTGTTAAAATTTTTTAATATAAAGTTTGTTTTTTTTCTTTTTTTTTCATCCCTTATGCCTCTCGTATCTCCACCTCACTCACCCTCACGTCACCCTCACCTCACACTCCACTCACCATATCCCTCCATAATCTCACGTGGATGAATTAATGAGTTTAGATTGATTTCAATGGTTTGTTTTATGGGTTTTAGGTTTGGATTGATTCCAATGGTTTGTAAATTAATTTTTATATTTGTTATATTATAATAAATATATTATAATTATAATGTTTATTATAATTTTAATATAATTTGAACTATAATATTAATCGTATTTAAATTAATTTTTTCAAATCATTTGTATATTAATTTAATTTTGTAACTGAATTAATTGTTAGTTAGTTAATAATTAATTTAGAATTAATTATTAGATAATTAGAATCTAATTTAGGATTAAATTTCTAATTAAAAATTTTGATTTTTAGCCCAGCAAACAGAATTTCCAGATTTATGCCAGATTTGACTCATCAACTTTGGAAGCTCATAGATTGAGTTATACTTGACCAAATGAGGCTCAGGACGGCTCATTGGAAAGATAAAATCAATGAGAACATTTCTGAGAAGGTTTCACTAACATATTTGATGATTTATTGGGTAAAAAATTAGGCAGAAGATCAAGCTCCGAATTTTTAAAAATAAAATCAATTTTCTGAGTTTTGTTTTCTTCATTTTCATTTGCCCAGCCTCTTCTAATTGCAGATTCATGCATCAATATTATCCTTAGTTAATTAAGATCGTTATGAGTATCAATAAGAAGCTCAAATTTCCTTTTTATTTATTTAAATAGAATTTGATGGGATTTGTTTTAATGTTAGAAATAATATTTGGATTTTATTGTTGCATCTTAATTCATTTTAATTTCTTTTTGCAGGAAAAAACAATAGAAGGGATATTGAGGAAAAAGATTTCAATCAATGAGAAGACTCCAGCAATTAAAGATTGGAATTTTTGAGCAATTAAAATTGGATTGGGCAGATTTTTCTTCAACAAACTCTCTTCTAAAAATACTTTTGGAAAGATTATAAATTGCAGATTGCTAAATGTAAAAGGGGCTGCTCTCCTCTGCAATTCCAGACTTCTAAAAGCATTTATGTTATAGGAATTTAGAGTTGTAGATGGGGAGGAGAGAAAGTTTCAGATCTTAACATTATTGAGGGTTTATGCTTTATGTCTTGAATTATGCATGATGGGCAGAGTTTGCATTTCTGTAGCTCTTGTCTTGAAAGCAGAAATTCAAGTAATGTAAAATACTGTTAGAGGCCAGGATCAGAGAAGCAGATTCAATTAACTGGTATTTTTGGCATTTCTGTATCAAATGCCAGTGTCATTTTTATTTTAATAAAATTGTTGTTTCATTTTATTCATGTTTTGGCATTTTTGTTGATATGGATAATTTGTCTCAAATTGTTAAGTATCTCTGCTCTTATGAATTAAACTCTGATTTCTAAGTAACCATTACTCAGAAATCTGTCTTATAACACTGATTTATTAAATAGTAATGTGTTGTGAATTTCTCCCACATGTTATTGTTTAATTATTAGTTTGATTGATATGATAATCGATATCATTTTTGTGAATTTCTTTCGGAGTGTTGTTGATTTATTATTTTAGCCAAATGGTCTAAATAGAATGTGTTTTGGTACTCACAAATGTGAGCTAATTGAATTTCTTCGTTAGCTTAACATTAATTTAAAACTAGACATATTTTAATCCTC
>JAXQQM020080914.1:0-278546 GCA_034641835.2 Pinus albicaulis
GGCGGGCTGGTGTTGCACGGGGCGAGGGTGAACGTTGAGCGAATGCGGGGAAAATCTTTGATGCCGCAAGAAGTGAGCGAATGCGAGACGAATCTTTACATTCTGCACACGCAGAGATGAGGGCGAATGTAGAAGGAATGTTGCAGAGCTCGGAGGCGAATGCGAGGGCGAATGTTGATCTGTAAGAGCTCGGGGCGAATGCGAGGTGAATCTTCCCATTGCAAGAGGGCGAGGGCGAATCTTTGAGGGCGAATGTTGTTAAGCAAGAAGGGCGAATGTGCGCATGATATCAGATGTTAATGTAGCACACATGTACATTTGAACACTAATAGATTTTTGTAGTTGAAATGCAATGCTTGTTTTCATTTAAATGTAGGGTTTTTAAAGCAGGGAGAAATAATGGCTGCCAAATTAATAAGTGTTTCTTTGGGAAAAGTTTAAATTTTGTATTGGGTGATGAAGATAATAGATGGTATTGAATCTTGATTCTTGACATATAGAGAGAACCCTACAGCCTAACACAATCCAATGGAATTGACCAAAAAAACCCAAATAGAGTCAACCATACTATAGGAGGAAGGGCCTGCAGTAAGAAATTACCATTTTGCAAGAGCTGAGGGCGAATGCTATTCTGCAAGAGCTGAGGGCGAACGCTGAGGGTGAATGCTGAGGGAAAATGCTGTTCTGCAAGAGCTGAGGGTGAATGTTGTTCTGCAAGAGCGGAGGGCGAATGCGCGCGTGATATCAGACGTTAATGTAGCTATTGCGACGGATACGAAACAATAAAATCATTTTTATGTAGCGCGCATATAAGTTTCGTATTTTTATGTAGTGTGCATATAAGTGTCGTTATACTGACGGCAGAAAAAGCATCGCTATTGCGACGGGTGCCTCCAAACGCCGCAATGGTGACACCTAGACATTGTGTTGCACTTGCGACAATTGGAGTCGTCTCAATAGCGACACTTTGGGCCATGGTGTCGCAATTGCGACGTCTTCCTCCAAATGTCACAATTGTGACACTTTTCTAAGTGTCGGTATTGCGACACATTTCTATAAACGTCGGTATAGTGACGGTTTTGGGCGGGATGGGAAAAATTTGGCGAAATTTCCGACATTTGGTCAAAAGCATCGGAACCAAGTGTCGAAATTTCCGCCAAATGTAGTAGTGTCATATAGGAGGTGAATAAAATGGGTAAAAGGCCCATGAGTAGGAATAAGATCCTTCATAGTGTGAAAAGGATCAATGGAGCAGCTTTATTTTTCACCTTCCAGTGTGAAAAGGGGCAAATGCATGAGGACCAAGTCAAGTTTGGCCAAGTCAACAACGCTGCCTAAGAGGTGTAGCTTGCATGAGAAGACAACGCAGTTTGAGAGGGAGGAATATTATTTGTGGAAGAAACCCTAATGTGTGGGGTCCAGGGAAAAGAGACATTCACTTGATTAAAAGGAGGAAGAGGCAGCCATTGTGAGACATCTTTGAGCATTTGATCATTTGTCTGATTAGACTATTTGCAGTCTCTGGTTGTTTAGCTGAGTTGCAGTGTTGTGTAGCACAAGGGATTCCTGCTTAGGATTTCCTCTCCTTCTTGAGAGGCCTCTTGAAGGATTGCACTTCATTTTCTCCACATCTTGGCTCAAGGCCAAAGCCATTCCTTCAACTACAGTGTTATCTCTTCTCAAGTGTAACGTTGTGTTGCAGGTGTTGCAGTGGAGGGGTTCCACAACACCATTCCTTGTCTCATCTTTCAGAGGAGGGAGTTTCTATTCCTCGAGAAGGTTACCGAGGAAGGTTTCCAGGGCTTTATTTCATGTCTTGGCATCAGGCCAAGCATATCCCAACATAGATAGCGCAGTCCATTCTCCATACTACGTTATTTCAGTGAGTACCTATAATGGGGGCTTGCACCATCATCTTGGAGGAAGATATCTTCAGGGATAGGATTAGCCTATCATTTGATAGATCTATTGGAGGATGTTTTTTTTAGGTTGCACATCATCTTCAGCCATCTCCAGTTATTTCTGAGTTTCAGTTTCTACCCAGCAACTTCGGCATTTCTGCAGATTTGCCATTTTCATGTATATTGTAGCCAATCCTTCCAAGGATTGTGTATTATTGTTGTATTAGTGTTTTCAAGGGTTGAGAGCTTTCTCCTGCTCATTTATTTGAGCTGATACTGTCATATCATCATATTACCATTTTTTATGTTGCAGTATCTTCTATAAACTATGTTAATTTAGCTAGGGCTTTTCATATGTATCAGTGTTGATTCATATTCTTGTACATGTTCCATTGAGGCTCTCATTGCCTAGCTTGAGTGATTGATTCCTCAAAGAATTGTACTCTTTTGCTGCTATATTATACACTTTTTGGATATTTACATCTTCATGTACTCAGGCTTACCATAATAACGTTTTCATTCCATTTTATGTTCATGTATTGCTGCAGTCCCTTCATCGGGCACTTTTTGAGGACATCTAGGTGTGGGAGATTTGTTTAACCCACTTAGAAGGATTTATTTGGAGCCTCCTATTGGATTTAGCACTTAGACACATTTTTCTAAGGGATCCAGGTCCTAGTTTCAATTCCTATAGTATCCATTACTGGAAAATGTGTTTTCCAGTCATGCCTTGTTAGCTCTTCCAAATTTGGCCAAGTCAACAGCGTTGCCTAAGAGGTGTAGCTTGCATGAGAATACAACGTAGTTTGAGAGGGAGGAATATTATTTGTGGAAGAACCATAATGTGTGGGGTCCAGGGCAAAGAGACATTCACTTGCATAAAAGGAGGAATAGGCAACCATAGTGAGACATCTTTGAGCATTTGATCATTTGTCTGATTAGACTATTTGCAGTCTCCGACTGTTTAGCTGAGTTGCAATGCTGTTTAGCACGAGGGATTCCTGATTAGGATTTCATCTCCTTCTTGAGAGGCCTCTTGAAGGATTTCACTTCATTTTCTCCACATATTGGCTCAAGGCCAAAGCCATTCCTTCAGCTACAGCATTATCTCTGGTCAAGTGTAACATTGTGTTGCAGGTGTTGCAGTGGAGGGGTTCCACAACACCATTCCTTGTCTTATCTTTTAGAGGAGGGAGTTTCTATTCCTTGGGAAGGTTAGTGAAGAAGGTATATAGGGCTTTATTGCATATATTAGCTTCAGGCCAAGCATATCCTAACATATACAACGCAATCCATTCTCCATACTGTGTTATTTCAGTGAGTACCTACAGTGGGGGCTTGCACCATCATCTCGGAGGAAGAGATATTCAGGGATAGGATCAACCTATAATTTGGTAGATCAGTTGGAGGAGGTTTATTTCAAGTTTCACATCATATTTAGCCATCTCCAATTATTTCTGAATTGTAGCTGCTACCCAGCAACTTCAAAATTTCTGCAGATTTGCCATTTTCATGTATATTGTAGCCAATCCTTCCAAGGATTGTGTATCATTGTTGTATTAGTGTTTTCAGGGGTTGAGAGCTTGCTCCCCCTCATTTATTTGAGATGATGTTGTCATATCATCATATTACCATTTTGTATGTTGCAATATCTCCTATAAACTGTGTTATTTTAGCCAAGGCTTTTCATATATAGCAATGTTGATTCATATTCTTGTACATGTTCTACTGAGGCTCTCATTGCCTATCTTGAGTGATTGATTCCTAAAATCATTGTACTCTTTTGCTACTATATTATACACTTGTTGGCTATTTACATCTTCATTTACTTAGGCTTACCATAATAATGCCTTCATTCCATTTTATGTTCATGTATTACTGCAGTCCCTTCATCGGGCACTTTTTGAGGACATCTAAGTGTGGGAGATCTGTTTAACCCTCTTAGAAGGGTTTATTTGGAGCCTCCTCTTGGATTTAGCACTTAGACACATTTTTCTAAGGGATCCAGGTCCTGGTTTCAATTCTTGTAGCAGCCATTACTAGAAAATCATTTTCCAGACATGCCTTGCTAGCTGTTCCAAATTTGGAATATTACAGAGGCCAAGAAGCATATTATTTTACAGATGGGTTCTCAAGTTATCATCAAATCCAGATTGCACAATAAGATAGGAGTAAGGCCACTTTTTCTACTGAATGGGGATATTTCCAATATACAATTATGCCATTTGAATTGAATAATTCTCCTGCCATTATCTCGCGTGTAGTATTTTATACTTTTAAGGAATACATACCCAAGTTTTTGGATGTATATTTTGATGTTTCAATTGGCTTTAGGTTGTTAAAAAATCATGTTTCCAACCTGCACTTAATGTTGGATAACTGTAGGAAGTATCAGATCTCCTTGAATCTGAAGAAGTATATTTTTTGTGTACCCTTTAGAATAATGTTGGGACACATTGTCTGCCAGTAGGGATTGATGGTGGATCCTACCAAGATTGTTTTCATAGTCAATTTGGCAGTACCTGAGAATATCAAGCATTTGCGCTCAATATTAGGGCATACTGGGTACTATAGGAATTTTATTCAAGGATATGCGCTGATTATTGAACCCATGGAAAATATGTTAAAGAAGGATGACACATTCTGCTAGGACGAGGACTACCAAAAGAGTTTTGAGCTGCTTAAGAAAAATATGGTTATTGCGCCCATCCAGGTTTTTCTGAATTGGTCCAAGGATTTTCATGTACATGTGGATGCCTCTTATATTGTGCTTGGAGTTGTGTTAGCATAGCCAGTGGAAGGAGAACTTTATCATCCCATTTCTTATGCCAGTCGAAAACTCTCAAGCGCGGAGAATAATTACTCAACCATGGAAAGGGAAGGACTCACCATGGTATATTCACTATAGAAATTCTACCATTATCTATTAGGATATCACTTTAAAATGTTCAATGATAATTCTGCTTTGAAGTACCTGGTCAACAAGCTTGTGTTTTTTTTTTGGGGGGGGGGAGATCTGTAGGTGGTTGTTATTATTTAAGGAGTATGATTTTGAAATTATAATGAAGCCAAGACGATTAAACGTTGGACCAGACCATATTTTGCGCATTGAATCAGGAGAAGATCCCACAAAAATAGATGAGGGATTTCCCCATATGCAGTTGCTTGCAATAAAAGTGGTTGATGAGAATTTACCTGATATCATTCAGTTTCTAACTATTGGTTACGCACTTGAATAATATACAGTATAGCAGAAGAAATAACTTGTGGCGAACACAACATAATTTACCATTATTGTTGGACAGGTGTACAAATTAGGTGCGGATGAAGACCTGTGAAGGTATGTCTTGGAATATGAAAGGAGGGAAATTCTCAATGAAGCACATGGAGGAGTTTTTGGTGGTCATTATGCAGGTAAGGCCACTACAAAGAAGATCTTGCACGCTAGGTTGTGGTGGCCCACACTGCAAAATGATGCCTGTTATCACTAGAAAATCGAACAAGCAAAGATGACATTATTAAACGTCGAGCAGAAGGATTTACAAGGCTGAGGCACATTAGAGGATTTGAATAATTTAAAAAACTCTAAGGTCTAAGAGGAACATCAAATTGTGCACTGAAGAAACCAACAAAATTCGCCTTTGTGTTCAATTTTCTTCAATAAGCATGCCTTTGCACGACTTTCCCTCAAAAATCTGTGCGGACCTGAGAGTCGTGGAAGTCACTTTCTAGGAACCCAAGGCACACTACAAGAAATTGATCCCACACTTGAGGTCGCCTAAGGATAGCCTCCCAAGCCTCCTTAGGACCTCAAGGGAACACACAATGGAATCACCCTCCTCTCTTGGGTCACCATCCATCAATGTACCAAGAGAGGGGAGGAGAGTTTGAATTCTCCTATAAAAGGCCACCAAGAGATGAAAAATTGGCGAACACATTGTTATGTTGGCCAAAATTTCCCCAAGCAATACAACAGTGTGTGATCTGGAGCAGAGATAGAGGGGACTCATTTGTTGGTCATTCAACAACTCCAGTCCTTCGAAGTTGTTACACCATTTTTTGGTCATCTAACCTATTATCATTAGATGGACCCAAGTACACCATGTAAGACCAATTTTACCCTAAGTAAAATTGCTTTCACTATGTAAAATAACTTAATAAACCACATTTATTAGGTTGTTTATGGTCTAAACAGGAAACCCCAAAAGGAAATATTAAACAAACCTATTTTGTTTAATTTTCCTCATTGAATAATTAATTAAACCATAATTTAATTATTATTCCTAGTCATGTTTAACCCAAAAACAAAGAAATTAATTAGATAAACCTTTATTTATCTTATTATTTTCTAAGAATAATTATTTAAATCTTATTTAGATAATATTCCTTGTTAAATATGACCAAATCACCCACAAATAATTAAATAAATCATTATTTATTTGATTATCTTCTAACCGCTTCCTTAAAAAGATAAATAAATCATTTATTTATTTATTTTTGACAAATCAAGGGATTTGACCCAAGTTAAATACCTTTTCCCTCCAACAAATATAATAAAATATTCCATAAAAGGTGGATCTAGATTTGGTTAACATTATTTTAATCATGCACCAAGATCTAGAATGACCTAATATTTTGTTATAAATAGAAGGGTTTTTCCTACCATTCATCACCTTTTGTTGCCTCTTAGATCACTCTAGATCTATACTCTTGGTCTAACTTTGAGCCATTATCATTGTCATATTTTCTATTATTTGCTTTGTGAGCTCCCTTTGAGTTCTATGTTTGTCTGGGTTTTCTACACCAACAAGAGAGAGAAATTCTAGATCTGAAGTGCTGAGGACTTCCAAGAACCCATCCCATTGAAGAGAATTGGAAACACCTTTCTTGTTTTCCTCCCAGGTGCCATTAATATAAAATTCTTCAAAAAATATTGTTCTTGTCTTGTCTATTGGATGCATGGAGCAAAACCTTATTTTTACTGCTTAATGTCTTTTTTATGCATAGATCTGGGTTTTTACAGCATTTTTCTTGATTAACTAACTGCAGATCTGAAGATATTAGCAACCATATTTTGCTGTTAGGGCTGTTTTTTATGCACAGCTAAAGTGGTATTTTTTCATACAATTCGAATCAAGATTCATACTAACAGAGGTAGAGAAAGGGACTTTGCGCCAAGATAGCTTAGAAGTAAAGACATCCTTGCATCGGGTCTTAGAAATCCCTAGTTCTAAGGGCCCCTTGGAAAGTGAGTAAATGTTTCATCCTTTATTCCTGCCATAACTCAATAAGAGGGGACATAAGTTCCATCATTTGGATTATTGAAGTTGTTTGACTCTATTTAGAGCTTTTGTATTATGTGTTTTAGTTTAGTTTTCATTTTTGAATATGCATGCTACTTCACTATTTAGTATGTTTACGTCTTAGCATGTTCACTAACCTGCTTGAATCCCTTGATTTTCTGCCTGTGACCAGGAACTTAAGAGGAAAAAAATACTCCTCTTAGGTAGGTGCGATTTGGTACATTCATGAGCCAACCACTCCTACACAGGATTGGAAAATCCACTAATTTTATTTCCAAGTTTATGCGGTTGTGCCTTTTTTTAGATACCCATTTCTTTGCTTTGGAGTTGGGCTGGAACTACCCTTTTCTCTCCTTCACTACCTGATTCACCCTTAGTGAGAGGCTGAAGCTCAAGATCTCCCAAAATTTCTTTTTAGGAAAATCGCATGGCTTTTTCACAGACACACGCGCCCAACCATGTGCGTTCAATAGTGACCTATGTGCATCCTTCGCGCCTATCTGAGCCTTTTGCGCGTGGATGCCAAAAGTAGAAATTTTTTTCTATTTCCATTTATTTATTTCTTGTAAAGTGACTGACATCCCATAATAAATATTCCAGCACTGGTTGAGGTGTCCCACAACTTGTTAAAGCTCACTCTTAGTTTCGTTTTAGTAGTCTAGGTGTTAGTTTTAAAAATTTCAAGTTGATTTTTGCAAAGTGAACACATAGTTTAAGTAGGGGGAAATTAACTTGCACCCTAAAATAATTTATGTTTTGCGACTTTAGGCACCAAAAAACACATAGTTAATTAGCCAAAGTAAGTGGTCTCGATCCACACATGCTTAGCTAAATATTTTTCATTTTCCTAGTTTAAAAGTAATTAGTTTTAGTTCAATTTTTGGCACTAAGATACGGGACCAGGATCGAATTATCCTTAGAGAGCAAGTAATATTTGCTGCCTTTGCACCGTTGGGTGATCCTAGGCAAGCATATGAACACCCTCTACTGATAATTCACCATCTCCCTATAGTTGATCATTTAGATTAACTAGGAAACATTGTAAGCAACCCATATCCACACATGTTTTTCTTTTGAGCAAGGAATAACCAAACATAGTTTAAATAGGTGATTTTGAAAAGGATCACCGCATATCCACATGTTCAAACTATGCACTTGTTCAATTTTTTTTCACACACATTCACACCTTAAGTGAATCAAAGCCACCTAAAACTAACTTAATTAAACTCACTAAACTCTCCCCACAGGGTCCACAAGAGAATTTATAGTTTAAGTTAGGACCAAGGGGCTAGGCATCGAATAAGTCACCTTGGTCAGTCTACATATTGAAAGATAGAAGTTGACTATTTAGGGAAATTTTAAATATGTCTATCTGTCCACGACAAAGAAACCCCGAGCACCAGAAAGACCTGATTCAGATGGGGTTAAGCTTAGGTCCAGTGCATGTGGTATTATTAGGGGCTACCTGACCCGTCTAATACTTGGTACTGGTAGTTGAATTAACAAGAAGCTCAATACTCGAATGATCACGTGAGATGATAGTACTTAGTAACCAAAACTAGGGCATAATTCCCTATAGGTGACAATGCAGACAACACTAGATCCTCTACCCTTACCTTGGTCGATTTTCTTCATTTGATTGGGGGCATCACTAGTTATTTCAGGATGTTATGCCAGCATTCACAAGATATATTATCAAGGCCTAGTTACATTTGAGCATGTGAGGATGAGTAGCTCTTCTAGGATTTGATTATCATATGCAAACAATGAAAAACCATAGTTTTTTATTGACTGGTCACATAGGATTAATCTAAAGGGAAAATTTATCTTTTATTTCCGCTTTGTTTTATGTATGTGATCGGATTTTTTCTTTGATTATAATTTATATCCTTTCAAATATTTCCAAAACCATACCTAGTCAATGCCATAACGGACCCAATGGGACCTCGTCGATCTAGACGTCTTTTGGACCTCCCCCCATTACTGGGATGGGTTCCAGGTTTTTCACCATTTATCCGTCAAAGAAGGAACACTGCCACCCTTATTGGTTCATCCTTTATTGGGACAACATTATTTGTGAACCCTAGTCGTACACCCAAAACCACACCGGTGAACACCCCACAGGGTCACCGCATACCACTCCTCCCACAACCCCTAGGGGACAAAGGAGTGCTACCCATTCGGGAAGCCAGGTGAAATCACAGTAGGGTACTTCACAGATGAACCCTATACCTAACCAAAACTCTGTTTTTTCACAGGGTGAAATGGCTACCAACACACAATCACCTTTCTTAGCTTCCTTAAATTTACCAGATTTAACCAAGTTAACAAATGACCCCATTGCACACAATCCTACATGGGCACCCATTCCCATGAAGCTCCCTTCGTACATTCCAAAGTTCAAAGGGAAGCAATAGAAAGACCCCAGAAATCTTGTTATTACTTTCCACTTGTGGTGTTTGTTGAACAACATCGTTGATGATACTATTTGATTAAGATTATTTCAACGCACCCTAACCAGAATAACCACGAAATGGTATGTGGAGCAGCCATTTGCGACACATGGAACCTTTAGTGCTCTTTTACTGCATTCCTGACCTATTTTCAATTACCCATCCACCACGATTCTGGAATGGAATTACTGACCCAATTTAGGCAAACACCCACCGTCCATATCTTGGACCATCTCCACGAATGGCGGCGGTGTTGTGGTTTGTGAAAAACCAAACTCGACGATCAAGTTTTGTTAGACATGTTCCTGAAAACTCTCACTACATAGATTTCAAAGGATGTGGCACAACAAAGGCCCGTATCCAAAGACTATGCCATTAGTAAGGCCCAACATCTCGAGCTGATATATACGCAGTCAAGATATATTTACAATATCCTACCTAATGTCTCGCGCCTACAAACTCACAAAGAATTTCCAAGCATGTCAAACTTTGTAGATGGTTTGATTGGGTCATTGACACAAAATCACCTAAGCAGTAGTGTTCCATACCCCGGTTATGCATATGATTCTACCCAGAACATATCGTAACCTAGCTACCAGAGTCATCATGCACCTTCACAAAACATGACAAAATGGGCGTCATCATACCACCATCAGCAGGGAGGTCCATATCCTCCGGCTTAGGGGATCCAGCAAGTAGCTAGACAGTTGGCAAAAGAGCTCCCCCCCAACAACCATTCACAAACTAAGGACAGGGGAACTTGGTTGCCTCACTCTCTTGAGTTGTCAAAATTTCCACCCAGGGAGTTTTCAGGTGCATAGAATATTACAGACGGTTTGATATGGTCTTTTACTAAAGGTCACCTAAGCAGTAGTAATCAGTATCTAGGAGACTCAAGGAGTTACCATGCATGACGAATATTACAGACGGTTTGATACGGGTCTTTGACCCAAGATCACCTAAGTAGTAGTAACACCCATGATATTCAGGGAGTTACCAGGTAGTTCAAAACTGCAGACGGTTTGATTGGGTCTATGGCCCAAGATCACCTAGGTAGCAGTAGTATCATGCGCTTCGATACTGCAAATGGTTTGATCAAGTATTTTTCCAAAGATCACCTAGGAAGAAATAGTACCATGCACGTCGATACTGCAGATGGTTTGATAGAGTATTTTTCCCAAGATCACATAGGTAGCAGTAGTACCATGTGCATCGATATTGTAGACAGTTTGATCGGGTATTTTTCCCAAGGAAACCTTGGAAATAGTAATCAATACACTGGATACTCATATGATTCTAATCAAAATGTATCACAACCTGGCTATCATGAAAGTCACCCCAGCACTCATATACCAACCAGGGACAGCAGAACCAATATCCCCCATTCCCGCACAGAATGGACCACTAGCATAATGTAATGCATCAGTCAATCTAGTGCAACCCTTCCCAGGATCATTAGTAGCCATACAACCAGGATAATTATGAAAATCCTCCAAATGCTACAAAAAGAAGCCGAGGAACAAACAAAAGGGAGATCTTGGACAGGGGGCAGTAACCAACAACGCCCCTCGTGATCTCAATATGGGGGCAACCCAAACCAAAATAAAAAATAGGAGCCAAGTAACAACCCCTAGAGGAAAATTGGAGCTTAGAGTATATGATCACGAAACCCAAAGAAACACAGTGATAAGGACCTTGTAATGCCCAAGGGCGGTGCCACACATTCACACCACTGAAAAAATAAATTTCCAGCGCCGACGGGTATTCCTCTCTCATCTTATTTTTTAGCAAATATTTTTCAATAATATTTGAATAAAGAAGATGCTTTCACTTGGGGTATTTTTTTTTTGCAGGTATTTTGCAAACCATCCATCGTTCCATCCACCAAAATTTCCAGAGTAGGTATCATTCTACCCTCAGCATGATAGAGTCCCAGAAAAACTCTACATATCCTGACATACTTTCTCCATAAGAAATTAACCATAAGTTCCAAGCACATGACCATGTTTATCATCACCCCACCTTGCACATGATAAACATCCTCGCTGATTGGTAGAGCCTACCCTCCATGGCGCCCATCACCCAAACTAGACCATATACACCCAAACTAGACCATATATTTCAAAAGTCATGACACCATGGCCACACCACTTTAGTCCGGGAAGCACCTCATGCCCATGTCACTCACCATGCAATAGGTCAAGTTTTACCATATCAAATTAAAACCCCTTTCCTGGAATACAAGGTTTTGTAAGCAGATCGAAAGAACTCTATCGCGCCTCACATTTGGCCTACCATCCCTCCATCGGCATAGCCCATCTACGACATTTTCCATCTGCTTCATCAACCACACACATAAGGCCAACCAATGGGGCCCCCACTCTCAGCAAAAAAACCTTCCTCACATCATTAGTGAGAGAACACTTTCATGTTTCGGGCACCCATCTTTGTGTTTTGTACAAACCAAAACCCACTATTTCATTCTTTTGGTAAGTGTACAAAGACCGCAAATGGCGCACTATGTCCCCTATTCATGCATCCATTTTTTCTCCCATGGAAACAGTCCCTAATCACCCTTGGTTGGAGTATCACACCCTTCACACATAAGCCACCATGACATTCATAACCAATATATACCCACCTTTGACGTCCTACCGACTCTAGGGATTTCCTTGTCAAAAATATTTATGACTGTTGCCAAGCTTTTTTTTATACTCGGACCTTGGGCCACTGAATCCCCATCATCAATTTTCAGTCACCACTCACCATCATGCCTATGTTAAACCTATCACATCCAAAATCCTGACCCCTAAAATCAACAACTCTCTCATTTGGTTGAGGCTTCCTTTTTTTCGACATCAACACCTATTTTCCAAAAATGAAGAGGTACCTTGGATCACCCCTCTCCACAAAAGGGACATCCTCAGGTGGCATGCCATATAAGTGCTCTCTACTAAAACAGTCCATAATTAGGGAAGTGTGAGAAATTGGGTATAACTCTCTCTTGAAGAATCAAAATTGGGTTAGACATGTGGCATTGAAAAGAAGACTCAGAGGAATACTACAAGACAGAAAATCAGATATTGAGGATCTGAAATAACATAGATACACCAGATTCAATATCAAGCTCCTAGAAGGCAAGAAAAAGCTAGATCATATTTTGTCAAGGATTGCAAAGGACCAGACTTTCTACGGCAGAAAATCAAAACAAGGTGCAGCAGAGAGTAGCATGACAAGAACAACAACCAAGGTGCATAACAACAATAATAAGTTCATCATATGAAGTCTTCAAGTGGGCGGCACTACATACAATCATTGTAAAGGTATCATTGTACTTATTCATTGTAAATACATTATTGTACAAATTGTACTACTGTCTATCTACCAAGGGTTGAAGAGGCAGCGTTGGGAGGTCTAAGATCATCATTAGGTGGTTGTGTCAAAGTTGGGTTATGGTCTAGTATATCTTTTTCTTCTACATCATTCTATATCATTGTAAGGAGGGCCATTTTCCTTGGTACAGGATTCCATTCTTCTTTTATTCTTTTGTAGGGTGGTAGGGTGGTGCTAGGGTGAGTTGTAGCTCATTGGGTGTTGGGGCATCCGTTCAGTGACTAATAAATAATCTCGGGCATTGGAGCGTCCATCCAGTGGGAGCTGGAGAAGAATTATTTTCTAGATTCTAGGAAGTTGGAGCTTTATTTTCAATTGGAGTTGAAAAGAATTATTAGAAAAGCATTAGGTGGTTTTTGTCCTGGAGTGGGTTTCCACCTTAAGAACTGTGTGCATTTGTGTTCCTCTTGTTTGTTGCTTTCATTGTACAAACAATGATAATAATTGAAGATTAACTAATGCTCTAATTGAAATAAATATTGATTCACCCCCCCCCCCCTTCTCAGTATTTCCAACAATTGGTATCAGAGCTTGGTTCCTTCAATACTAGTTTAACAGCTGGAAGAAGGTCATGGAGTATACCAAGAATGGTCTACCTCTATTCAATGAAAATAATTATGCACTTTGGAAAGGAATAATGGAGGTATATCTCTTGGCGCAAGGTTACAAAGTATGGGACACTATTCAAAATGGATTTACATCAACTGCGGATGAACAAGGTAAGAAGAATTTGGTAAATGATGCAAAAGCAAAGAATATTATTATCAGTGGACTTATTGAATCTGCTTATCATAAGGTGTTGGGTTGTAAAACTGCCAAAAATGTATGGGACAAGCTTGAGAATATATACACAGGTGACTCAAATGTCAAAGAAGCAAAGCTTCAAATCTATAGAGAAAAATTTGAGCCACTCAGAATGAAAGAAGATTGCAACATTGCTGCATACTTTCAATACGTTGATGAAATAACCAATACTTTGGAAGAATTGGGAGAGTCAGTTGAAGAGAATACTATTATACGGAAGATTCTTAGAACATTACCAGGGAGATTCAACCCAAAGGTATCGGTCTTAGAATATAGTGCAAATCTGGACAAACTTAGCAAAGAGGAATTACATGGAGTTCTCATAGCATATGAAATGAGACTTGATGAAGAAGAGGGTACTTGACATCTAGAAACTGTGTTCATTTCGTCTAAGAAAACCAATCAGGATAAACAACCTTCAATTGAAAAGACATGCACCTGCAAGTGTGAAGAAAAGGGAGATGATGAAGAAGGTCTTTCAGATGAAGAATATGCTTACTTCACGAGAAAAATACAAATTGGTAAGGGAAAATTCAAAGGTAAACTTCCATTGATATGTTTCAGCTGTAATGAGGTTGGGCATTTTGCAGCAAAATGTATAAACAAAAGTAATGGCAACTCAAAAAGAAAGAAAGGCTTTAAGAAATTCAACAAGCGAGGATCCAAAAGGAACTTTCTCTCTAAAGAAGATAGCTCATCATCTGATGAAGACAATGATAGTGAAGAAGAAGCCAATGAAATAGTATTGTTTATGGCCAAGCACAATAAACACAAGCACAATAAGCAAGAGGTATCAAACAATGAAGAAGAAGGATGGACCATAGATGAATTTTATGAGGAAGCAATCAAGCTTATAAAAGATCTCAAGGCAGAGAAGATCCGTTCCAAAACTCTTGAAGAACAAGTTCAAGGTCTGAAAATTGAAGTTGAAGAACACAAATGCATTGAAGAGTCACTTCAAAAGGAGTTGGAAGAAAGCAACCAAGAAAGGGAAGAATTAGAAGCTGAAGTAGTCTCGCTGCGTGAGGAAGTGAAGAAAGGAAAAACTATCCAAAACTATGCCAACAGCTCAAGGGCATTGGAAGAACTTATCAACAATTAACGATCTTACAAAGACAAAATTAGCATCGATTACAAAGAAGAAGAAGTAGGACCTTCTACAACAAAATACAATGAACCTATGAGATCTGACATCCATGTAGACTTCATTGGACAAGATTCGCAAGAACAACCTTGGAAGACAATTCCTCGATGGAAATTTCCATCCAAGTACCAACATATTTTTTATGGCTACTATTATTCATGTGGAAAATTTGGTCATAAAGTTGTAGAATGTCGCACGTACCCTAGGAAAAAATACAATTCTAGGAGATTTGTCAAATATGAACCTTCCAGGGCTCAGCGAAATATCAATAGATTTGAACATTTAAGAAATAATATTGAATGTTACAAATGTCAAAACTTTGGACACATAGCCAAAGACTGCAAACTTGAAAATCCTCCAGAAGAATCTTCGAAGCCACAGAATGAACGAACATGGAAGAAGAAGAAGGATGATAATTGTGCTCTCGCTCTCAAGGCTCAAAAGAACAAAGATGTGTGGTATGTTGATAGTGGTTGCTCAACGCATATGACTGGAGATAGAAATAAATTTGTATCTCTGAAAGAGAAGAAGGATGGAATCATGTCCTTTGGAAATGATGGATCTTCAAATGTTATAGGATCAGGTACTGTCACTCTCGGAAGCAAAGATGTTCTAGCCAAGAATGTTCTATTGTTTGAAAACATGAATCACAACCTGCTCAGTGTTGGACAAATGTGTGATCAAGGACACACAATACTATTCAACTCCACGAAATGTGAAATCAGGAAAGGTGTGTATGGTGAAATTGTGGCTACAGCAAGTCGAGCTCCAAATGACATATATGTTCTGGATGAAGCAACTAAAGCATGTCTAATAGCTAAAGAGGATGATACAATAATTGTTAGCAATGATGATCGACTAAGTAAGAATTTTTCTACAAAGGTGCAAAGTGATTTAGAGATGTGTTTACTTGGTTGCAAATTAAGCATTGATGACTCATCCAAGGATGTGGACCAAAGGTTGTATAGATCTATGATTAGTATTCTTCTATTTGTAACAGCCTCCCGACCAAATTTTATGCAAGCAGTTGGAAAAGTAGAAAGATTCCAAGCAGCACCAAAATAATCACATATTAAATATTCACCAGCATTGGAATATCTTTGCCAGAAGGTTGGGATTCTCCCAAGTTCTCAATATATTTTCCTCTTTCAGAATATAAGGGGGGAGTGGAAGTGTGTACAGGTCTGCAGGATGGTTGTGTGTCAGCATTAGTGGAAGTGTGTACAGGTCCGCAGGATTTTTTTGTTTCAGGGGGAGTTACCCTTTTCCATTGATGTAAAAGGGGGAGAGAATGTTGTAGGAAGAGATGTCATGATCATGGGGGGAGTACTTGTGTTTCCATCAATGCCAAAGGGGGAGATTGTTGATCAACGATTGTCATTGATGTCAACCCAAGCAGCACTCGGGGCTAACCCAATATTGAATGGGAATTTTGACCTACCAAATTAATATATGCTGGATCAGTAATGCTTTTGATGGTTTCTACTTGTCGAGATGTTTCTGTTGATATATGGCACACCATGTAATTCTTCACGGTTTGAGAGATATTCATGTTTGAACTTTGTACCCCTAGTTAGTGGGCTAAAACCCCATGGGGTTGAGGCATGGGTCATTGAAAAGTCATAATTAAAAATTTTTAAGCTCCTAAGATCCCTCCCACGTTCACTTGTTGAAGCCCCTCTCATCTTAAGCATTCATATAAATTGTGATCTTCATTTCCTCCTTATGTATGGGATTTGGCCATCTAAAATAGGTCATCATGGAATTTTCGCTCTAACTGTTTTTCTACGAAGGCTCAAAAGCTGAAATTTTTATGAGGTGAAGCTGAAATCTTGGGCAAGCTGTAGTAAACATTTCGGATCAAGTTGCACAACATTTTTGGAGATATGATCTGTGGAAGTAAGGGCTTTTGCAGGCTCCTGAAATTCATCTCAAAGAAGTGACCTTGGTAAAATCATCATAACTCTCTCTCTGAGTATCGGATTGGAATTTAGTGAAAAGTGGTAGATAACGCATAGTCTGTAGTTTTTCTCTATCAATTTCATAGGCAAATGAAGAAATACTGACACGTGGCATGCCATACAAGTGCGCTCTGCTGAAACAGTCCATAATTAGGGCAGTGTGAGAAATTGGGTATAACTCTCTCTTGAAGAATCCAAATTGGGTCAGACCTGTGGCATTGAAAAGAAGACTCAGAGGACTACTACAGGACCAAAAATCAGATATTGAGGATCTGAAATAACAGAGATACACCAGATTCAATATCGAGCTCCTAGAAGGCAAGAAAAAGCTAGATCATATGTTGTCAAGGATTGCAAAGGACCAGAATTTCTACGGCAAAAAAGAAAAACAAGGTGCAGCAGAGGGTAGCATGACAAGAGCAGCAACCAAGGTGCATAACAGTAGCAAGAATTTCATCATATGAAGTCTTCAAGTGGGCAACACTGCATACAATCATTGTAAAGGTATCATTGTAAATACATTATTGTACAAATTGTACTAGTGTCTATCTATCAAGGGTTGAAGAGGTAGCGTTGGGAGGTCCAGGATCATCATTAGGTGGTTGTGTCAAAGTTGGGGTTATGGTCTAGTATATCTTCTTCTTCTACATCATTCTATATCATTGTAAAGAGGACCATTTTCCCTGGTACGAGAGTCCATTCTTCTTTTATTCTTCTATAGGGTGGTAGGGTGGTGCTAGGGTGAGTTGTAGCTCATTGGGTGTTGGGGCATCTGTTTAGTGACTATTGAAGAGTCTCGACCATTGGAGCATCCATCCAGTGGGAGCTGGAGAAGAATGCTTTTCTAGATTCTAGGAAGTTGGAGCTTTATTTTCAATTGGAGTTGAAAAGAATTATTAGAAAAGCATTAGGTGGTTTTTGTCTCGGAGTGGGTTTCCACCTTAAAAACTGTGTGCATTTGTGTTCCTCTTGTTTGCTTCTTTCATTGTACAAACACTGATAATAATTGAAGATTAACTAATGCTCTAATTGAAAGAAATACTGATTCACCGCCCCCACCCCCCCCCAGTATTTCCAACAGAGACATCATTGCCCACAGATGTCATCAATCCTCTTGACATTCAACTACAACACAAGCTTTCATGTCAAGATGGTATCATAACATATGTCATCAATCCTCCTGACATTCTACTACAACACAAGCTTTCATGTCAAGATGGTATCATACCTTACAACCATTGCATTTTGATCAAATTCGTTGAAGACCCGTACCTTTATAAGCATCTCTTTCAACAATACTTACACAGGAAGGTCCTAGTCATACACCTATGCGTAAAATGTGCATTTATGTTCCATACCAAGCTTACACATATGGGTACGACATTCCACCTATTGTCAAAGAAAAAACGCCCTCAAGGGCATCAGCAGTCGTCGTCATCAACCAATACATCACTACCATACTAGTGACACAAACATAATTTATAATTGTCAAATAGATTTTTTTTAGCTAGCCAAAGCATCACGAGCATGGGACATGACTTCCTCGTAGAAAAATTGTATTTATTGTATTATAAATTTGCTTAAAGGGTTCCCACAGGACATGGTCGCTCTTCGATCTGATGTAAGATGTCTCCAACTCTGTGCTTCATGTAGGTCTCTCTCTCTCTCTCTCTCCACAAAATACACAGAAAAGAAACTATAATTTATTTCAGCTATACAATTCTAACTAGACCTCACACATTATGGGGCAAATGTTATCACTTGAAAATCAGATAAGAAAATATGACATTATTAAATTTTAGGTAGAAGGATTTACAAGAGTGAGGCACATTAGAGGATCTGAAGAATTTAAAAATCTCTAAGGTCTAAGAGGACAATCAAATTGCGCACTGAAGAAACTAGAAAAATGTGCCTTTGCATGCAATTTTCTTCCATAGGCGCACCTTTTTGCGGATTTCCCTCAAAAAGCCGCGCGGACCTGAGAGTGGCAGAAGTCACTTTTCAAGACCACAAGGCACACTCCAGGAAATTGATCCCACACTTGAGGCCGCCCAAGGACAACCACCCAAGCCTCCTTAGGACCTCAAGGGAGCACACAATGGAATAATGTGGCACACAATATAATCACCCTCCTCTCTTGGGTCACCATCCATCAATGTACCAAGAGAGGGAAGGAGAGTTTGAATTCTCTTATAAAATACCACCAAGAGATGAACAATTGGAAAAAAAAATTGTTATGCTGGCTATAATTTCCCCAATAAATCCAACAGTGTGTGATCTGGAGCAGAGATAGATGGGACTCAGTTGTTGGCCATCCAACAAATCCATTCCTTCGAAGTAGAGAGATGGAATTTGTGCCAAGGTAGCTCGGAAGTAAAGACATCCTTTCATCGGGTCTTAGAATTCGCTAGTTCTAAGGTCCCCTTGGCAAGTGGGTAAAAGTTTCATCCTTTATTCCTACCAGCATTCAATAAGAGGGGATTTAAGTGCCACCGTTTGGATTATTGAAGTTGTTTGACTCTAATTAGAGCTTTTGTATTATGTGTTTTATTTTAGTTTTTATTTTTGAATATGAATTCTATTTCACTATTTAGTATGTTTATGTCTTAGCATGTTCACTAACTTGCTTGAATCCTTTGATTTTTTGCCTGTGACCAAGAACTTAAGAGGAAAAAACCACTCTTAAGCATGTGCGATTTGGTACATTCGTGCACCAAACACACCTACACAATGCATATGTGCATTGTTGCACCTGTGATGTTTGTTAGAGAACAGGGAAATCGTTGCACATGGACAAGATGCCCCTGCATCCACAGATGGCATTGCAAGATTTTGAGAAGTGGGCTATTGATTTTGTGGGACCTATTAATCCTCGAAGAAGGAATAGTGGTGTGCATTACATCATCACTACGATAGATTATGTAACTAGGTGGGCTGAAGCCAAACGAGTGAAATATTGTACTGTTGATACTGTTGCACAGTTTATTTTTTAGAATACAGTGACTCAGTTTGGTTGCCACAAGATCCTGAAAAATGACCAAGGTACACATTTTGTAAATGACACTATAGAACCTTTGACTGAAGAATTCAAGATGCATCATCAAAATATATCTCCTTATCATCCTCAGGAAAATGGTTTAGTTGAAGCTTTCAATATGATCTTGGAGACCACGCTCACTAAGGAATGCAATGCTAATAGAAATGATTGGGATGAGCAAGTGCTTGTAGTGCTTTGGGCCTATAGGACTACTTGCAAGAATTTGACTGGGAGGACACCTTTTAGGATGGTATATGGTCAAGAGGCTGTGTTTCCCATGGAATTCATTGTTCCCAATCGTGCATTGCTGCATTTACCAATATGACTAAAGAAGATGCTCTAGAAGAATGGTTGTCTTAGTTGGTTTCTCTGGAATAAGATCGGTTCATCGCCAACTATTACCGACAAGTCCAAAAGGCACGTGAAAAAGTTCTGGCATGACAGGAATATCAAGCAGAAAGTGTTCAAAGAGGATGATTTGGTCTTACTGTAGGTCCCTTTGTTGTCAAGGAAATCATTGATGGAAAAGTAGTACGCCTGGCCACATTGAATGGTGAATACATGTCGGGATATGTCAATGGAGGTCATCTGAAGCTATACAGGGATGACCCTATGCCTACCAAATGACCATATGGCCAGAGCATCATCCCTGCATAGTTGAAATGGTGAATGCGTAGTAAGGTGCGACATGCACGTGGTATCTGCGCCAGGGGATTGATTGGTGTGCAGAGGTGTCAAAAACTAGTCGCTGGAACAGTAAAACTGGATAAGACAAAATTATTACCATTTTTAGGTGTGTCCAAGAAGCATTTAATGAGGGGATATTTCCATATTTGGGACCATTTTTTCAGTAATGGAACCTCATTAATGCCCAAGGAGTTGTTGCAGATGCGCCACAAGTGTAAATATGAAGCATGGGATTGCAATAGTTCCCTTTGCGTTCTAAGCAAGTTTTATGCTCTGAGATGTTTATTTGTCTTTATCTTTGCTACGTATATGTCCAGATTGGATCCCATGTTTTAGGAATCATTGTGCCAAGTGGGCTTAGGATACATGATTCATAATAGAATGATTGCCACTAGACCTAGAGAGGACCCTGCTGCATAGTAGGTGTTTGTGGTAGAGACCCCTGCACCATCTAAAACAAATAAGGGACAAACATCTGGGACATGCAAGTACCCAAGAGAAAATACCCTGAGACCTCTCCATTTTTCCAAGGATAAGATGAAGAAACCCATGCCTGAACTCCTAGAAACTATCAAAAAAGGGGATGATGACGTCATAGAAGTAGCACCATTCTCACGACTTCCTAGTTACATTGCACCACGCAAACCTACAGTGAAAGTGCCAAAGGACTTGGATAAGGTGTGTGCAGGTATCCAAGTGACCCTGATCCCAGAAAATGTCCCAACAGAGGGGGATATGCCCACAAAAATCCCTCAGTTTCGATTTGACGATCGAGACATCGTAGATGTGGAGAAATTTCCAGAGCTCGCGCTAGAGCTTTATCTTGATCTGGCTCCATATGTAGGAGGTCTAGTGAGCCTCGAACCAAAGAGAGAAATTCTAGGTTTGCACAAGGTAGGCCTACTCAACCTTTTGCAAATCCCTCATTTTGGGTGAAACCCCATTAATGATATATGCGTCAGGAAGTTATTTGCTTTGGTGCATGACAATGCACTCTAGTTGGGAGAGCGCATCCCAATTGATGCAAACATAATTCACAAAATCATAGGATTTCCAAATAAGGGGGCCCATCTTATGGTATATTTCGGAGGGAAATCATAGGAGAAAGCATTGGGAGATAAAATCAAGAAGAAATATGATGTTATGTGATAATCCCAGGGATTTGTGGTAGAAGAAATTAATGACTCAGTCATCCTTTTTGGCATGGTAATCTTGTATTGAAAAATGATGTGCAAGTGTAGGCCAAAGGAAGCTCCCGCACACATAATTTCACTCACTGGGAGATGCGAAAAAGTAGTCATATACAGTTGGTGTGCATACCTATGTAACGATTTTCTTGAAAATGTGCGCAAATTCCAAGAGGAGGGAAAGTACTTTCAGTATGCTTGGATCTTATTTTTACTTGCACTGGTTTGGTGGAAAACCCTTGAAGATACCCAGTTCCTGGAACTCACAAAGCCCATGTGCGAAGTTGCGTGATACATGACCCTACGGCACTCCTCCGACCCAATGCAAGAAAAAGAAAACAAGATATTTTGGGTCTTATATGATGCAAGCTTATACTAGGCGGTCTATTCAAATTCACACATGTATCCCACCCTTTATGAGCAGTACAAAATGGTATATTATTTTAAGGCTACCTTTCACAATATCCACATCTCTGTGAAGGGCGTTGTGGAGGGTGTTTGGTACGAGTTGCCTTTCTTGGTAACTAAAGATGACTTGATTAGGGTCACAAGAGACTAGCTACTGGCATGGTTAACTCCACCAATAAAGTTGTGTATCCCCATAATTAAAGAAATAGAGAAGGCCACTGAAAATCTTGCTGATACAGTACCACCCACTGTGACAGACACATATGGTGAGAAGGAGCCTACCCTGACAACAATAAGAGAAACCATTGACACCACTATGCCAGAAAATAGTGGCTCTGCACCCAAAGAAATGGAATCAACCACATCCAAAGGCACAAAGTGCAGTGTGCAGACCAATTTTGGTTCAAGAAAAAAGTAGAAGGGTTTGAAGAAAACAGGATAGGAGGTCTTGACACTGACATAGGACGATCTCAATGAGAGTGAAAATACAATGACCATTGCGCAGGAGGATCGATGGACAGACATGTAGGTCCAGTATAAATCCACATTGGAGGTTGTACAGGTTAGCCTACAAGAGTTAAAAATGAAAGCGAGCCAGATCCAGGCAAGTGTGCTTAAAGCAAGCTGAACTAGTGCACTTGTTACTAGTGCATAGCCTTTTGACGTAGCCTTACCACCATCCAGGGAAGGATGATTTTTCCATATCCCCTTGCTAGAAATTCAAATGGATGCAAGCCAGCACACTCAATTTACTGTTACAAGTGATGTTCATATTAATATTTCTATGTTTCCTATAGGAAAGATACATTTAGTTCACTCTGTTATTTTTGATGAGTTGCAGTACCGAGAAGCAACCACGCAAACACAGACCAAGGATGCACAGAAACATGTTTCACAAGCACATGAGCAGTAGTGACAGGTAGAAGCAACATATCAAGAAGCATAGACCCAGTGTGCTACGTTGGAAGCCACGATCAACCAAGTATGCCAAGATATTCCAGTTGTCGCAACTACTGCTACACCTACAGAGAAGTTGGACAAACTAGCTGTTGCGATAAAGGTTGCATGAAAAAAATCCCACAACATTCAAGCCGGATATAAGCAGCAACTCACAAAACTTTAGAACAAGCTATAGTCGGAGACATAGCCTGACGTTCACACAAAGAGAGCAGCATAAGTTAAGCAAGCCCAAGAAAGTATCGTCGCCACAGTCACTTAGTGTGACCAGTCTCTGGCCTCTATCTAGAATGATCTGGTCGTGCAGTAATTTTGTGACACACTCAGCACCAAGGAACAACATTTTGAATAAATCTGCATCTAGCACCCACACTGGTGGTTCAACAGAGACTTTCTCATCTATAAGAAGGCCAAAAACTCTAGGCAAAAATTGCAGAGTTGTTCCAGAAATAACATGTGCTCACAGAATGAATGCAACCATGGGAAAAGGAAGCATTGCAACTCTCGCAGATGCTATAAAATAAACTCAAGATCGTTTAAAAGACCCAGTGTAGTGTGGAGATTTCCGCTGAAGGGCCCACGATAGATAAGATGGTTCAACAGGCACAAGGTGCAGTAGCACAAATACTTGAGCTAGTTCTCCCTCTCCAGACTTCTATCAATATTCTCCGAGACAAGACCTAGGAAACACCAGCAGTGCCTTAGGGACTTGGGACGAGTCACATATTTGTGTTTGGGGCCTATTGGAGCGGGGTCCCCTCAGGCACAAGTTCCAATGTTCTTTTTTGTATGTTTGTATGTGCGCGCTGCGCCGGGGTAGTCAAAGAGATTTTTGCTCCAATTTTGGATATATTTAAGCTTAAATGTAAAATATGGGTCTAAAAACATGGTTTGAGACCATAGTATCTACACGCTAGGTGTATTATAAATAGATAGCATTTGTCTAAGTCAAGTAGTTCGATTAAGCTAAGTGATAAGAGATATTGATAGAATTTTGTGTCTGTAAGGGTTTTGGGTTGGGTAAAAGGCTCTTGTTGGCTGTGTGCATGGATAGCTAGTCTTGGCTATGTGCACATAAGGGATTTTAAGGTTTTTGTAAGTGTTTTGAAGGAAATCCAATGTATTAACGGATCTGAAGAATTAATAGAAGGATAAGTTTTGGTGAATTCTCTCTGTTATGCATATAATTGTTGTTTATGCTTTGATGAGATCACACTGCTTGGTTACTTATTGATGAATTCCTAGGGATAATTGATTTATTTATGTATGAATATTGACATATGTTAAGTATTACATTAGTTAGATCAAGATCTGGTTCTGATTTAGTATCTGCGATAAGTAAGACAAGTATTTATGTGTATTATGTTAATGATTGCGCAAGGATATGTAATTCTGTTATAAATTCACTACGCACATCTATGTAATATCAATTAGGGTTTTTTCTGAGGACCACTTCATTAATTTCTCTCTCAGGGTGCAGAAACCTGGTTCTAGCACCTCCCCATACTACTTCGGGTGAGACTTTGGTCTGCACAAGTAGATCATTGCCGAAAGGGCCAGTAGTTAGAGGGTTTGTTGGTTTATCTATAAAATTTGAACCTAAGTCAGGACCCCTCAACCCAACACCCTCCTATTCCACTTGTAGCCCCACCATTTTTTCTTTTAGTTTTTTAGTCTCCTTAATTGTTGAAAATTTTACTATTTTTGGCAGTTTTTCGGGTCCTGAACTTCTGGAGTCGTTTTGAGGCCGTAAATGACATTTTTTGGAAAATCACTGTTGGTGAATGGAAATGTTTAACTTGATAGTTGTTTTTACTAGTTTTATTCCTCAGATATATCTTTCTAACGAGGTATCATATGCATCAAATGGAGATCGTATGCTAAAGTTAGGACCCCAGAAAATTGATGTACCAATTTACCCCAACGGGGCCCATAGTTTGGTGTTTCATCTCCTAGGGTTATGTTTTTGGATGTTTATGGTTTTCCATTATTTCTCAATAATACATAGGCCTATGAGCCTCATTGTAACAGAGTTCATAGGCATGTAGCCTCCAAATCTCCTCAGAGATAAGCTACCATCGCCCTAGCTAGTGTATGTACATTTTGTTTGTAAGCATATTTCAGTTATTTGATATTAATGAAATGAAGTTTTATTTCTGCTACATATATGTGTTTATTCTTATTACTGTATTTTATTTCGTTCATGCATAAGTATGGATCAGTGGTATCAGAGCGGTCTGCTATTTCTCGATCCTTCTTTGCCCCTAATGAGGTCGGGCTATAAGGAGTTAGGGCTTGATCTAGTTGACCCTTTACAAGATGAGCCTTGCAAACCCCAATGGCTGCCAATGGGGGAAGAAAATAAAGACAAGGGAGCAAGAATTAGGGGAATTTTGAGGTCTAAAATGGGCCTCCGAAGGAATTATAAAATAATAGTGGAAATAATAAAATAAGATTTGATTACATCATCAAATTTTAGAGGGAAAAAAGAAAAAAATAAATTTTCAACTTGTATTTTCAACTTATCTCCCAAATTTTTTACTCAAATTTAGAGTGAGAGTACTCGTTGGATACAAAATTTAATTCCTCATCCAAGGAGTACCCATGTTGCATACTTTCAATGGACCTTGCTACATGAAAAATGGGAAATACATGAAAAACGTGATTGTAATCATGTTTTTTCATGTGTTTCTCATTTTTCGCATAGCAGGGTCCATCGAAAGTATGAAACATGGGTACTCCTTGGATGAGGAAATAAATTTTACATCCAAAAAATACTCTCACTCGAAATTTGAGTAAAAAAATTTGGAGATAAGTTGAAAATACGAATTGAAAAAGTAGTTTTATTATTTTATTATTTTTTAATATTTTTACCATTTTACTTAAAAAATGGTGAATTATCCCCCATGGTTGACATCATCATCTTGAATCTTATAGGTTCCTATAAAGTTTATTTTTGTTGTACATTTTTCTTAGGAGGCCCATTTTAGATCTCAAAATTCCCCTAATGAAATCCTATCAAAATATTTCTTGGGGAGGCCCTCGAGAAACAAAGGAATGTGATGATGGATAAATTTTCCCAGGTCCCTCAATGGTTGCCCACTGGTGGCACATCTACATCTAGCAGCCACACTGGAGGTGCCACTCCTTTCAAGGTACAATTCAACTTCGACATTCATGTATTTGAAGGCCATATATATGCAAATGTAATAGATAGATTGTTGAATTTTTTGGAAGGGTATTTCTCGGTCCATGATTTCTCTGACCAATAAAATATTACTTTTGCACTCCTCAAAGTTCCCCACCATGTCAAAGACTAGTGGGAAATGTACCGTGAGTAAAAACACGAGAGGGAACCCTCTTTATTCTTGGCGGCACCCACTTGGAATTCATTTTGAGGCTGCATCAAGGAACAATATTGCCCTGTGGCAAGCTATGAGGACAATTACATCTAATGGACCACGTTGCGGTAGCAAAGGGATCAAGATTTCCACAAGCTAACTAATTTGTTCGCTACCCTGTGCAAAAATTTGGGTATTAAAGATTCAGAGAAACATTTGGTGTTGAAGTACCACAACTGTTTGCAAAGATACTTTTAGGAGGAAATAGAGTTCCTCGACATTACCTTGCTTAGAATTGGCATATCGATATGTCATTGTGATCAAGCAGAAATTTAAGCAAAAGAAGCAAGGCTTTGGATCCATGAATCTAAATCCAGGGAAAGGCGCCCCAAAACCGCAAAACAAGGGGAAAATCCAAAACGGGGCAACTAAAAAAAAACCACAAAAGAAAAGAAGGACATGGGGAAGTGGTGTGAATTTCATAACAGATCCACTCACAACACAAGTGAGTGTCGAGCCAAACAGTCATTGGTGGCCAAACTAAAGGCATCTGATTAGAAACATGTTTTTATTATGATTCAGAACCGGACAAGGGGAATGACAAAGGGAATAATATCAATGATGTGAAACCCAGTGCCACCGTTGCCACAACCAAGCTCTAGAGGGAGGAGCCTGAGGATCCAGAGGAGGGGGAGCGCCTATTTCATTCCCAGATGTGGGTGAAGGGTTCTCCACTACAATTCCTTGTCGATAGTAGAAGCCAAAAGAGCCTAATTTCAGCTGATTTCATGAAGTGGCTTGGCCTACCAACCATAGCACACCCAAAGTCGGATACCATCAGGTGGCTTCACCAAGGAAGAGATCTTTGCATCAGCCAGCAGTGTTGCCTTCCATACAACATCAAGCCCTTCACAGGTGAGGTATTGTGTGACGTTTCTCCTCTTGACGTGCCTAATGTATTATTAGGCCAACCATACTTGTGGAAGCGACATGTATTGTATGATTCTAGGCCTCGTTCTGTTATTATTACTTTGGGAAATAAGTTGTACAGGATACCAGAGATAGTACTTCCTTCCTCCATCTCTTTAAGTACTGCAAAGAAATGAAATAAGATTATTTCCCAAACTAGGAAAATTGTTTTCATTAGGATTCACCCACAGGGCAAGAAAAATATTGTGGTCGCAACCTCCAAACCAGACTCCCCTACGCAGTAGTAGTAGATTGACAAAGTCGTGGAGGAATACAAGGACATTTTCTCCTCACCCACAGGGGTTCCTCTACATTATTAGGTCAAGAAATCCATTGACCTGACCTTGGGCATGTCACTTCCAAATGGGTTGATCTATCAATGTTATGTTTTGGATAATGATGAAATCAAGAGGCGGATCCAAGATTTGTTGCAGAAAGGGCACATTGGGCCAAGCTCCTCGCATGTACTGCATGAGGCTAATAAAGCAACCAGATTTATTGAACACAACCAGCACGTTTGCCAGCAGGTCCACAATATCTTGGAGAAATCCAATGCCAAGTACAAGCAGTGACATGGTCAACATTGCGTGCCACACAAGTTCCATGTGGCCAAAAAAGTTTTGTTTCATTTGCAGAAAGAAAGCATAATCATAGCTCATTGTAATCTCATACCACTCCTATATGGGCTTACACCATTATAAATTTTGTGGGAGACAATTAATTTGAGCTCATCATTCCCCCATTCCTTGGTCGGCTCCCAGTGTTCAATGTGGATCGCCTTTGGCTATACTTTTTGTTATCACTTAGAAAAAATGAAACATCATTTAACAAAGTATTAGGGGTCCATGTGTCAAAGGTAGGGTCATAGAATTTATTTTTCATTACTTGGTCAAGGAAAATTTGTAATTTTTCTTATTTAGCCTATCTTAAGGTCTAAACCCACCCTCATTCAAATCCTTTCATGTCACATTAGTCATGATTTTCTGAAATTTTTCATTTCCCAAGTTTATAGCACTAAAAGGGTCATTTTAGCCAAGAAACCACACTTTCATAGCGAAATACACAAAAAATGCACTTTTCGCTATGAAACTGCTAAAACTTTCGTAGCAAAAAATGCCCAGAAATACACTAGGTACACTACAAATGTAAGGATTCTTGTCTGTCTTGCCAAAACATCTGCTAGGTGTTAGTAAATGATTGAAAGAGATAGGGTAGATGCCATTCGAGTTAGTTAGGGTTCAGATCAAGGTACAATGATCATGGTTGAAATCATCATCACCATTTTAAGCATGTATGAGTCATCATTATGCTATGAGTTGTCATCGAACTTCAAAATATTTCCAAATTGAGTCATCTGTCATTCTCCATTCCCTCTTTGCATGTTATTGAGCTCTGGAGAATTATTTCACTGAGCCCAAGCTGTGGCTGGTATTTTCAAAGGTTGCAGGTATCACTGATCAAGCGAGGCTGAGAAGACATTAAAGCACCATGGTTTCAAAGAGGAAGACTAATAAAGGTGGTCATTGTCTTAGATATGAGCCATCAGATATGAACCTGATAAATGAAGACCCAACAGTTGTAGAATTTTTCAGAAGAACAGGGTGTTTACAGTTTTGTTAAAGATTGCAAGGATGCCATGTACAGGTTTCTAAATAATTTCCCCTAAACTTCAATGGAACAGCTACAAAAGTGGTAATGTTGAATCTCACTATAACACTAGAGACCATTGCAGCAACAACATGGATTCCAAGAGGACAAGAAAGATGGTTCAAAGGGTTCAAATTCAACAAGGAAGAATGTAAATAATTTATCAAGCCATAAAATAGTGAGGTCAACCTTACAAATCCCATTCTATGGAGCTGCATGAAGGATAATTTCTCAAAGCTATTGCTTACCATTCAGAATTTTTTTTTTTTTTTTTTTTTGTAAGTCAGAAGAATCGGTAACATCAGGAAGCTCCTTAGAATGGAAGATATCATAAATTCTATTCTTACCACTTCAAGCTTCTTCTACACTTTTTTGGTAAGATATCTCTTGATCTACCTTTTTATTTACACAGAAGCTTAGAAAATATGGCAGCTAAATTTCAAGATAAATCTGAAGGAAGTGAAACCTCACTTTTTCATCATGGTTTAATGAAATTGCTGGTTTTAGATGAGTTACAAAGACTAGGTAGATACTAGTCTTCTTTTCTATTTGTTAGTGGTTTTGAAATGGATGCCATTACCCCTAAAAGAACTCGTAAACCTATAGGTACACCATCACTTTTAGTGGCAAAAAAAAGCGAACCAGTAGGGGTAGATCAAAGTGAACCAGTAATGATGGAAACAAAGCAGTTGCAGAGACTTGATACAAATATTGTTTCACCTTCAAAACAAACTTCAACAATGAGAAAAATTGCAAAATAAGAGCCAATTGTGAGTAAGCATGGCAAAAAAAGGTTTACAAGGAGCTAAACAGTGGCTAAAGGTGTAATATTCCAAATTAGCATGCAACTAATTGGAATATTGATTTTTGTTGTTTACACTTAGGAGATGAATAAATGGGTAAGGAGGCCCATACATTTCAGGAATAAAAATAAAATCCCTCATAATGTGAAAAGGGATAGTCATAGGAGCTGTATTTCACACCTTCATGTGTGAAAAGGGGCATTTGCATGTGGACAAGGTCAAGTTTGACCAAGTCAACAACGTTGGGATAGGAGGTGGTGATCATCTTTAGAGACAGTGCAAAGATGGTGGGAGGAAGATTCCTTGGTGGAGGAAACCCTAATGAGTGGGACCCAAGGTTGGAGGGCTTCCATTTTTATAAAATGATGGCAAGTCAGCCATAGAAAGACATGATATGGATTATTGAATTTGTGGTCTCGTTAGACTATTGTGCTTTCTTCAATTGTTTAGTTGAGATTGTTGTTTTTCTTAGCACAAGGCATTCCTGTTTAGGAATTCCTTCTCCTTTCAAGAGAGGCCTCTTGAAGGATCTTGTACTTCATTTCTCCACATTCAAGCTTAAGTCCAAGCCACCTCCTTTAGCTAAAATTTTATTTCTGCTGAAGTATAATGTTGTGTTATAGGGTGTTGCAGTGGAGGTTTCACAACACCACTTCCGGAGCTTATTTTTCAGAGGAGGAAGCTTCCTTTCCTTCGGAGGAACAGTGAGGAAAAATTTGAGCTGATTTCACTATATTTTTCATTTGGCCAACCATTTTACATCATCTACAGTGCAATACCTCTCCTTGGCTGCATTATTTTAGAGAGCATTTGTAGTGAGGGGTTTCATTGCTTGATTTGAGGGTGAGATCTTCAGTGTTAGGATCAACCTTTCAATTGGAAGATCCATTGGAGGAGGTTTTTTTAGCTTGTGCATCATATTCAGCCATCTCCATCCATTTCTTGAGTTGCAACTGCTACTCAGTCCTAGGATTGTAACTCCAGCATTTTTGTATTCAAGGTTGAATTCCTTGGTTTTGAGCCAGTTTCCTAAGGAAAGGGTCAATCCTTTTTTCGGAAAGCTAGTAAAGGGGATTCCCATATATTTCTTGTATCATTCAGCTATGTGTATGTAAAGCTGTAGTAAGAATACGTTATTTCATAGCTGGTTTTGTAGATATACTCTCTTGTACTTAAGCTTTCAAGAAACCCTTGCCGAGTTATCTCAATAATGTATTGAAGAAGCTAGATCTTTGTTTTCTCAACATATTGCTTAATAAAACTCTAGATCTATGGTTATATATCATATTTTTGTAGAAACCCTCATTAAATCATGCAGTCACTTGCTTCAGAAATTCTGCATGGTGTAAGTAATGGGATTTGGGTGTTTTTAAGCCATTTTGGGGTTGAGAGATCTATTTAACTTAGAAAAAGGGATTTGTTTCTGATTCCCTTTTGTATTTGAGGGCCATAATACATAAGCTAAAAGACACAAGTTCTATTTCTCACAGTTATAGCGTAATTTTTTGAAAATAATGTTTTTATGGTATATATTGTTGCTTTTCCCAATTTGGGATATTACAGTGGTATCAAAGCATAATCTTGGCTCAGCTTGTGAATCTCAGCCATTATGTTATTAGAAGAATAAAAAGAAGAAGTAAAATATCATAATAAAGGGAATAATGAGCTTTGTCTCATCATTTTTTTGATCTATGAAGAACCTCTCCAAGGAGGTGAATAAAATGAAAGAAGAAAAAGAAAGTTGCAGTGAGACCTCTAGAGGGTTTCAAGAAGAGAAATGACCATGTACTTCCTATTCTCAAAAGAAAGAACAAATTTTGCAGAAAGCTCCAAAACATTACACCTTGCCCTTTCCTTTTGATGGAGAAGACAAAATGCATGGATATGGAGGGCATTTGGAACATGAGATCCTGAGTGGGTACCTTACAAAATACAAGTCTCAACCTAGAGCTTTCAAGGAGGCTCTTCCTTTTCCTTAGTTTATTCAGCTTGAAGAAGAAATTAGGCCTTGCAACAATAGGAGAATAAGGGGCAATAGATTCCTATTGTCTACTTTTGGTGGATCATCCACATGTATAGCAAAGGCTTGGGTGATGAAGCTAGATGCATTCTTCATCTACATCCCGTGGTAGAAAGAGAGGTTGTTGAGATTGCAACAATACACCTTGAGGGAAAAGAAAGCACTTGGTGGTTCAACCATTTGAGTCATGCAAGGGTGACTACTTTTGCAGATTTCACTCAAAGGGTGAGAAAAATATTTCACAAGGAGCTTACACCACCACTTGAGGAGACTTGTACTAGCACTGTTACAACTATGGAGGAGCAGGCATCAACATCAAGAGTTGGGGGAGCCAACACATTGGAGGAAGAAACTCTTGCAGTCATACAAGGTGTTCCCAAGTTCCACCAAGGTATGCTTGATTTTCCACCTTTTGTTATTTCAGTAAATATTATGAAGGATTGTGGAAATATTCCTTTGCATGATCAAGGATCAAAACATATTGCTGATTTGGAGAAGCAGAATTGCACAGCGCTATGAAACCTTGAGTTGTTCAAGGGAGGGATGAATAATCATCCTAATGTGTCATTGTTGAACTGCACACAACACTTGAGGTTGGGGTGTGGATTTTTGAAGATAGGATGAATTTTTCTCTAAAAAATATTGTTATAGGTCAATTTGGGCATCATTCCCAATGACCTGTTTAACTGGGCATCATCTCCAGGACCAATGACTAAGGGTCTATCATTCCATATCATTTCAAGTTGCCACATGCCCTAAGGCAAGAACAAGACAAATCAAGCATGAATTTCATCAAGCAAAGGTTTCCAAGGTTTGAAGTTTATTATATAGCATATGAGAGCTCACCAATGCTGCCTCTAAGGGGACTAATTGTGTTGTATATGCAGGTAGCCCCATGCAAGGCTACTCTGCACAGCACTTCCCAACATCTATGGGTGCGTTGGTCACATTGGGAGTGAAATTCTCATTGTCCCGGAATCTCCACTTGGCCAATGCCTTCTAGAAGATTTCACATGTGTCAAGCTTCAAATCCAAGTGTCCATTTGACATCTACATGACTGGGAACATGTCTTGCCTATTATTGGAAAGTCATTAATTGCAAAACTACCTTTAGTCCATCTATAAATTGAGCACATATCTAAGTGTTTGAGAAGGAATAATTTGAGTAGAGAAATACTGGAGGATTTTCAATTGAGAGCTAGATTTGTGTAATAGCTGTTGGAGATATTTATACTGTGATGGGGCTAAGGATCGTTACCGGAAGGGCCACTTCAAATCAGTCATTCGGTTGTAACCTCTCCTTCTATCATCAATAAATAATACAACTTAATTTTCCCTATATGCATTTGTATTGGCTTTGATTTTCCATATTGCAAGATCTTAGTTGATGTATATTGTTTATGCTTTACTGATTTAGCTAACTAACTTGAATAGACATATGTATTATTACTATCTTCTTTTGTTTTAGTTTTCTTTCTTACAGGAAGAATTTTGCCTACAAACCGCTTGAATTTGAAGCTACAATGGAAGCGAGAGAAGGAGCCATTTAGAAGCGCTTGGATTACAAGTAACCCTCTAATCCTTTCTGTGTATCTGCTCTAAGTTAGGAAAGGTAGCCATATAGTCTTTAATCTGTTGTTCTAGATTTTCATCTATCTAGGGAAGCATGTTTTATCTGTAATTCACAATTATGGACCAACAAATTGGTGACTCCATTGGGGAGAATTTCTCTTAGTTCTAGGTGACTTAGCCTCTAATTTTCTTTGTTTATCCACCCAGTAGTTGTTACACACAAATATTAAACTTTTTCAAAGCCAAATTTGCAAAGAAAGTGAGTTAAAAATGAGTATTTTTTCTTATACACTATGCCCAACGCACCCTTAGACAAGACACAGTGCTTTGCATAGCACTGTCTCCCTTTCGGGCCTGCATTGTAGAGCACTATCTCCCCTTGGAGACTATGTTGACTCCTGAAACCACCCAGATTCCTTTGAATTTGCCTTTGCAATTTTCTTCAGTTTGTTTTCTGTTGTGTTTTGAAAATTTTGATCCTCATATTGACCAATAACTCTATATACTTCTTCCTCCTTTGACTGAAAATTTGTTCAGTGTTTGTTTAAAAAGTTTTTCTTTATCATTGAAAATTTGATTTCAAAGTATTTTTATGGTCGCATTAAGAATCATTTACTTATGAAATAGGAAATTGTCGTAAAATCTTCATTTCCTTGATAGGAGAAATGGTTTTTGAAATCCTCATTTTTCCTTCAAAAGAGAAATTTTTGTTTGTATTATTCATTTCTCGAAAGTAAAAGGCATTTGAATTCTTGATTTAGTGCACCTAGTTTCTTTTCTGCATCCATAACATTAAGGAAACTAAAAAGAAAAACTTGCATTTGCATGTAGGACTTTTGTGTTTTTTGCAAAAAGAAACATTAGGAAATCTGCATTTAGTTTGTGATCATTGATTTTTTTTCTCACAAATTATTTTCTCTCTTCCCTTAGTAGCTAGGTTTTTCATTGAAGAAAATGAAAGTGAAATATTGCTTATCAATTTTTGTTGCATTTTAGGAATTTTCCAATACATCATCGCGGTGAACCTTTGAAAGGAAAATTATAAGAAAGATCAACATAAAATTAATCTCAATTTACCTAACAAAGCATTGGACCCATAACGATAACATTTAGAAGGTCTAGGCTAGAGACGTGTTCTAGCATCGTAAAACATAGAAACTGTTGTTAACTTGTCTACGATACATTCTGAGTGTGATACCTCACTCAACGTACATAAGTATATCGTAGCTCATCCACATAATTTCAGGTATATCAGGCAGTGTTACAGTACGATAAGTATAAAGGGGTGCTCTCATTGTGCGGTTTCACATCAAACAATGCTAATATGGACTTGGTCCTCCATGTACCTTTGGGTATATTTGGGAGGACAAATTTTAGGTGCTATCCATCCATAGTGAACCGAGTCGGTCACCTTATAAATTGTGATACACCGAACACAGCATTCGGGGAGATTGTATGCATGTACTTCTTGATTCGCCAGGAGGTATTCTGCAGTTCACAGTTTATTGGTAAACCCTTTTGCCTAGCATTACCATTTTATTTTATTTATTTGTTTTTGGTTAAAATTAATTAGTAATCGTGCAAGAACAAAATCCTTTCTCCCGTTGTTCACATAGACTTGCTTTAAAACCACCTTTATCATCAGAAGTTACTTCTAGTGGGCGAAGGCGATCATGATCTGTCAAATCAAGTACAATTCATACCTGCAGTGAAACATAATTTTCCCATAAAGCAGATTTAGCTCAATTTGTTTCTACACATCCTGGTTCGTCTACTGTTGTCAAAACAGAGTCTATACAACTACCCGTGGTCACGATCCATCCAATCAGTGAGACCATACCTCTTGGACCCGATGTTTTTCAACCACAAATTGATCCAAATCCTGTCTCTTATTTGACAGAACATCTGAATCCTGAAGTCGAACAACCGGAAGTTGTTCCTACCTTGGTCATCCCACAAAGTTCTGTAGCTATTGAATCTCCCATATCACATAGTCAACCACCTAAAATATACTTTGGTCATGACGATGAAATTCTTCCACCTAGTTTAATTGCAATTGAAGAAATCCCACAAGACAATACACCTTTAACTCCAACCCATTTTGGGGAGGACCTTTACCTGTACGAGTCTTTTTCTTAATCGACAGCCTCTGCTTTTGTTGATCTTCCTCCTTTTCAAATTCTCGTCAATTCAAAAGGGTATACATTTGGTAAAATAACCATGTCTGAACCAACATCTTCAGTTGGGCCCGCTGTTCCAATTACGTTAGCTCTTGCCCTTGCTACTCTGTCGATGTTTACCACTTCACCAGAGTCATATTTTCATGATGGCCCTATGGTCCCATCAAGTTACAAATCATTATCTGGAATTTTCTCTGGTGCATCTTCAAATCCATGGACTTTACCAATGTCATCATCTGGTATTTTAACTAGTAATCCTATCGTAAGTACTGAATGACTTGATTCATTATTCACATCATCAGAGCAATATCAAGCCAGTCCAGCTGGGTCTATTCCTTCAAGTACCATATCAACTGGACTCCCAGCATTTGAAGAGCAATATTTTCCGTCTTATTATCCTCATGTTGGGGGGAAAACTTTGGTCACCCAATATGATAGTACTCTATCACTTTCTGGTCAATATAATGTTGAAGCGAATGTTTGTCAATGGCAGCCCACTCTGCCTATCCAACCACAAACGGTTGTACGATCGTATCAACCGGTTCAACCTGTTACACCCACTTCATTACCACTTGTTAATACATCTATACCCTTGCTACAGAATCAAAATTTTGTACATCATCAACTTTATCAAGCGGGTCCTTCAACTCAATACCATCAAATGTTGGGTCCACAAACTCCAAATCCTTTGATTAATTTACAACAACCTGTACTAGGAATTATTTATTCACAAAATGGTCTACCATTTTATGGGATGTCATAACCCAACCGAGTTACACATATCAACCAAATCCAATTCATGTTAATTTTGGTTATAACATTGGTGGTCAGACTGCTTGGAAGCCATAGGTGCAAATACCTCAAACTTCATTTCAACAAGTATCATATCTAGGTTTTGGTCAACAGAATCATCAAGCGTTTTCTATGCAAAACAAACCCTATCTAGGTTACCAGCAATAGATTCCTTATGACAGTGCTCAAAGGCCTGTTGCTCAAGAAATTCCATCTTACCCTGGATCTGCTAAACCTGACCTTAATAGAAAGTTTTCCTTTGTTGCAACTTTAGAGTTACCATATTTAAATCAGATAACTAATGATCCAATCAACTATGCTCATTGGTGTCTGGTGATACCTCACAAATTACCCTCGGATATTCCTGAGTTCAATGGAAACCCTAGAGAAGATATGCCGACTCATGTTATGACTTATCATTTATGGAGTTTATCAAATTCCCTGAATGATGATTCTGTTTGACTACGTCTTTTCCAGCGTACACTCACAAGTCTGACTGCAAAATGGTACATTGAATTACCTAGAGCTTCTTTTGATAATTTCACAGCCCTAGCTACTATGTTTTTGACTAATTTCCAATTACCCATCTAGACATGAAACTAGAATGGAACTCTTGACCAATTTCAAATAGACTAATTCTACTCACATTTCTGATCATATTCATGAGTGGCGTCATCTTCGACAAATGGTTAAGACCTTTGTTTAGGATCAGCTTCTTGTTGAATGGTTCATTAAGTCTCTGTTACCATCTATAATTGAGGATGTGGAAAAAGGTGACATCGTCACAGAAGAGAAAGTTATTGCTCGTGCCCAATATTTAGACTTGATTTATACTTAGTCTGGCACGCTCTATGAAAAAATCCCTAATGCGTCGAGATATAATTTCAATGTTCCTCCTCAATTAAAGGACTCACATGCTTGAGACGGCTTGATAGGCACTACAAACACACACCACACTACTGCATCTTATCCTGCTCCTAGTTCTGAAATTAATGTCATGTCATTTCACAAAGGAAAAGGTGACAAGCAACCAGGAAGTAAGAAAAAGGAGAAATCAAAGAAAAAGCAAACTTCTAACCTGTAAAAAAGATCATCTGATCAACTGTTTAGACCTCGGAAACCTCGTTATCCATGCATAATCTGTATTGAGGAACACTTTGATAGGGATTTTCCTCACCGTGCTGAAGTCTCAAAAATAATCAAGACTTCCCATGCGTCAGCTGTGTTGACAAACCCATTCCCAAATCCGGACATAAATATGGTTGCTACAGATCCATATCCTAGTTCCCAAGTGTTAATTTTATATGTCACAAAACCTTCAATAGATATTTTGGTGTCGACGCGAAATAAAGATTATGGTAGTCAAGCCACTGATCAACCTACTACCTTGACAATGAATCCATCTACAAAATCAGTACCACCTACTATTATTCTTGAATTGACAATCAAGCCACCAAAGGGTGTAATTCATAACTCGACATATAATCCTCAAGCAAGGGCTGCACAAAATTATAATATAGTTGAAGATTTGGCTCAATACCCTTCAGCTATGTCTTCTCTTGAGGTATTACAAAATTGTCCCTCCCAAAAGTAGGCTTTATTGTCGGCTATTGGTGGAATTGATCCAACTGATTCTAATCTTTTTATCTTTAATCATACAGACTATGTGCCACAACTACCAGCAGAATTGACATTTTCCATACAAGTAAATGTTCTCAATCACCTTGTTCATCGCACTATTATTGATGAGGGAGCATCTACATGCAATATGTCTCTAAACTGTTGGAAGTCAATTGGCTCATCGCGCTTATCACAGTCATCAACAAATTTGAAGGCATTCGATGGACGTACATATAAACCTTGTGGTATTATTAATAACCTGCATGTTGAACTAGGGGGAAAAATAATGAATATTGATGTTGAGCTTGTTGACGGACCCCTTGACTATTATATTTTACTTGGAAGGCCATGGGTATATGAGATGAATGCTATTGTTTATACATATTTTAGAATGATTTCCTTTCCACATAAAGTTACAATTACAATCATTAATCAACTATCCTTCTTTTCCTTTTCTTCGCAGGTAACTGGAAGAATTCCGTTAATTCACATGCCCAACTAAAACTTCAGAAAATTGGTGTAGGACTCTTAAAAAATTCCACTCTCATGGGAACTTTTTCATTAATGCCACCAACTACATTGGAAGAAATTGCAAGTATAGAGACCTACTACATGATCTCTTCCACTCTATCTGGCTTAATGAAGAGTACGGGTGATTCTGATATTTCTATGTTGGATGAGTTTCTGCCACCCATCCCTATTGAGCTGGCATAGCAATCAATCTATCTGGCTTGGGAGGCAAATCCGAAATTAGCATCGCCGACTGTTTGGGTTGATCGTTCATTAGATTTTGGTACCCCATCTGATCCATTTTCCTCAACGTTCTTGACAGATGAGAATATTTTGGAAGCTATGATTTCAGAAGGAGAACCATGGGAAGATTATCATCATCGTTCCCAACTTCCTTATTATGAAGAAAATGATCTTAGTGAACTATATCATCCATCCATCAAAAATTTCTTTTCAAATTATTTTCCCATTAATGCAATCAATTCCGGCCGAAATATTTCAAATATCAAAGAAACAATTCCTATCGATATTTCGACCAAACCTGGCATTGTAGAGAATATTCATGTCAGTGTATCTTGTTCTCCATCAGAACTCGAATCATATCTCTCTCTTTTTCGTGAATTTTGTGACGTATTTTCTTGGTCTTAAGAGGAAATGCCAGACATAGATACTATTATAGTTGAACACACTATTAATATGTATCTTGATGTCAAACTGGTGCGTCAATGGCTTCATCCTGTACATCTGAAGAAAGCTGCTGCCATCAAAGCAGAAGTTGAAAAAATTTTGCGTGTTGTTTTCACTTACCATGTTCCGCTAACTGAGTGGGTTTCCAATATCATTCCTTTCATGAAAAAACAAGGAACCATTAGAGTGTGTGTTGATTATCAAGATGTTAATCATGCTTGTCCAAAAGACAACTATCCTACTCCCTTTATTCACTAGATTATTGATGATTGTGCTGGATGTGAAATATTTTCTTTCATGGATGGATTTTCCGGCTACAATCAAATCAATATCCGCCTAGATGATTAACATAAGACAACATTCATCTATCACTAGGGCACATTCGCTTATAGGAAACTTCCGTTTGGTTTAAAGAACATTGGGGCAACTTTTCATAGAGCAATGGATTATGCTTTCAATGACATCAAGCACATTGTTCAACCATATCTAGATGATTTACCAGAGCATTCACAAAATTGGATTGATCACTCGATGCATTTGAGAGCCACTTTCTTATGCTGCCGACACTACAAAATATGCCTCAATCCACATAAATGCATGTTTTGTGTTGGTTCTGGTCGTTTAGTTGGATTCGTAGTCTCAAAAGAAGGGATTTGAATCAACCCTTTGAAGGTTTAGGCCATTCTTGATTTTCCTGCACCGTCAAACTTACTTTAGATACAAAAACTTCAAGGAAAGGCTAACTTCCTAAAGAGGTTCATTCCAAATTATGCTGAAATGGCTAAAGGATTTACTCGACTCTTGAAAATGGGGGTTCCCTTCTATTGGGACCAAGTTGCGCAAGCTTCTTTTGATGTTGTCAAGGACACTCTTGTCCAAGCGTCATTAATGTATCCTCCTAATTATCAAAACTATTATTTCCTATATATTTCCACAGCCAAAACGACCATTTCTATGGTATTGGTCCAAGAAGAAGACGAAATTGAACATCCAATCTATTATTTGAGTCGTAATCTCAATGATATAGAAGTTTAAGTACTCATACATAGAAAATCTTTCCTTGAAAACTGTTCAATTTGTCCAAAGATTTCGTTATTATATCCTGCTCTGAAAAAAAACAATAGTTTTGGATTGCAACCCCATGACTTACATATTATCACGTCAATTTCTAAGGGGAAAATATTCAAAATGGATTGTCATTTTGTAGGAATTTGATTTCGAATTTATCAAATCCAAATCAAAGAAGTCTTTAGTTTTGGCTGAGCTTCTTTGTGACCTTCCCTCTGATAGTACTGAAATTATGTCGGAACCATCAATTCCAGATGAGTCTATGTTTCTGATTGGATCATATGATCCTTGGTATGGGAATTTCATCATTTATATCCAAACCCAAACTTTTAGACCTAATACCTCTCGCTCTGAACAACTACGTATTTGATACCAAGCCAAATATTATCTGATCGTCGGCGATACACTTTATCGTCGTGGTGTTGATACCATTTTATGAAGGTGCCTCACTCACGAGGAGGCCGAAAAAGTGTTAAATGATTGTCATGCTGGGGCTTGTGGTGGACATTTATCTGGATATGATACCACGCAGAAGATACTCTGCGCTCGTTACTTTTATCCTACTTTTTTTCGAGACTGCATCCTTGCGATTAGAAGTTGTCATGCATGCCATATTTTTTATTGTAAAATCCACAAACTGCCAGTGCCAATGCATCTTGTTGTCTCTGTTGGACCATTTACGAAATGGTGTATTGACTTCATGACCTGTAACCCTCCTTTATCCGGGGGGCATGGTTCTATTATTGTCACAGTCAACTATTTTACCAAATGGGCCAAAGCGATGCCTACATTCAACAACGTAGGACAAACAATTGCATTGTTTTTCTTCAACCACGTTATTGCATGGTTTGGGGTCCCACAGGCTCTAGTTACAGATCACGGGAAGAATTTTCACAACCACATGATATCTGAATTGACTGCCAAGTTAGGATTGTCACATGATAATTCTACTCCTTATTATCCACAATCAAATGGACAAGTTGAGGCTATTAACAAAATTCTTAAACGAATGCTTCAACAAATGATAGGAGTTCGTAAAAGAAACTGGAATTTGATCCTATACTCCACCTTGTGGGCATATCGAACCTCAGTGAGAAATGCAACCGAATTTACTCCAATGCAAGCTTCCAATGCAAAATATCATCATTAAAACTCACAATAGACTTGTTACCTGACACCTCAGAATAAGAAGTGCATCTTCTTAACCTCATCCATCTTGATGAAACGCATCGTGAAGCCGAATTGGCCAACGAAGCACATAAGAGATGTATAAAGGTGCAATACGACAAAAATGTCCAGCCTCGCATTTTATTAGAGGATGAATTGGTCCTTATCTACAATCAAGAAGCTGATGTAATAGGTACAGGGAAATTTGAGCCATTATGGCATGGCCACTATATTGTCAAAAGAGTTCTTGCTAAGGGTGCCTATGATTTAGTTGATTACGATGGAATTCCATTGGTGCAGCCTAGAAATGGGTTGCATTTGAAACGTTACTATGCTTAATCATGAGCATGGTAATTTTTGTATTATATTATAAATATATGTTGTTGATTTGCATTCACTATCTTAATTTGTTTTTAGATTTTTCTTGACGTTAGTAGTCCACTTTACATTTCATTGTAGATATTTGAATCTTTGGAACCATTTGTTGGATATGATGATGGTGCTAGTCATAGTATGCAGAATCTATCCTCTGCAGTGTGGACCATTTTCACTCCGAACAACGAGTTAGTAAGTCTTCAAGGGATTTGTATTGGTATATTGACGTAAAATATCGTTAAGTATAGCGCGTAGATCAAACTTCTATCTGGTGCCATTTCATTTGGCACTAAATTCATAATCATAAGGTTAGACTCACAACTTGTGGTATTACAACTTACTAGTGTTTATACTGTTAAAAATCCAACACTTCTTAGATTGTTCCTAAGAGTTTGACTTTTGGAAAGAAATTTTGATTTTATTCAATATCAACACATTTCTAGAAATTTGAACACATTGACTGATTCATTAGCTAATCAAGTTTTAGAGAGACATTTGCAACATATGTAAAGAAAACATTCACATAATTGAATAGGATTGCACATTAAACATAAGAAAAAATATTAAATCATATAGATAGATAGTTATAGGTTTTTACAAAATTTGTGCCCAAGACACATTCGTCATCTGACCTCAAAATGTATGAAAAATTTCATAAGTAAACTAGTGGTGTTCATGATAACATGCTATAGATCTAGGTATCCTACGAAGTAACTGCATCCAACGGTTAGAAACCCCAATAGTGTGTCGTTGCAGTCACACAGGATGCTCTTCGATCTGGAAATTTGGAATGCCGAAGGTCAAGCCTTCTATGTGCTACTGAAGCTCAGTCAGAGTCTCAGCTAGATCAAGATCTTGAAGGACTGCTCTCCCGACAACCCTCTCTACTGGCACATTTTATTCGTGCTCCGGTTACACTACTATTTGAACACGACCAACATCTGCATTACATCAAACACTTAGTTTAGCCTTAGAAATAAATCAAAATAAAAAAAAATTGTATAAACCTTAGGAAAATAAAAAAACATGGTCAAAGAATTCTTACCTATTGCACCCCACTGAGAGCCTTCTGGTAGTGCTAAATCTGGATCCCCTCGAAAATAGATGCCTGCATATGCATATTCATCGATGGAAATGATCTATCACCAGAACCAGGCAAAGAATGTAGTAGATAACACAATAGTTTATTGACCAGCACGCCAACCCATGAGTTCTACCCATCTTTGCATCGGAGGATCTCTAGGACTAGCTATATCCAGTGTCACATGATGTGGTTGCATCAGTGGTGTATGCTCAACTTAGTGTTCCTAAATTGATGTCATAAATTGTCAACCAGGGTTAGTAAACTGTTGAAGTGAAGTGCACTATATTTGCCTAGGTATTTGTTTCTCACTATGTTGTGTTTAGTGTTTTTCCAATGTTTTTGGTTTTGTGTTTTTATTCTTAAGAGCAAAAGAAATAAATGTTGGTAAAGAGAAGTTGTTGGTCACACTAAAACAGAGAAAAACCTATTCTAAACTATGTATGGCACTTAAGAACAGAAAATTCAAAACTTTAACAAGAAAATAACTCATAACATGAAGCTATTCCAATTCATTCATTAGAAATATGTTGGAATAACTTGAGAAAAGGACAAGTTTAATGCAATGAGGTTCTTCTAAGTGAACAAAATTCTACAATATCACAGAGAAAATCCCATCCATGGCTAGAAATTTGTTGGAACACATTTGTAAAAGACAGTCTGCAACATAGTGAGTGAGTCTATTCTAAATTATCCTATGACACTGAAATTAAGCCATTCTGCAACTCAAATTGTCACTACTAAGCCTCATTCGAAAGTTAGAAATATTTTGGAATAATTTGGAAAAAAAGGCTATTTTTAAAATTATAAGAGATTGCAAAAAAATCAAGGCCTTGAACTGATATCACTAATTCCTGTCCATATGATGATGTGTTGGAAGAGATTAATAACAAGAGTAGTTTGTAAATAATGAAGGCCTTGAAGTTTAATGGAACAAAACTAGCATACAACTAACTAATGAAACTGGAAATACATTAAACAGAACTGAACAATAGTGCAACCAATCAAACTTGAAATAAAGTGAACAGAATTGAACTAGAGTACCATTAACCTTCGAAGTTTTACAACTAAACTAAATTGCAACTAGTCACTGAAATACTACAGCTTTGTCTCATTCGGTGTTAGTGATATTTTGGAACAATTCATAAGAGCAAGACTGGCTGTAACAATTGATGTCATTGAGCATAAAAATATGAAGTTCAGAAAAAATGCAACTAGACTCTAAAACACCACAGCTATGTCTCATTTAGTGTTAGTGATATTTTGGAACAATTCCTAAGAACAAGACTAGCTGTAACATTTGATGTGAATGAGCATAAAAACGTAAAGTTTAAAAAAACTACTTGAATTAGGAATGAAACAAGGCTAAAGTTTACTTATCTAAACAATATGCACAGAGATTCTCGGGCAGTAGGAACCCTCTACCACCGGATTAGCATATAAATCTCCTCAAGATTGCCTTAGATCATGCAATGAAGTTGAATGTCTTTCATTAAAGAGAAAATTCTTCAGAAACAGAGTATTACGGACTTTTGAGATCTAACAACAAAACATCAATCTAGCTAGCTATCTCTCGGTCTCCCGCATCATTCTTATAAGGGAAATACATAACTACCCTTGAGAGGAAATAGGGATAAGTGTCTTTCCCAATTAAAATCTAATTAGAACTCTTGTGGAAGCCTCGTACTCTTGTTGGAGACATCTGTAGAGTCCCTGTCCCGGTAGGAATTTGCTTCTTAGTTTTGATCTCTTCCACGTGCATAACCACCTATAGATTCTTGCTCAGACTTTGTGAGAGAAAGAAATGATGGGGAAGTGTTGTGGAATTCAACCATATGCGTTTTTCTTTGAAGTAACACCTGTAACCTATGAGAACATGAAGATAGCTGCGGAATAGGCGACTAGCTACATAATGGCTGCATTCTGTAGCTGAGTCTAGTAAAAAATTACTATAACAACAAAACCACGAAAATATAGCAAGTCAGTCATTGTATACATTCCTAAAGTGACTTTATTTAATCCTACTGATCATTTAAGCCTATAATTTATAAGGGACAAAGGAAATGAAATGAAATTGGGTGAAAGAAAAGGACATCTTTGGGGCTCAACAAGTGGAATCTATTTCAAGGCGAAGGATATAAGGATAGAACCATAACTGAAATTCTTTATCCTTCCTCCCTTTTCTTTTTTCAGTTGTCCCTTTATCTGAGATAGAATAGCTTCAGACCAGTTGAAGACTATTGGCTCCATGCACTCTAGCACACATTGCATATATGATCTATTTGCTACATGTAGTGTAACGGTGCCAGCAAGTTTAGCGATTGTGAAAAGGATAGTTTTTAAAGGAAAATATCTAACATCCCAGATGTTTATTTTTCCATCTTTGCTAGGTTTTTCCCTTGGATAGCAATACTACAGAATATAATCCCTCGCTGTCTCTCCTTCAACAGTAGACCTTGAGAGCGAAATGGGAAAACCTATCCTCGACGAACCTGCGAGAAAATACATATCCTCAACTGTTATGGGAACCACTTGGTTCTTAATATGAAATTCCTCTATCGCTGGATCCCATGCTCGAGCTAAGAACTCTAAGAGTTCTATTTTATGCCCCATCCTGGAAAATTTGAAGTACTTAAGTAGTCCACAATATCTTAGGGCTTTTACAGTACCTGGATCATTCAAGGAAATCATATCTTGTTCTTTATGCTCTATTTCCCTCCATGTAATCATCATTATAATTCGATGGAAACCTGAAACACAACCATAAGATCCATTAGATTCCATTTATTGAAAAAAACTAGGTCAAGTTTGGGCATAATAAGAAAATAAAAAACTTAAACTCCACCCAATGCACTCCCTGACAAGAGACAGTGCATTACACATGCAAGTACACTTTACTGTACCTGCTATGCAATGCAGGTTTCGACATTTAGGGGTGCGTTGCCCTCATTTTTAGCAGAATTTACCCTAGGGGCCTTAAAACCATAAAAATTTGCACAAATTGGAAATTAAATGAATACCAAATGGAAGAGGAGGTTCATGGTGATCAACTTGATCAAATGGCAATGAAAACTCATTCAATAAATGATCGTTACTAAACGCCAGTTTTCAGCAAAACAAATCAGGTTCAAAGCTCCAAAATACAAATGGTAACTATGGAATGGTAAAAATGAATAGTGAAACTACTTTTGAATAGTCATTTAATTATTTTCTAGTTAAATTTGTTGCTATGACTATAGTTTTATTATTTTTTTATCATAAAACAGGTATTTTTAATCCATTTGATGTTTTTCTGAACAGGAAATACAACTAATGAATAAATTTGTCGTGCAGATTTATTTCAAAGAAAAACTTGACCAAAAAGCATACTTTTTCTCCTTATTTTTCAAGCTTTGTTAAAAAAGAAAAGGATTTGAAGCGCACTTTTATCTATTTTTTTTGAGCTTCGATAACCACAAAAAAAGGAAACCCTTGAGGGCCATTTTCATTAATGGTGGTTCTCTTGCATTTGTTAATAGCTCACATCATTGGTTGGTAATCAAACAATGTATTTACATGTTCGATGACAAATCATATATTCGCATGGCTAGACTTGTACCTGAATGATCAAGAGAATGAGATAAGAAGACCTTGGATCTAGTTTCAGCCATCCGAGTTGCGATTTCAGGATTTTTATAAACATCATTTGTATGGTGACCTTACATACATATCGTCATCCAAACATGGGCCTATATCTATAGACATGTCTTCATTGGGAAACATTCCAATGTCGATGACTTTCTGAATTATGTACATGTTATTATATTGTTTATGTGCTGAACATGGGAATGCCTACCCTTAGAAATTATGATCAAAGAGGATATATCATGATGTAATGTATTGTAATATTGATGCAGGTGACCACTCCGCTTCATCTCCAGCCCATCACAGTGTAAAGCATCTCAATCAAATGTTTTTATTATTTTGACCTGGTTAACTTGGCATCATCTCCAAGACCAATGAATAAGGGTCTATCATTCCCTATCATTTCAAGTTGCTACATGCCCTAAGGCAAGAATAAGACAAATCAAGCATGACTTTCATCAAGCAAAGGTTTCCAAGGTTTGAATTTTATTATATAGCATATGAGAGCTCACCAACGCTGCCTCTAAGGGGACTAAGTGCGTTGCATATGCAGGTAGCCCCATGCAAGGATGCTCTGCAAAGAACTTCCCAACATCTATGGGTGCATTGGTCACATTGGGAGCGAAATTCTCATTGCTCTAGAATCTCCACTTGGCCAGTGCCTTCTAGAAGAGTTCACATGTGTCAATATTCGAATCCAAGTGTCCATTTGACATCTACATGATTGGGAACATGTCTTGCCTATTATTGGAAACTCATTCATTGCAAAACTACCTTCAGTTCATCTATAAATTGAGCACAGATCTGAGTGATTGAGAAGGAAGATTTTGAGTAGAGAAATGCTGGAGGATTTTCAATTGAGAGCTAGATTTGTGTAACAACTGCTAGAGATATTTATATTGTGATGGGGCTGAGGATCGTTGCTATAAAGGTCACTTCAAATTAATCATTTGGTTGTAACCTCTCCTTCTATCATCAATAAATAATACAACTTAATTTTCCCTATATGCATCTGTATTGGCTTTGATTTTCCATATTGCAAGATATTAGTTGATGTATATTGTTTATGCTTTACTGATTTATCTAACTAACTTGAATAGACATATGTATTATTTCTATCTTCTAATTTTTTAGTGTTATTTCTTTTAGGAAGCATTTTTTCTACAAACTGCTTGAATTTGAAGCTACAATGAAAGCGATAGAAGAAGCCATTTAGAAGCGCTTGGATTATAAGGAAGCCTCTAATCCTTTCTGTGTGTCTACTCTGAGTTAGGAAAGGTAGTCGTATAGTATTTAATCTGTTGTTTTAGATTTTCATCTATCTAGGGAATCATGTTTTATCCGTGATTCACAATTCTAGCCCAACAAATCCTATGTTCATCTTTGAGTTGGAGCATGAGGCAACAGACACACCATAGAGGAGATTAATAGCACTATCATTAAGCAGCAGTGAGGAGGTTTTTCCTCAAACACACTTGGATCCTTATGGATTCAAGATGGCCATTGGTGTGAGATATTCTCTAGGAGATCTCCAAGGAGTTGCATTTCAACATCCCATGAAATGTAAGAAGAAAAGTCTGAGATGGGAGGATGGTAGCCTTCATTGGAGGAGTACCAAGATGGAGATTGGTAGGAGACATCAACAGGTGGATGAATGGGTGTGGATGGAGAGCAAGAGGCTGGTGAGCCACTTGCATATTTATGACACCAGGCAGCAAGAGGCATGGTGGCGTTGGCTACTCTTGAAAGAGTTTGGCCATCATATGACATATCATTTTCCTAAGGATGTGTGGGTGTAAGAAACTTGGCAGGACACTTGCATCATATGGCAGCAAAGATTTTGGGTGAATTATGTTGATATGATATCCTTCATGTCAATCAACATATTTTCACCTCATGATTTGTATTATGGAGGTGTGAGGGGGCAACAAGAATTATTATTGTTGTGGCTTCTCTTGGGAGAGTATGGGAAGAATTTTTCCCATACTCATCATGACATTTCCGGGAAAAGGGATGGCACATTCAAGGTGCAAAGAGGCTACCCTTCAGCATTAAAGGATAATGAGGGGCTTTCACATAGGAAGAATATTTCCCCACATAGAAGCATGATGGTGGATGAATTTGGCATGTGGAATGTCAAGGAAGGGAGTCATGGAGTGAAAAGAGCCTTATCACTAAGGCCAACAACGCTGTCACTTGGGAGTATGTTTCTATTGATGGAGTGTTCCAAGGGAAGTATGCATCCTTTCATGTTGCAGATTTTTATGAGAAGATCCTCATGGGAGGACTCATCCATGGACCTCACCTTCAGCTTACTCATTATGCATGGTAATAAATGCATTACTGTACTTATTGTTCATTTCATTGAGTCTTTGCATTATCTCACCATCTATGTATAGTGCATTGCTCCACAAGGGGGAAATATTATTTTTGGGTTTCATGATCCTTCTAGGACCAACACTTATGATGGGAACCCTAATATACATGGCTTTTGGAAAGTTTGTTGTTATTTTTATTATGCTCAGCTGATATATATTGCTGCTTACTACCACATAGTAGATGAGCAAACATGCACAACTAGTAACTTGTTAGAGGACAAATTGCCACATGATGTTCTAAAGCAGAAGTTGAGAAGATTGCATTGTATCCACTTGAGAAAACATTGGTATCATCCAAAATTGCACATAACCTTCAACGTTTTTCTGATTTGGATGCCATATGGTGAATATGTGCCATTCATTTTGTATGGGATGGTTTGGGCCAGCATGATTCATGAAATGGGAGAGAGGATCTTTGGAGATCTAATCTTCTTATTGCCACTTGAGGGAAACATTATTGCAGCCCAAGATCAGTAGCTACTCTACACTTATCATAAGTGCAGAGAGGGACAGCATGGGGTAGGCTACTTTGTCTACCATGTTCAGTTATTCAACCCACCTACATTGCAGGAGCCAAAGGTGGAGGATGCTTTGCATGAGTTACCATTTTGGAGGGTGGCTCATTGTGTATGGATGATAGCTTGGGGATGGAGGATCCACATGGGAATGATGATTCCCAATAAATTTCAGATACCATGCCTGAAGGGGAGCTCTGCACAGCACCTTATTGCCTCCTTGAGTACTCTACTTCTTGATGATGATAACTATTTAGCTAGCTTGCATTATTGGGAGGGGCAATATGGAGACTTATTGATGAAACAACATCTCATTATTTGGAAGAGCTTATCATATGAGGATGCTACAATAGGAGGATGGGGGACTTCTCAGTTCTATCCTTGCAGTTTCTTGAGGATAAGCAACATTTGGGAGGGGAGGACTGTAATATTCCAAAATTAGCATGCAGGCAATTAGAATATATATTTTTTTTGTTTACACTTAGGAGATGAATAAATTGGTAAGGAGGCCCATAAATTTCAGGAATAAGAATAAAATCCCTCATAATGTGAAAAGGGATAGTCATAGGAGTTGTATTACACACCCTCATGTGTGAAAAGGGGAATTTTCATGTGGACAAGGTCAATTTTGACCAAGTCAACAGCGTTGGGATAGGAGGTGGAGATCATCTTTAGAGACAGTGAAGAGATGGTGGGAGGAATATTCCTTGGTGGAGGAAACCCTAATGAGTGGGACCCAAGGTTGGAGGGCTTAAATTTTTATAAAAGGAGGGAAAGGCAGCCATAGCAATACATGATATGGATTATTGAATTTGTGGTTTAGTTAGACTATTGTGTTTTCTTCAGTTGTTTAGTTGAGATTGATGTGTTGCTTAGCACAAGGCATTCATGTTTAGGAATTTATTCTCCTTTCAAGAGAGGCCTCTTGAAGGATCTTGTATTTCATTTACCCAAATTTAGGCTTAAGGCCAAGCCACCTCCTTCAGCTATAGCATTATTTTTTCTGAATTATAACATTGTGTTGCATGGTGTTGTAGTGGAGGTTTCACAACACCACTTCCGAAGATTATTTTTCATAGGATGAAGCCTCCTTTCCTTTGGAGGATCAATGAGGAATAATTTGAGCTGATTTCACTATATTTGGCATCAGGCCAACCATTTTCTATCATCTATAGTGCAGTCCCTCTCCTTGGTTGTGTTATTCCAGAGAGCATTTGCAATGAGGGGTTTCATTGCTTGATTTCAGGGTGAGATCTTCAGTGTTAGGATTAGCCTTTCACTTGGAAGATCCATTGGAGGAGGTTTTTTTAGCTTGTGCATCATATTCAGTCATATCCATCCAATTCTTGAGTTGCAGCTGCTACTCATTCCTAGGACTACAACTCCGACATTTTTGTATTCAAGGTTAAACCCCTTGGTTTTGAGCTAGTTTCTTAAGGAAAGGGTCAATCCTTCGTCTCGAAAGCTAGTAAAGGGGATTCTCATATATTTCTTGTATCATTCAGATATATGTATGTAAATTTACAGTAATACTGCATTATTTCATAGCTGTTTGTGTAGATCTACTCTCTTGTACTTATGCTTTCAAGAAACCCTTGTCGGGTTATCTCAATAATGTATTGAAGAAGCTAGATCTCTATTTTCTCAGCATATTGATTAATATATATATATATATATATATATATATATATATATATATATATATATATATGGTTATATATCATATTATTGTAGAAAACCTCATTAAAACACACAGTCACTTGCTTCAAAAATTCTACATGGTATAAGTAATGGGATTTGGGTGTTTTTAAGCCATTTTGGGGTCAAGAGATCTGTTTAACTTAGAAAAAGGGATTTCTTTTTTATCCCCTTTTGTATTTTAGGGCCATAATACATAAGCTAAAGGATCCAAGTTCTATTTATCACAGTTTTAGCATAATTTTCTGAAAATAACGTTTTTATGGTCTATATTGATGTTTTTCCCAATTTGGGATATTACAAAAGGAAACTTAGAAAACATACTACATGATATTGATATTGAAGGGATTCCTATATTCTAGGCTAAGGATATATATGAGGGTGGAAAGAAGATCAAGAAAGCCGAATAAGCAAAGAAGTTAGAGTTGAAGGTGAGGATGCAGGTTTTATGTTTCAAGCTAGGAAGCCCATGACAAGACATGCAAAAAAAATCTTGGAAAGCAGTAAAGAAATTCATCCAAAAATTGACACTGTTTAGCCACCACAAATAATTATTTTCCTTTCATATCTTGCAGAAGAAGATCCAGTCAGCAAGAAAAATAAAGGAAAGGAGAAATTCATTGAAAAAATAGAGTTTGAAGTCCTTGAAGAACAGTTAAGGTTAGGTAATCATGAAATAGCAGTCATGAAGAAGAAGGAAAGGAAACATAATGTTCAGAAGGTGCAGTTTGAGAAGATGAAAGAGGTTTGGGAAGAGCAGGTTGACAGTGTATCAAAAACCCCAGATAACACACGGAAATTAATCAAATGGACTATGCCATTAAGGAAAGAAGTGAAGCATGTCAGAAGAGTAAACCTGCACTTGAAATATAGTAACGAAAAGCTAAAAAAACCAAGTTAAAAACCTCCATGAGCAGTTAGAATTGATCCATGAGGAGCTGCAGAAGAAGGGTCTAAAAATGACTATAGTTGAGGAGCCCATAGCTCAACTCATCATCAATGAAGAAGAAACACCTCAAGGCTCTTAGGATGAGTTGGTTTATGTTTTGAAAGGTAATGGAATTTTGAAAATCAAATTTTTATAGCTGGAAGGTACTTTTTTTAAATAAGGAAAAAATTTGGAATTTAGACATTTTTCCACAGTTTTGTAGCGTTTCCTAGGCTTGAAACCAGGAAAACACTACAAAACCACCTATAGTTGTCTTTTTTATTCTAAAACCACTTTGGGTAGCTTTCAAGGGGAAGAAATGATAGCGAGGATGTTTTAGGTCATGATGAACACAATGTAAGAGAAACGAATCAAAAAATTTGATTGCAAAGGTCATTTTTTGTATGCTATGAAACTTCCATGCTTTCGTAGCGAGTTGTTTTGAAGGTTTCTAAGCAGGTTTATGAGTTTTTTTGGATAGGTGGACATATTCAAAATGTCAAGGGACCTTGCCAACAATCATCCAAGATTTGAAGACCATGAAAGGGAGAGAGCATATTAGTTGAAGACTTCATTGAAGATAGACCTCTGTTTTCCTAAAAAATAGGGTTTGTTTCTAGATTTTTAGGAGGGTAATTAAGAAGTCAAGTAGTGATGAGTTCTATCAAAGCCTATTTGAACATGTGAAGCATTATTAGATGTGTAATTGTTTTAAGATATAAGGTAGTTGATGTAATGAGTAGTAGTTTGAGTCCTATTAGAAAAAGGACTGTTTTATAGTGTAGCTATCATTTTCTCATTAAAGCACATGTTTTCCTCTTATGCAAGGTGTCATAGGAAAATTTCGATGAATCTAGCCTAGAGGCAGATCATCTCTCATGTAACAAGGTCTATTAAAGGGTAGATATTCAAAATTGTAAAGGGTTGGATATTTTTTTGCAATACTGCAACTTTATGTAAATTGACTGATTCAGTAATAAAGAGGACTTTTCTTGACAGACGTGAGATTTTGATGGAGTTTTTAATGCTTTTCTGATCTATATTTTTATGTGTACCACATGCAATAGATTTCATCCTTATTACTTAGAATTCATATGTTTATGCTCTGACTTCCTATATTGATGAAATGACTATGTTGCCCTACGTTCTATCTGTGATTTTCATTTGTTAAAAAACTCTTACCAGCCTCAAATTCCATGTCAAGAGACCTTACCACTGAACCTATTTATTTGTTGACTCCATAAGCCCAATGGTTACAGACATGTACTCTTTTCAACCTACACACATCACATTTAAGTTATTTTTCAAATAGAGTTAGTCATCTAGTTTCATTTTTATCAAATATCATTAACCCCTTTGGGAGAGCCCTCTCAGAATGAAGAGGCTAAGCTTTAGTCAAAATTTGGTTTGAAATAGTTACATAGATTTTCTTGATTAGCAGCCAGTCAAGTGCAATTTTGTGATAACACTTTCCACCATTACTCGACACATTCGACATTACAAAACAACTCACACCAATAGAGTTAAACCCAAACTGCATGGAGCAAGCCATAACTGATCGTATCATGGAAACACAGATCAATAAAACCCAAAAATAAAGGATCCAACTATATCGAGTTTTCAAAGTAGTCAAACTCCTTCACCATGGCAAGTGGCTCACCAGGGACCAAGTTTAGCAGAAGTTTCCTCATCTCGAGGAGGAACTCAACACAATGGGGACCATTACATCCTAAGGGGGAGGAATGATCCATGTGAATATTGGTGGCCACCCACCTATTCCACTTATACCCTAACCATTTTTTCTTTTATTTTTTCAGTTTCTTTAATTGTAGCACATTTTATTATTTTTGGCAGTTTTTCGGGTCCTCAACATCCAGAGACGTTTTGAGGCCCTAAACGATTTTTTTTTGGAAAATCACCATAAAAAATGTGAGTCTTCAACTTGATGTTCAATATTAATAGTTTTATTTTTAGGATATATCTTTATAAAGAGGTATCGTGTGCATTGAACAAAGAGCATATGCCAAAGTTACAACCCCAGGAAATTGATGTACCAATTTACCCCAACGGGGCCCATAGTTTGGTGTTTCATCTCCTATGGTTAGGATTTTGGATGTTTATGGTTTTACATTATTTCTCAATAATAAATAGGCCTTTGAGCCTCATTTTAACATAGTTCATAGGCATGTATTTTCCACATATCTTCTGATAGATAAGCTACCATCACCCTATCTAGTTTATGTCCATTCTGTTTGAAAGCATATTTCAGTTATTTGATATTAATGAAATGAAGTTTTATTTCTACTGCATATCTGCTTTTATGCTTAGCACTGTATGTAGAAATTATATAGCTTATGTGTTATATGTCCAAGATTCTCCTGATCTCACACTATTTTAACTTCATGAAAAATATAGAATCTATTATGCCATTGATCATTTGCGGAAATTAAATCAAGATTGCAATGCACACATGAAATAATAAAAATTCACACACATTAACACAATTGTTTAATGGGAAAGCCTGAAGCTGAAAACCCCAACTATATGTATACAATATATGTCATAGAGATCATGTAACAATCCTCATACAAAGCTGATCATATCAATCTCTCAGTACAATACAATCGCTACACACTAATCAGGCCCAATCTTGCAAATCCATGCACCGATATTTTCCACCTACTAGCCTGTCTCTACTGCGCAATCCATGCTAAAGAATGGCTCTGAATGAACTTAAATTACTCCAGCCTTGCTCATGCAATCCTCGTTGGAATCTCCACTGAGTGTTGGATGCAATCAATGCATCACTATAGTCACAACTGATAGTCACACTTGCTCTTTCACCTATCTCTCCACTCGTCTCCACTGAAAATTCCATGCACGGTAGTTAACTGATGTATTCTTCAGTTGATTAATGATTTATTATTTATGAATTAATTCACTCCACTCTCACTAGTGTATCAATCAATTAGACTAGATACAACTAGCTCAACTGAGTCTAACTGAGTTAAACTAAATACAACTCCACCAACTCCAACTCCACCAAACTCTATCACATGAGTTCTAATTGAAGTCCTCCATGCAATAGCTCCAGTAAACCCTCAGGAATAGTGTAATTCCTTCTGTCAGCTACTCTGCCACATCTGTGCACTGAACTGAAGTGCTCCAAGAGAATAAGATAATGTTTAGAGTCCAAATATTATTAAGAGCTAATAATATTCGACATATCTATATTTAGATTGGCAGTCTAAAAATAGAATTCGTCAAAAATGTCTAAAAATAGAAGTTCATCTATTTTTCCAACTTGAACAACCATCCACAAATAGCATCCTGCAACTCATAGAATATGATCGACATGTCTAAAAATAGACATAGTCTAAAAATAGACTTCGCGCCAAAAATAGCTTGCGGGCCCACTTAGTGAAGGCGACTCTTTTCACTAAGCTCATCATCTTGTTGAATATCAAAACTCCCTCTCAACAAGATAGGGATTATCTGCCACCCCGATCCTGTCTCTATGGTATTCGAATTTTCTCCTGGTGAGCGCCTTCATCAGAATATCTGCATCCTGATCCTTCATAGGAATGTAAGAAAGCAACATGATCTTCCACTCCACACAATCTCTGATATGATGGTACCAGATGTCAATATGTTTATAACTATCATGAAATAATGGATTAACCGAGAGTTTAATGCAGCTCTGATTATCACAATATATCACCGTGGGATCTAAATGAGAACCGAACAAACCGACCAGGATCTTCCTCATCCATATAGGCTCACATGCAGCCAAAATTTCTACCATGTACTCGGCCTCCGCTGAACTAAGTGCCACAGATCTCTATTTCCTGCTGTACCAAGAAACTGTTGTAGATCCAATACTGAAAATCCCTCCAGATGTGCTCTTTCTGTCCGTTGGGCTTCCTGCCCAATCTGCATCCATGAAGCCATGCAGCTTCACCTCATCCGACAATCTGTACCATAATCCATACCCAAATGTGCCCCTGAGATACCTCAAGACATGCTTGCTTACCTTCCAAAAGAGCTTGGTAGGCTTAACCATCGCTTGTGAAAGCTGGTTCACAGCATATCATATGTCTAATCCTGTATTGACTAAATACATGAGTGAACCAACCAACTGTCGATAAACAGTGGCATCCACTACCTCTATCGATGTAGCATCCTCTTTCCTCTCCAGTATCTCCCCGGCGTACTTGCCCTGAGACACAAACAGTTCACCTTTCGACTGCCAAATTTCTAATCCCAAGAAATAGTGAAGGAGGCCCTGTTGGGGTTCCCATGTTTTGGTAGATTTGGCAATACCAAAAGATGAGACAACATCAAACCACTTTGAGGCCCTAGGATCTAGCCCTCCTGGACCTGGAGAGGGATCTCTCCAATAACATAAAGAATAATATATCTTTGAAGCTCGAATTGAGATATTAGGCTAGGTATGAAGCACAAAGGGGTGTTTTAAAATAATTTGGTTGGTTGGTTACTGGGTTGGTCAGGAGATCATGGACTGGGAAAGTAATGGGAGAAAAGGAGCAAAGCAGCAGGATGTTTCGGCTAAGAGGATGAGTCAAGAGAGTGCCATCCATTGGGCTATGGAGTCATGAAAGGGAATTACTTGCATCCACTAGCCAAGGCTTGCAAAGGGCAAGTAAACTAATACCAAAGGATCTTTTAGATAGATGATGGGATGGAACATTAAGGAGAGAAGGTGAAAGAAGGAAAGACAACCATATTTCTGTCTATAGATCAGGTCAGAGGTCATTTAACTCCAGACCTGCTTGGACATACTCAAAGGCAGCTCTCAGAAAGAGACAAAGAGGCTGCTTATAGATTGGACCGGAGGTCATTTAACTCCAGGTCTGCTTTAGCAACTCCAAGGGAAAAACATAGATAAATTTGACAAAGAAACATCCAAGTAGCAAACCCCCAAGTTCATACATCAGCCAGCAGGAAATAACATCCACTGCGTTGGTTAAACCACATGAATTTACTCTTAGATAACACATAAAGAAGAAAACATTAAAGGTAGGGAGAGCAGGAAACATAGGGCACCTAGCAAGGGTGAATCCTATGTTATACTTCTGTTGCCTACCAGAAGAACATGAAATAGTATGAAGATGTAATAAATAGAGTTAGGAAAAACATCACCAATAGTAATAGACCAAGATCCTGTGAAATGTGCTTTGATTAATTGATGCAAAACCAGTCATGTACAATAAGATCAATGGCTAATACAGTCTAGACTTCTCCTCCCAGCATATTACATACAAACTACTCTGTAACTCCCTCCCAAGACTGTTCTAACAGTCAAGCTGAATCCCTCTAACAGCAACAACCGAACAACATCCCAACAACAACTTTTTTCATTATGTTCTTGGGGATTCTTATAGGAGAATGAATAAAACAAAAGTAGATACAAATTAAATGAGCCTCATTAAGACAACAAGGCAGAAGTGTTCATGCCCATGCTGCTTAATGGCAATCTTCAGCGCTGTGTGTACTCTGTCATCTGCTCTAGGAGACTCTGTCAGGCCAAGATTGACCTCTGATATGTTCTTTAAATCTTGACTGCGTCTGGAGCTTTGCGCTGCCTTCTGGAATAAATGACATGGATAAAAGTCTGTAGGTCTTCTCCATACCTCAGTAACTGTTGCTCAGAGACTTCTTAAAGAAGCTTCTATCTGTAACCTTCGTTTAATGGCTCGAGGAGGCATGGAGTGCGCTGTGAGAATGGTGTACGTTTGGAGAAAATGTTATGCTGACATTAAACATAGATAAGGCTGTTGCGTGTGCTTAAGTCTTCAAACTGAGCCTTAATCCTTTGAATTGTGGGGTCAAAAATTAATAATATCAACAATAGCATTAATCCCCTCTGAATCCTTTCTACTAGCTCACTGGAAAATGCTGAATAGACCTCTCTGTGCTATCTGCACAATTAAAATAAACCTGTTACAAACCAGGCAGGGGTGGAGAAATGCTGCGGAGGCAGAGGAATGGTGGCGAATCAGTGGTGAAAATAATGGAGAATGGCAGAAGAAACGGTTAATAATTTAAAAACCCAAAGATCAAAGCTTGGGCGTAATACAAAGGAAAACACAGGAATACAATGAAGTAGAGCTATGGATGCGGGACCCGGTCAGGGCGGAGGGCGATTAATTAAACCTTAATGCAAAACACAAAGGTTTGGGACTTTGGCGGAAATACATAGAAAATGCATGAAATGCAAATGGAATGCGATGGACTGACGTATGAGGTGGGCCTGGGGTCTAATCGCAATCATAGATCGGAGCGGGTGGCAATCGCAACACACATTTCAAAAGTTTCGATTGCGACTGGCGGTGGGAGCGCGATTGAGCGCTGACCGTTGGATCCGAAGGCCAGATCAACGGCTCACATTCAATCGGAGGGAGAAACTGGAGGCGCGATGGTTGCGAAGCGATTAGCACTGGGCCGTAGGATTAGCAGGGAAATGGACGGCTAGGATTGAATCGGGAGATCGCAATCGGGAGTCGGACGAGAAGGTTTGCGATTGCTATTGGAAGGGGACTTGCGATTGAGCGATGGCCGTTGGATCGGCGGGGAATATCGACGGTGGAGAAGCGGATCGGGGGATCGGAAGACAGGGTGCGATAAATCGCATCGCAAATTTTTGCGATGGACCAATCGGAGGGGAAAACGTAAGGGTTGCGATTAGTGGCCCATCGTTGGATCTTCAGGGTAGATCAACAGCTTTGATCACATTACGGGACTTGCTTAATAAACAATCGCATCAGAACTTTTATGATGTGTACAAAGGATTTTAACGCTCCGACCCGATCCTCTGATGCGATTAGCACTCAAAACTTGTGCGCTCGGTCTCAGCGCATGGGCATGTAGGGGCAGTGGTTAGAAGGGGGCTAGCGGGGAGGGGCTAGGCCTATCATAAGGTCAGAAAGTGGGTTTTGGCCCATTTAAATGGAATTTGAAGGCCAAGGAAGGGAACGATAGAGAGGGAAAGGGGAAAATGGCTAAAAAAAAGGTAAGGGTAGAATTTTAAGGGGATTTTTGGAGGGTTAAGAGGGTAAAAAGGGAAATAGAAGGGGAGACAAGGGGGAATAAAAAAGAGGCTAAGTGAGGGTGAGACAAGGGGGAAAGGAGGCCTTTGGGCATTTCTTCACAAACAGAGAGAATTTATAATGGAAATCAGCAGAGGGGATTTGTCAAAGGAGAAAGGAAAAAGGAGGCTTCAAGGATGATGTGTCTTCAGGGGAGATGCATTCCTTGAAGGCTCAAAAACAATTTAGCCCCCTATTTTTCTTGCCAAAAATTTATGGGGGGACTAAAAATGGCTCCACAAGGGGATTGCTTCTTCTTGAAGGAGTCAAGAATTTAGAGAATAAATATTTGGTGTAGGCCAGATGCTTGCTGCTTGGCACATCCCTTTCTTTCTTTGATCAGCTACCACAAACCGTGAAGACATCATATCAACAATAAAATTCTCCCACACAACTACCTACCCACACTATAGTCCTAAAATTTTTTCTTCTGGGTGCATTTTGACTTGCAGTCCATTTACATCATCAAAATTTTCAAACAGGAAAATAAACCTATTCTAAATCTACCCTTATTGCTCCATGAGACCAGATTAGACTGTTGGTCTCACATGTTTCTCTACCTAATCTAATATCTGCTAGGATTAAACTGTCTAGCAGATGTCTTCTCTACATTCTAAAACAAAAATTGAAAAAACAGTCAAGCCAGGATTAGACTGTCTGGCTTGTTGGACTTTGCAGAAATTAAAAACAACTAACTACATGCTCACAGGCTGAGCTTTATTTCAGAATTCCTACCTACCCTACTCTACTTGTAAATCTCTGGCATCTAGGTGATGCAAAAGTGCTAGTGCAGCCAGTCAAGCAGTAACAAAAAAGGATATGAACACTGACTGCCTGTCAGAGATAACCACAGGGTGCTCAGTGTGTGGTTCTTCAAAACTGTGATCACCATCAGAAGTGACCGCCCCTGATAAATCTGGCCCATGATGAGGATCAATGCTGGAGTAATTGAGCTAATCAGGGCCTCCATATATTCTGCCATAGGATCAACGAACAGATGATGTACGCTTTCCTCTTTCAGGCCTTCCATGACTGGTAGGTTGTCCGTGTCCAGGGCAGCTTCGACTATTGCATTTTCCACTGCATCTTCAAAGTGGTTCTTGAGAGCCGGATCATATTTTTCCTGTACGTTGAACAGCAGTAGAATATCCTCATTTTTTGGGGGCGGGAGACTTTCCAAGAATGCTCTCAGGTCTCTGAACTCGTATGATATCTCTTGTGAGTTGAAAAGTTCGAGCTCAGCCTCATATCTCTCAACCACCAAGTCTAGAAACATTTTCTTAAGCACAGGTTGAGTATCGAGATGTGAGCTGATAGGGACAATCTTTGGAAGGTCCTCCCATTCAGTTTATGCCAGTACACTCGCTATTCCACACCAAAACTCTGCTATGAGGCTTGGATGCATTTCTATAAATTTTTCAGAGTCTTACATAAGTGAAGTGACTAGAATTTTTGCACGGCTGATGTTGTACTGTGGCATGGTCTCCCAGTGGAGTCTTATGTGAAACCATAGATAATCAGTGGCCTGCTGATCACCAGTGGAGCCTTTTTATCATTACAGGAAGTGTGGAGTCACCAGGTGGATGATTTACAACTTACTGTCCACCACAGTGATTTACCAAATCAAGGCTGATTGGTCTCTTCCCCAGCGGAGTCGCCATTATGTTGGGGACGACAATGGGAAAAAGTCCAAATTTTAGTGGTTGTGGACTCTCAGATTCTTCCCTAGCGGAGTCGCCATTATGTGCACTCTCATATTCTTCCCCAGCGGAGTTGCCATTATGTTGGGGTTCCCATGTTTTGGCAGATTTGGCAATACCAAAAGATCAGACAACATCAAACCACTTTGGGGCCCTAGGATCTAGCCCTCCTGGACCCGGAGAGGGATCTCTCCAATAACATAAAGAATAATATATCTTTGAAGCTTGTTGAGATATTAGGCTAGGTATGAAGCACAAAGGGGTGTTTTAAAATAATTTGGTTGGTTGGTTACTGGGTTGGTCAAGAGATCATGGACTGGGAAAGTAATGGGAGAAAGCGATAAAAGCAGCAGGATGTTTCGGCTAAGAGGATGAGTCAAGAAAGTGCCATCCATTGGGGCTATGGAGTCATGAAATGGAATTACTTGCATCCACTAGCCAAGGCTTCCAAAGGGCAAGTCATCTAATACCAAAGGATCTTTTAGATAGATGATGGGATGGAACATTAAGGAGAGAAGGTGAAAGAAGGAAAGACAACTAGATTTCTGTCTATAGATCAGGTCAGAGGTCATTTAACTCCAGAATTTCTTGGACATACTCAAAGGCAACTCTCAGAAAGGGACAAAGGGGCTGCTTATAGATCAGACCGGAGGTCCTTTAACTCCAGGTCTACTTTAGCAACTCCAAGGGAAAAACAGAGATAAATTTGACAAAGAAACATCCAAGCAACAAACCCCCAAGTTCATACATCAGCCAGCAGGCAATAACATTCACTGCGCTGGTTAAACCACATGAATTTACTCTTAGATAACACATAAAGTAGAAAACATTAAAGGTAGGGAGAGAAGGAAACATAGGGCACCTAGCAAGGGTGAATCCTATGTTATACTTCTATTTCCTACGAGAAGAACATGAAACAGTATGAAGATGTAATAAACAGAGTTAGGAAAAACATCACCAATAGTAATAAACCAGGATCCTGTGAAATGTGCTTTGATTAATTGATGCAAAACCAGTCATGTACAATAAGCTCAATGGCTAATACAGTCCATACTTCTCCTCCCAGCCTATTACATACAAACTACTCTGTAACTCCCTCCCAAGACTGTTCTAACAGTCAAGCTGAATCCCTCTAACAGCAACAGCCGAACAACTGAACAACAATAGCCCAACAACAACCTTTTTCATTATTTTCTCAGGGATTCTTATAGGAGAATGAATAAAACAGAAGTAGACACAAATTAAATGAGCCTCATTAAGACAGCAAGGCGGAAGTGTTCACGCCCATGCTGCTTAATGGCAATCTTCAGCGCTGTGTGTACTCTGTCATCTGCTCTGGGAGACTCTGTCAGGCCAAGATTGACCTCTGATATGTTCTTTAAATCCTGACGGCGTCTGGAGCTTTGCGCTGCCTTCTGGAATAAATGACATGGATAAAAGTCTGCAGGTCTTCTCCATACCTCAATAACTGTTGCTCAGATACTTCTTAAAGAAGCTTCTGTCCGTAACCTTCGTTTAATGGCTCGAGGAGGCATGGAGTGCAGTGTGAGAATGGTGTACATTTGGAGAAAACGTTTTGCTGACATTAAACACAAATAAGGTTGTTGCGTGTGCTTAAGTCTTCAAACGGAGCCTTAATCCTTTGAATTGTGGGGTCAAACATTAATAATATCAACAATAGCATTAACCCCCTCTGAATCCTTTCTGCTAACTCGCTGGAAAATACTGAATAGACCTCTCTGTGCTGTCTGCACAATTAAAATAAACTTGTTACAAACCGGGCAGGGGTGGAGAAATGCTGCGGAGGCGGAGGAATGGTGGCGAATCAGTGGTGAAAATAATGGAGAATGGCGGAATAAATGGTTAATAATGTAAAAACCCAAAGATTAAAGCTTGGGCGTAATACAAAGGAAAACACAGGAATACAATGAAGTGGAGCGATGGATTCGGGACCCGGTCACAGCGGAGGGCGATTAATTAAACCTTAATTCAAAACAAAAAGGTTTGGGACTTTGGATTGAATCAGGAGATCTCAATCAGAAATCGGACAAGAAGGTTTGCGATTGCGATTGGAAGGGGACTTGCGATTGAGCGCTGGCCGTTGGATCAGTGGGGAATATCGACGGTGGAGAAGCGGATCGGGGGATCGGAAGACAGGGTGCGATCAATCGCATCGCAAATTTTTGCGATGGACCAATCGGAGGGGAAAACATAAGGGTTGCGATTGAAGATCTTGTGATTAGTGGCCCACCGTCGGATCTTCAGGGTAGATCAACAGCTTTGATCACATCGTGGGACTTTCTTAATAACCAATCGCATCGGAACTTTTATGATGTGTACAAAGGATTTTGACGCTCCGACCCGATCCTTCGATGCAATTAGTGCTCAAGACTTGTGCACTCGGTCTCAGCGCATGGGCATGTGGGGGCAGTGGTTAGAAGGGGGCTAGCGGGGAGGGGCTAGGCCTATCATAAGGTCGGAAAGTGGGTTTTGGCCCATTTAAATGGAATTTGAAGGCCAAGGAAGGGAACGATAGAGAGGGAAAGGGGAAAATGGCTAAAAAAAAGGTAAGGGTAGAATTTTAAGGGGATTTTGGGAGGGTTAAGAGGGTAAAAAGGGAAATAGAAGGGGAGACAAGGGGGAATAAAAAAGAGGCTAAGTGAGGGTGAGACAAGGGGGAAAGGAGGCCTTTGGGCATTTCTTCACAAACAAAGAGACTTTATAATGGAAATCAACAGAGGGGATTTGTCAAAGGAGAAAGGCAAAAGGAGGCTTCAAGGATGATGTGTATTCAGGGGAGATGCATTCCTTGAAGGCTCAAAAACAATTTAGCCCCCTATTTTGCTTGCCAAAAATTTATGGTGGGGCTAACAGGCCCAAGTCCTTCATCTCGAACTCCTTTGCAAGATCTCCCTTGCATGAGTGTATCAACAGTTCATCACCCATTAGTATTAAATCATCTACATAAAGTACAATGATCAAAAGCTTACCCTCCACCACAATCTGGTATAGGTTTGGATCTGCTTCACTATTGGCAAAACCAAGTCTGGTGAAATAATTGTCTATCCATGTGTACCAAGCACGAGGTGCTCGTTTCAGCCCATACAATGCTCTTTTGAGCTTGCACACATGTGAATCATTGCTAAAGATTTCGAATCCTTCAAGCTGCTCAATGTACACCTCCTCCTCAATGATTCCATTGAGTAATGCAGTATTCACATCCATCTGATGAATGTGCCAACCCATCTGCGCTGAGAGAGCAAAGATGGTCCATATGGAAGAATACCTTGTGACAGGTGCAAAGGTTTCTTCATATTCAATCCCCTCAATCTGTGAGAAGCCCCAGGCAACAAATCTTGCCTTATACTTCTCAACACTCCCATCAGCAGCTTGCTTCACTTTATAGATCCATCTCGAACATACCATTGATTTCCCTTTCAGCCTTGGGACAATCTCCCATGCATTGTTTCTAACAATCGAATCATACTCTTCTACCATGGCATCTACCCATGCAGGATCCTCCACAGCTTCCTCGAAAGAGTATGGCTCCGTCACGATACACTTTCTCATCAGAGCCATGTATCCAGTAAATCAATCAGGTGACTGTCTCTATCTGCACTGTGATGTAGGAACTCCTACATTCTGCACTGCATCAAGATTTAGTCGCTCAGCTTCTATAGTGCGCTTCCACCCTCTGATGTTTGGTACTGCATGATTGGTTTATTCCACTCCATGAACCTCCTCTTGTGGCTAATCCACATCTTGAGGCTCATCTTTAGGAACAAGTAGCTCCTCCTCTACATTCAAGTGTAGCTCCCTCACAAGCAACAACTTCATGGCTTTCTCCTCATGAAATTTGATATCTCGTCGCACGACAGTCATCTGATTGTCTCGAAAATACAAAAAATAATTGTGGGGTGTTTCTGTGTACCCCAAAAATATCCCAACCTCTGCGGTAAACTCTAGCTTCTTCCTAGCATCCTTCGTCACATGAATGTAAATAGGTAAGCCAAAAATCGTCAAATGAGAAATATCAGGCTTCTTACCAGAAAACGCCTCTTCGGTGTACTCATGCCAAGTAATCTATGAGGACAATGGTTTTGCACATAAACTGCAGTGTTGCATGCCTCAGCCCACAAATGTATGGGAAGGCCTTGATCATGCAACATCACCCGTGCAGCACCCACAATCGTTCTATTATTTCTCTCTGCGACCCCATTCTGCTGTGGGTTATGAGGCACTATGAGTTATCTTCAAATTCCTTCTTTGCTAAAGAAGTCTTTGAATTCGCCAGAGATGTATTCACTATTACACCATTTTTTGGTCATCTAACCTATTATCATTAGATGGACCCAAGTACACCATGTAAGACCAATTTTACCCTAAGTAAAATTGCCTTCACTATGTTAAATAACTTAATAAACCACATTTATTAGGTTGTTTATGGTCTAAAAAGGAAACCCCAAAAGGAAATATTAAACAAACCTATATTTGTTTGATTTTCCTCATGGAATAATTAATTAAACCATAATTTAATTATTATTCCTAATCATGTTTAACCCAAAACAAAGAAATTAATTAGATAAACCTTTATTTATCTTATTATTTTCTAGGAATAATTATTTAAATCCTATTTAGATAATATTCCTTGTTAAATATGACCAAATCACCCACAAATAATTAAATAAATCATTATTTATTTGATTATCTTCTAACCGCTTCCTTAAAAAGATAAATAAATCATTTATTTATTTATTTTTGACAAATTAAGGGATTTGACCCAAGTCAAATACCTTTTCCTCCAACAAATATAATAAAATATTCCATAAAAAGTGGATCTAGATCTGGTTAACCCATGCACCAAGATCTAGAATGACCCAATATTTTGTTATAAATAGGAGGGTTTTTCCTACCATTCTTCACCTTTTGTTGCCTATTAGATCACTCTAGATCTATACAGTTGGTCTCATTTTTCCATCATTTGTTGTGTGAGCTCCCATTGAGCTCTATTCTTTGCATTGGGTTTTCTACACCAACAAGAGAGAGAAATCTTAGATCTGAAGTGCTGAGGACTTCCAAGAACCCATCCCACTGAGGAGAATTGGATACGCCTTCTTGTTTTCCTCCCATGTGCCCAATTAATACAAAAATTCTTTCAAAAATTGTTCTTGTCTTGTCTATTGGTATATGGAGCAAACCCTTGTTTTTACTGCTTAATGTCTTTCCATGCATAGATCTGGTTTTTGCAGCTCCTTTCTTGTTCAACTAACCGCAGATCTGAAGATATTGGCAGCCACTTTTGTTGTTAGGGCTATTAGTTATGCGTAGCTAAAGCGGTTCTTTTTCGTACACTTCGACAAAGGATTCATACTAACAAATGGCGACTCCACACGGGTTTTAAATTACGACCGCTGTCGTTTTTCATATTCCTGCATATCCAGCTACTTCAGACCCTAGGGTTTCTTTTCAGCTTTTTATTTTTCCTATTTTTATGTTGTTTTTCTCACATAAAACCCTAAAACATTAAAATTTTTAACTTTCGTGTGTTTCTGGCCCTATTGTGCAGGTAAGCGACATCAGCCGCAACTGAGACGGCAACTTTTCCGAAAATCTGCTGCCGAGATGACCGGAACGGGAGGTCGCACTTTTCAGCCCAAAAAATGTGACCTAGACCTCCAGGTCGCACTTTTCAGCCTCTTTTCTATGACCAAGATTAAAAAACAAAGTCGAACTCACACTCGCCAATTCCTTCCGGTTTTTTCCCACCTTTTCCGGGTTTTGTCGAAGCTTCTAAGTTTTGCTTTTCACTGTCTTGCTTCCAGTTGGACCTAGTTCTGACCGTTTACTCATCTAAAGTGGAATCCCAGCCCCCTAGGCCTTTACACCCTCCAATTTTTTGTGAAGAGTTTCTAGCTGCTTAGCCTGCTTTTCTGTAGTTTCAGCCTTTTTTCGTATCTCATAAAACCTCCCTCCCTGATCCCTTTTAAATCTGCTCCTTTTCCTAAATTACCTTTGTTGCTTTAGGAGCTACCACCTTTTAGGACCTCCTCCCTGTCCTTTCCACTTTTTGCTGATTTCCTCCCTTTTTCCAGCCACCTTGCCTCTATCTCTTGGCTGTGATCTGCACCTCTTTTCAGCATCTTTATCCTTTAGATCCCTGTCCCTCCCGACCTTAGATCTATTGGCCCCTTTTCAGTGTGTTTTGACTAGATTTTTCCCCTTTTTTTTTAGACTAGTTTTGAGGGACCCGCTTTCTTGGGTTAGATAGATGCAATAGTAGCTGTTAATTTTCTGTTATTTCAACATTATATACTGTTATCTGCAGATTTATTTTCAGTTACGCAGCACACTTTTTTCTTGCTCTCAAAACGGAAAGGGTTTTAAAATTAAAATTAACGCACGCCACACACTGACCCTAAGTGAAGAAGCACCTGGTTAACACCGCCTGGCAAAGACTTTAAAATCAATTGTCACTGCACATTGTCTACCCTTGACCTCTCTTGATTCTGTCCCTTTCTGCCCTTGTCGGTTTCCTTCTTCCCGTCATCCTTGCGCCCCCAAGGCGCCTTTCCCGGAGACTTCTTGGCCTTCACCCTCAGTTTCCGGTCGATCGACCTGCTCCGTCCCACCGTCTTCGAGCCAGTCCTCCTCCGAGTCTGCACTCCGACTCCTCTTCTGATTCATTGGGTTCTCCTTCTCCTCCTGGTTCTCCCCCTGTCACCTTCACTATGTCTGGTCCAGGGCCTAACGCTAGCGGCGCTCCAGGCCTTAATGCCATAACTACTACTAGCGGAACTGCCACAGGAACTACCTCGGCCATACCCTTGCTGCTGTACATTCCAGGCCTCAGCCTCCCCGATTTCAATCAGTTGATCAATGACCCTATCTGCCATGATGTTGGTTGGCCTGCTATGCCAACCAAGCTCCCCTCCAACATCCCTAAGTTCAAAGGCCTTGCTGGAGAAGATCCAACCAATCATGTCCGATCTTTCCACATGTGGTGTTCCTCCAATTCCATTACCGATGACTCCATCCGTCTTTGTTTGTTCCAACGCACGCTTACCGGTGAAGCTTCTAAATGGTATGTAGACCAAGCCACCTCTTCCCATACCACCTTTGCGACCATTGCCCAAGCCTTTTTATCTTACTTCCATCTCCCTCTCCGATACGATACCGGTACGAAGCTCTTGACTTCCTTTAAGCAAACATCTTCGACCCGCCTTTCCACCCATGTTCAGGAATGGTGACGTAGACGCAGCTTATGTCAAGCTCCCCCCTTCAAAGATCGGATCTATATGGACTGGTTCCTTCTCTCTCTCCTAGCTCCCATCGGTAAAGATGTCGCCTCCCATTTCCCTCAAACCGAAGAAGCCGCCCTCCAAATAGCCTTGAAATATGACCTGATCTACGCCCAATCTGGTTATGTTTATACCGTCCTTCCTGACCTCCCCAGGCCCGGTGGCGCTAACGCCCCGGGGTCATCTCATTCCGCCGATGGTATCATTGGAGCCCTTTCCCATCCGTATGCTCAACCTCCTATGGGCTACAGTCTCCCTCACGGAGGGGCCATCACCTCTAACACTCTTCCCCCTCCCGGTAGCATGTACCCAGGATACGGCATGCCTCCTCCTTTTGCCCAACCTCCTACTTACCTCAATGTTTCCCAACCTAATCATTACCCTTATCCGCAGCCTAGTGTGCCAACTCCTCCAGCATATGCGCTTCCACCTCCCTTGCCTCCTCAACCCCAGCAGCAGCACCTATAGCCCCCTTCAGGGCAAGTATTTGCACAGCAGGGTGCGACTAATCCCCCTTCTTCTCAAAGGAGGCGGAGAGGCAATCCAAATCCATCTACCCCTGGTACTTGTGGACCCAATCCTCAAGGTTTTGACCCTAACACTGCTAACCAGCAACAGGGCACTCAGCCCAAGCCGGATAGGCCTCTTCGTACCAACAAGCCTTGTTCGTGTTGCGGTGTTTACGATCATTACACCCATGATTGTCCCCTTTTACCACAGATGCGGCAGATGTGGGAGTCTCAAGCCACATTGCGCGGACAACATGCCTCCCCTCACGCTCCCCCTAATGTGGCCACTACTCAACCAGCTATGTTTACTGATCCTTTCCATCAGCAAGGATTCGTGGCTACCCAGCCACCTGACGGACGAGTCTCCACTCCACCCTCCATTTCTGGTTCCTCCGATTACCAGATCCTCATGATGACCTCTGATCCATCCCCAACTGTCGACCTTCACCTTCAAACTCGGTCTCGCCAGTACCCCAAGCCTCCCGCTCAGTCTGCCCCCGAGTCCTCTTCTTCCAGTTCTACAGAGCCTCTTTTTCCATCCAATGGCCCCTTACATATCCCTCAACCCAAAGCTGAGGTCCATCCAAAGATTCCTAAGGGACCATTACGTCAAAATGCTGCTTCTGGTCGAGCTGCTCATTCGTATAGCATAGTAGATGATTTGGCGCAATCTCCTGCTGCCATTTCCACACTGGAACTCCTCCAGTCATGCCCTTCCCAAAAGAAGGCTCTACTATCTGCCGTGGGCATTGTAGATCCTGCTAATGACCAAATGATTGTTTGCGACGCCACTCAATCGGACCATCCTCCTCTCCCTCCTTCTGTAGCCTTCCAAATCCCAGTCAAAATCCGGAACGCCAACATTTCTCGGTGTATAATTGATGAGGGGGCATCCACCTGCGTGATGTCCGCTTCGGTTTGGAAGCAACTCGGATCCCCTGAGTTGGCCCCTTCCACGATCACCCTCCGAGCGTGGGACGGCCATGCCTCCCAGCCCCTTGGCCTGTTTTGTAATTGTCCTATCACCCTCGCCGGTAAGACTATTTGCGTTCACGTCGAAGTCATAGACGCCCCGCTAGACTACAACCTTCTATTGGGGTGAAGCTACACCTATGCTATGTCTGTTGTCCCATCCACGGTTTTCCGCAAGATGTCTTTCCCCCATAATGGAAAGATAGTCACCATTGACCAGTTGACATATCATGAGCCAAAATCGCAGACCTCACCTAAGACGACCATCTCTTCTGTAGCCAATAAGCAAACCATCAATTCCTTGACCAGTGTCTCCACCGGTGTTTACAAAGACTCCTCCCTGCTTGGAACCTTTCCTAGTCTCCCCCCTCCTCCTATCACTGATCCCAGCTTATCTAATGTTTGCATGATGCAATCGTCGCAGGCTGCCCTTAAGCGGCCTGCTTCGGCTAGTCAGCAACCTCCCCCTCGCCCTCCGCAACCCACTCCTAGCCATTCATCTCAGCCAGCCGGTCCTCCTCCTTCTGGCCCTCCCCCTACAGCTGGTATCCCTGAACCCCTTTATCCTCCTGGATCGGTTCCCCCAGGCCTTAACCATCTCGGAGCCGTCCCTCCTGGTCATTACCCTGCTTGGCAGATACCTTTCCTGGCTCCCCCTCCCAGAGTATATTCTGTCCCAGTCATGGCCACCCTCTCTCTCCCTAACCTGACCTTGGGCATACCGGTCTGGTACCTTGATCCTCCAGCCGCTACCCCTCCTGGTCACCCAAAACCCTACATGGCTTTGACTCCGGTTCAACCGGTCCCCCTCGCTTCCTTCGTTGCCACTGTGCCCCTAGCACCTCCACAGGACCCTTCTCCTGTCATGACGACTCCCGGGAAGAAAGGAAAAGCTCGCAAGGGGGCACCCAAAGACAAGACCAACACGACTGACCCGACCCCTCCTCTGCCTGCAAAGCCTTGTGCCTTGTGTGATGTCGCCGATCATGCCACCCATGCTTGTCCCGAGTTGCCTCGTATTCAGCCCATGGTTAAAGTCGTGTTCCCCGAATCTACGATCCCTGAAGCCTCCATTCCTTCTTCGTCCGTAACCAAGAACCCCAAGACCCTCCGCACCAACAAACCCTGTGCTTTGTGCGGAGTCCATGGCCATTACTCCCACCATTGTCCTCACCTGACGCATTACCGCGCCTCTTTAGAGGTAGTTTGAGAGTATGAGGTTGAACAAAATCAATCTTCCTCTCCAATACTCGCGCAGTATGCTTCGGGCCAGCTTGAGGATCCCCCCGCTCCCATCGACATCCCCCCCCTGATGTTCAGATGGCGGAGTCTACTACGACCATTCTGTTAGCCATCAGTATTTTTTACATGTTAGTGATGACTATATCTACAGCTGAGTTTTCTAGAAACTGATTTCCTTATGTCAATATGTCATCTAGAAAACCCTCATACAACTTTTTTCGCCCTTCTACTTTTCAGTCCACCCATGTCGAAATCAAAACCTCATTATCACTATCCTACCTGGCTTCAGCCCTCCTGGTCTGCCCATCAGCTTTAAAAGGCAAATCCAAATCTGTTTCAAAAGTATCCCTTATGTTAGGAAATGGCGCTTTAAGGCATTTTACCCTTGGCAATCATCAAAAGGCCAAAAAGCCTCCATCTGCTACAGACCAATCATGACCAACCTCCTACTTTGCAAATCAAATTGACAAAAAACTCTAAGTCGCGCCACTCACACCCCCTAGGTCTCAGCACTGCATGAACCACAGTCTCAAGCTGATTAGTAGGTGTTTCCCAGTGTTTTATGGATTCTGCAAAGAACAGGAAATAAAACTTCATCTCAGGAGTAAATGCTTGAATCTACAGTTAGAAGAACAGCTGCTTCTAAAGGTAACATGAGCCTGAGATATGTCTGCAAAACAGAGAGCCACTCATCAAAACCTTGCATTTTCCTTCCAGCATGAAAATCACAGTAAGAGAAAGACACCACTATCACAGCAAACTGGTAAATTGTCAAGGCCCAGAACCTCCTTCATTTACAAGCAGAGGGTTAGGGCGCCTCCTTCATCTACAAGCAGAGGGCGCTGGCCATTGTTGACTTAAAGGAATGCATAAGCCCAGGTTTTCCTTTTACTAGACAGTGAAACAATAACTACAGGTTTTCTGACTGTGAGTGATGATCCTGACAGGGATAAACTCTGAAGTATGCAAGTTCAAAGGAAAACAGAGTTTGGTCTGATAGAGGAAGTCATGAGAAGTTTTCAAATCAGGTGAAATGATGAAACTTTAGAGATGCATATCATTGGTAAAAACCCTTCTGACCATAAGCAGCCTGCTTATCCACAAGATCAAATTGAATATGTATTTCATGTTATGTCATCACAAGAAAAGGGAGTCATCACAAGAAAAGGTAAAGGTGCCTTTGTTTTTACATACCACCTCCGCAGTCACAGAGACTATCTTTCAAGTAATTTGTCATGAGATGACCAAAGCAAATGATGACATCTCGCTTTCCTAACAAGATTTTATGAGATGTTGTCACTGTTAGGCTTTTTCCAAACACAGCCGATGTTTCTAAGAAGAGATGCTAGTATTGATGTTTTTAAGTGGTTATGGTTTACCACTATCACATCTGTGGAAAGTCAGGTGGTCAAACAGATTGTCAAAACCTTCAGATACCTGGCCTGATTGAAGAGCCTCCTCCATGTATGAGCAGATGGCCCAAGCTTGGATGTTTTTGAAGACTCATTGATCATAATATGATGGAAAGAGACAGTGCTGAAGAAAGCTGTTGGTCTTTTACACCTCGTGTAAATGATGTTTTATACGTGTTGGTTTTCCTATTCAAATGAAAATGTCTGTCAAACTGTACCTATAGTGGAAAGGAGACAATATTGAATATATGCATGCATTGATACCAAAAAAGGAGCAGTTTCTTTAAAGGGAAGGGTTAAACAGTACTCCACTATCACCTGCCCAGAAGTCTAAAGGAGCTCTTTGTGAGTAAAACAGAGAAAATATGGTATGAATGGATGCAAGCTAGAATATAGCACTTACAATCCAAAAAGGAACTTGTTTATCACCTGGAAGCAGGAACTGACACCATGTACAAAAAGAGCTTTTGCCAAAGCCTGCACATCATATAGCCATCAGCAGATTAAGACAGAGTTTCTGGAAATGAGTTTTATTATCTCTGGGCAGCACTCAAAACCCATGAAGCACTTCACTATTACAAATCCAATCAAAAGACATCAACAAGATTCTGTCAAAACCGAGCTTAAAAAGAGGAGGCATTTCTGCAAAGCAGGGAACAGTCAGGACATTTTATCACAAGTCATTATCCAGTTTTGAAGAATTTGGCAAGCATGAAAAGGAATCAGCTACAATGTGTCACCTGCAAAGGAGAAAAGGTAAAACAGTGGAAAAAGCTGACCTTTGCAAATGGTTCCATTACAAAAGGTCAAATACCCTGGTCAAAGTCAAATAATAACTATGTTTCAAAGAACCCTGCTGTTCCTGCTTCACCAGTTTACCCTTTCAGACATACATCACAAACAGTGGGAGGCTATTCAAGATTAGCTCCCAGGATGGACATGGTGAATAGGTATACAATGTTATAAATGGACAAAGAAGTGGTTTGATAGATTGTCAGTTTTGGAGTTTGGAACAAATGCATCTTTCTCATCATTCAAAAAGACAGATACATCATAGGTAATGTACCTATAAGTAGGAAATTATTTTGGAAAAAAGGGGCGCCTTCTTGAAATCAAGAAACCATGACCAAATCCAAGTTATGTCAGTAAACTTAGCACCTGTTGTGTTTAAATATTAGAGAAGCTGTCAAAGACCAAATGGCCAAACAACATGAAACAAGCCATGTCCTTCTAAAACAACCTCAAGATTCCCATCATGAGCAAGTTTAAAAGGGCTGACATCATAAATATCTTGATCTCTTAAAAATGATGAGATGATGTAGAAGTTACTGGGTTATTTATTAAAGTCCTAAGTTCGGTGTTTATCACCCAAAGAACAAAACAGAAAATCACTGTTCAAACACCGGTGCATGAGGAAGACAAGGTTCTGGTTTTTAAAACCATTTTTGTTTTTATAAATAGGTTCAAGTATGAGCTGCACCGAGGATATTCAAAAGTGTCAAAAATACTGTGAAAATTCGTAAAGAAGCCAAACCAAAAGTCCACTTTGCATTTAAAAAAGGAAGTGACCGTTGAAAAGATTTGAAATGTCATAAGGTTGAAGTATGAGGGTGAGAGGTTCATTTTCAAAATTTAAAACAAAGCTCCACGTCGCCCTCAGCATCGAAACAACAAATTTCTGGTCGATTTGCAGAGTGTGGCACCGTGAGCGTTGCCAGCGACGCGTCATGACTCACGACGCCCGGGGGCGAATTTCACAGCACCCTGTGTGCGCCATGCTACTCAGACATCGCCCGACAAATTGGTCTACAGCATTCTTTAGTGCGACTGACTATCTTTAAAGAATGTTAGCTTTGAAGACTTCAGAGTATTCGCTTTCCAAAGGCAAGATTTTCAAGAGGTATTTCAATTCATCCACATTTCAAATTGCCAAATGATAAAATGCTAGGTTGTCAGAAAATGCATATGGTTATATGTTTTCCCAGAATGACATTCCAATAAAAGGGTCTCGATTATTGTAAAAAGGGAATTTACAAAATTTTTGCTCAAAGTTTTCGAGCTTTTAAAAGAAACATTGTTACCTCTCATAATATAACTGATCGTATACTTACACCAAGGTTAATGAGCATGTTTTTGTTTAAAAAGTGACATGCATAAGAGAACAGTGAAGTTACAGTAGGAGAAGGGGTTATTGGTCAAGCAGAAACTTATAGGTTAAAGCTGCAGAGGAGGATTTTGTCATAGAAACAGGGCTTAGGTCTGTCAGGTGGAACAAAGGTTTTCTCCTCCAAAAGCTAGGGTTACATGTATAAGGGGCCCTTGACTGTTTTGAAAAAGAAAACTCACATAAGCTTCTGCCCAAAAGCTTTGTAATCTTTGAAAAGATCTGTCATCTTGGCTCAGGATTATGCCAGGTGACTTTTCAATTGCATAAAGAGTTGTTTTCACACATGCAAGTTGATTGACTGTTGGCATACTTAGTCAAGGCAGATTTGGAATAATTGGAAAATACAATGTTGATCAAAGACACAAGATGTGTTGATTAACTTTCAAAGATCACCCAGCAGGGAAACTTTGGCATTATATACAACCTGCCTCATATAGTCTGCCCCTCTTTTTCACTGTATTATTTCCTACTGTGAATTTGTTGACAGAGATTTTCTAAAGGTGAACAGGACACTTTCTGGAGGGCAGGTTTTTTGATGGGAATTTAGCATTAGAGACAGAGATATAAGTGTGGTGGTTGATCTCTTAAATTCACAAGTAAAGGGTATTTTTCCTAAAAACACTGTGCACTGATATTTCACCTAACCTAGGTCTCCTTTTTCTTTCACTGTATGATCTCTTCTAGAGAAATCTGTTGACAAAGGTATTTTCAAGGTGGAAGACCATTTCTGAAGAGCAGGGTTTTTATGATTAATATTTGTCTTGAAGACCAAATACAGGTGTGTTGATTGGCCTCTAACAAATCCACAAGGAAAGTGATTTTTCAATACTGTGCACAGGTAATCTACACAGCAGTTTGTCTCATCTTTGCTATAAGTACCCTATTGAGATATATGCCTGGCTGAGGTACATTCAAAGATGAAAGGCTGATTTTAAGGAGAGCAGAAGTTGTGTGTTACAAAAGCTTGTTGCATTTCATCCAAATCTCATTGTCTATCTGTCCAAGCAGCATAGTGACACAGTTTGTTTCCAGCAGGGCTTTTTTACACACAGTGAGGGCAGTTTGTCTTTTCCAAAGCATATTCAGGTTAAAATGCCCTTCTAGGCAAGACAACAGGAGCAGCATGACAGTGATAAATATGAGCAGCAGCAGATAGGTGATGAAGGATAGAAGGCCCATGATGGAGGATGACAACAAAGAAAGAAATAAAGGAACAAAGAAGAAATAAAAGGAACAAAGAAGAAACGTAGTGAACAAGAAAGAAATAGAAAGTAAGATAATGTGTCCAAGATGAACAAACATACACATCGATGAACAAGAGTCCAAAAGTGCGTGATAAACACAGTTTGGCAGCCGCAAGCACTGAAGAAGGGAAAAGAAGATCGCTCTGATATTTGGCCTCACCCAGATGCAAGTTGCTATGGACCCTTGAGGGTCAGTGTACGAATTTTGGGCCTTTTCAAGAACTTTTTGTTTTTTGGCATTTTTTTTGGGCTTTTGGTCGTAAACTCATAATTTCGCCATTTCATTGAGTTGAAGCAGCTGGGTGGGAGGAGGATGATGCCAGTGGATGCCATAATTCTATGAGCAGGTCCCCAGCAATTTTCAGGGCATTCGGAGATCATTCGCCCCCTCAAATTGGCGAAAAATGCCCTCTTTTTGCACATTCTGCCTGCCATATCAGCAGTCTGCTATTTCCCGGTTTTTTGCAATGTGTTCAGCTTGATGACTCTGTGCCTCGGGGACGAGAGGTGGTTGCGCCGGAAAGTAGACACAGAAATCTTTCCAACAAGCCATTATGAGCCTCATTTCGACATCGAGAAGGCTGCCTATTGCATCCAGCAAGTCAGGGGACCTTTTTCAGGCATAAATATGAAGTATTTTTGTAATTTTTGAACCTCAAAAATCTGCTTTTCCCAAATGTGTGTTAAGCTATTTTTATCCTTGGGAAATGATGTAAAGTCAATATAATTTCCGTTTTTAGCATTTTTTTAGATATTTTATGGGATATTTTGTGCCTTGGGCTTTGCAAAGCCTCAAGGACAAGTTTAGATATTTTGACTTGGCCAATGGGATGGCTAGTTGCTCCATGAGGTTTTCCTTCCTCAAGCCTATTTATTCCATGGGTTTCGTTGTAAATCAGAGGCTGAACTTGAGAGAAGAATCAATACATTGGTCATATGAGCTTTGAAGAATACATTTGTGTTATGATTTTTGGACTGCCTCTTGGATGCTTTTGAGGAATGATGAAGGATTGGTGATGGATTCCATGACATGGTAGAATGGTATAGTGTTTCTTGCTATGTTTTTGTCTTCTAGTTTTCATTCATAATACATGCTTCTTGCTGCTATAGATTAGTAGAGATTGATTTTGAGATATGCCCATGGAGGCACCTCAAAATTCCTAAATCTTCATAGCTTGATGTTTTCTTCTTCCTTAGTTATACTAAAGAATTCTTAACTGCTCTTTAGTAACTTAAGGTACTGTTTGCTAGTTTTATTTACAAATTCTATGCATGTTGAGTAGGATGTATGGTGTGCCCTGCCTACCTATAAAGCTGCCCATAGTTCTATCCATAAAACTTTCTCTTTGACTGATTAGTTGATCATCTTGTTAAACCAAGGAGGCCTAGTCCCGATCTAGCCCTTTGCCTAAAACTATGAAAGCTTGTTTGTCAAAGTGCCCAATGACTTAGAGACTGTGTTTAGGCGTTCCGGCATAGTTTTATGAGTTGTTATTCCTTCTTATGTGTTTTTCCCAAAGTCTGATAGCCATTTCCCAAAGTTAGAGGGTCTTATACTTCTATGTATGGCTGGAATGTTTGATTTCTATGTATTAATTAGCTTATAGTTACATTTAGCATGATTAATGGCTTGCTATAACATGTTTATGTCTGCTATCAACTAGTTACACTTGAAATCCCTTGTCTTTCACAAACTTGATGTCCATTTACTCCATTCTGCCCAAAGATCCCTTCTACCGCGAATCAAATCGGCCCTACAGCAACCTTACATCATCATCTCAGAGCTTCCTTGACCTGTTTGACCCCATAGCCCAATTGATCTGACTTCTTGTTACCTGTTTTATGTCTTTGATCAGTTTATCCCTCACAAACTTAAAAAACTAAAAAACCAAAAAACTCACTTCATAACTAGCCTAATATCAGAATACCATAAGCAAACACACCGATATCTTTTACACATATAGAGAGAGCCTCGAGTCCAAAGGGAAGAAACTCTAGCTCAAAGTATTTGATGTTACATCGTCATTTGCCTGTCAATCTGCCAACCACGGGGACTTAACACAAGCAGTGGTATCACGGTGGGACTCAATGAGTACACATGACAAGCCTAGCCAGGCCTATAGAATCTTTAGTCCTTCTTCAATCCTAAACTCAGACCATCAGCCTTTAGAATCATTTAGTGTAAACTCTCTGTTTCACCATCTTAGCAAAGTGATGAATCAGGTTTATAACACTCTTACATCCTAGGCTGCACATAAAACTCAGAAAAAACCACAAAAATTCCCTTAGATTGGTTTTTGATAGTATTGGTGGTGGACCATACAAATATACCTCAAAACAACTAAAAATCCACCTGGCGACTCCACTAGCCTCCAGTAGGCCTTACTACCTTGCTAAATTTTAGAATTCCATCCGATTTAGCCACCTCATCGCCACCCTAACATAATGGCGATCACGGTGGGACTCTGAGTAACAAAAATCTTAGTTTCCCTCATCTTTAGAAACCTTTAAGCATACTATCTAATTGACTTATCCCACTTCTCACTAATATAGTGACACTCACAGTAGGACCTTCCGAGTTAGTGACAATCTAAGTACACCTTAGTAACTCTTGAAGTCTCAATCAAGCTTAGTAAATTTAGATATTGTCTGAAGGGTAGAAAATAGCTCTTTCACCATCTTAGCAAAATGATGAGTCAGTTATAGAAAACTCTTCCAAACCTTGTAGGCACGTAAAACTCAAAAAAAAAAAACCCCAAAACACTCCCTTAGATTGGTTTTTGTCAACATTGGTGGTGGACCATACAAGTATACCTCAAAACAACTAAAAATCCACCTGGCGACTCCACTAACTTCTAGTAGGCCTTACTATTTTATCAAACTATAGGCTACTATCCGATAGACCTATCCCATCGCTCACTAACATAGCGGGAGATGGTAAGACACTGAGTACATAATAGTCCAGCAAACTCTTATAGACTCTTTGGTCCTTTAGATACCTTAAACAAGCAAGCAGCCCATAGACCCATTTAGAGTAAACTCTTTTGTTCTCATCACCCTAGCAAAGTGTTGAAACAAGTCTAGGATACTTTAAACCATAGGCTGCACATAAAATCAGAAAATCCAAAACATTCCCAGATTAGTTACCAGTGGTGGACCATAGCTAAATATTTTCAAAAAACAAACAAGTTCCACCTGGCGACTCCACTAGCCTCCAGTAGGCCTTTTTCCCCACTAGTCCTTATAAAGACTCCTAGGAATGCAGTAAGTAAACCCAATCATCCTGATGGAGGAAGACATGGCTCAACACCTGAGGACACAAAGGAGATATGCTCCGATGAGCAGAGAACATATCCCTGGTTTCCCACACAAAATGCCCACAGATGTAAATTGGTTCGAAGACCTATCTGTCTTTCGAAATGAAAATATTGACAACCCATTTTTACACCTCATCAAATTTCATATGCATGTATGTAGCTTAAAGGTTGAATGGCATCAGGACTGCCTTATGAAAATGTTCATGGGTACATTAGAAGAGGAGGCAAGAGAATGGTATGAGAACCTAGAACCTCGCACCTTGTTTTCTTTGAAGGATTTCCACAAAGTATTTTATAAACGCTATATAGGGCATTGTCCATCTCTATCATTGGCTGAAAATTGTTGTGATCACTCTGAAAAACTCATACAACACCTTGTAAGCATTGAAGAAGAATACGGAAATTGGCATCCTGAAGAGTTTTTAGAGGAGGTCCATAATTTTCTTACCCAAGCTAACAATCAAGATGACCAAGAAAAGTTGATCCTAGATGAAATCCATCAAGAAATAAGAGAGGATCCACAAGAACTCTGTGAAAAGGTTGAAACAGATAACAATCCATCTGCCCTTTCATATAAAATACAAGAGGACATTTAGCCACAAGATCAACTTCCACAAAAGATGGAAAGAAATTGTTGCCCCATCCAAAGAAAACATAAAATACCTTCTCCCTTAATTGAACAGGAAATAGATCAAATAATAAACATGCAGACAGCCTCTGAAACTTCATGTAACCAAAACTTTGCTGATTTTTCTCCTTTAAACCCTGCATATCATAAATCAGAAAAAATATTTGTAAATCAAGTTGAAGAAAAGCAATCTGATTTTCCAATATACATGGCTGGTGACATTACTTATGTTAATGATTCTCCAATGTTTGATCAATATGTTGATGATTATGACTTCCAAACAGAAACTAACTTTGCAGAAGATTCAGTTTTCGATGGTCGAGAGGAAGCTCAGTTTCATGAACTTGAGAAAAGTAAGTAGCCATTACAGGTCATCTATGACACTGATGAGGAGAGCCTTGAAAGTTCAGAAGTAAGTGAAGAGTCTCGGACTCTTTGCTCTACTTCACTTCAGTCCATCAGAGATAACATTCACATAATTGGAAATCAACAGTTTTTCAGCTTTGATGATGAGGTTGAGGAAGATGGTGAAATTCTTGAGCATGTTGTAAATGAGAAGCCTTTTCCTGAAATGGTTGAGGAAATCATTTTGGACATAGAATCTTCCTTAACTCCAGATTTGCAGTTACCCAGTTCCATTGAGTTAAAAATTGCAGATGATGAAGTAGAGGTTGAGAAACAAATGAGAGTTGTCACACTATCCTTTGAAGATGATTTGCTCTCAAAGTGTATCCCTGCTCATCGACCTAATGACCTTCACACAGTTTTCAGCCCGCCGTATCAAAACACATCAGCTTGGATTGAAAACTACACTGCAATATATGATGAGTCTGATATTTCAAGTGATCATGAGCAAGGGGAAGAGTTGCTTTACCAGGAGAGTCCTAGATATAGCCAAGTGGAAGAAAGAGTAGTCCTGAATGAAGCCTATGTCTCAAATCCTCTAGATCAGGTATTATTCCAAGATCCATTTATTGTTTTCCTTGAGAAGTCTAAAGGAGTAGTGGGTTCTATCATGAAAAAGTTGCTACCTAGAATGAGAAAAAACTTAAGCATTACTGTCCGGAAACAAACCAAATGGGAGTGGCCTTTTCATTATTTCTGCATCATGAAAAAACTAAACCAGAATCCCCCATGTAATCATCTACTTGACTGGTTGCATTGGAAAGAAGATTTCACCAAATATATGTTGTGTACAGATTATATTAGGATAGAAAGACAACAATAGAAAATAAGCTTAGCCTGTGAGCACCTTTTCATTTGTAGTTTGTTTGAAGAAGAAGTGAAAAAGCAGAAAATACAAAAAACAGTGAAAAGTAGAAAAAGAGAGCAGTTTCTACAAAGAAATGGTAAGGCCCCATGTTCCAAAAAATAGTCCTTCGGAAAGCGCGCAAGTCTAAATGCCGCTACTAGTACTTCAATGTCTTGTTCAGCTATCTAGCCTAATCATAGCTGAGCATGTTTAAATTTATTTGCTGATAAGTTAGTGAGTGCAAAGATAGTCAACATTGTGTAAGATTGACTTATCACAGAGCTTAGATTAGGGAGAGATTCTGGTTCCACATGCCTAAAACAAAACCAAAGAGAGAAGCGAGGGATGAAAACACATTGTACATCTTAACCCCGCTTCTCTAGTTTCCAGTTTCTATTTTGTCAGAATAACATTTGTGCAGCCTTGTCTTTGCAATGCATGATTTAAAATCGATCATTTGACCCCGATTTGATCATTTTTATCTTTGTACAGAGGATTATATGAATCCTCACAATCATAACTTCTCGAATAACATCCAAGATGTAGAGAAATGAAGGAGTTCATCAGCTTAATCTGAACTCCCGGCAGATATAAGAGTAGAAATAGATAGCTTCATTTTGCAAAAAGAAAAATATGCATTGTCAAAAGGCTGCTAGTTCAAATGCGCCAAAGAGAAGAAAAAATGTTAGGAAAGATAGTGGGGTAGGTAGAAGTATCATTGATGTTAACCATGCTGTCATTTTTCAGAAATAACATCAAGAGAAGGGTAAATTTTGCGCCAATGGATAAGGCACCGGTCTTCATAAGCCAAAAATCTGAATTCTGGACACCTCCTGACGAGGAGCTGCCCTCCCCAAATGGAGCCACTGTTAGCCATCAGTATTTTTTACATGTTAGTGATGACTATATCTACAGCTCAGTTTTCTAGAAACTGATTTCCTTATCTCAATATGTCATCTAGAAAACCCTCATACAACTTTTTTCGCCTCCTTCTACTTTCACCACCCATGTCAAACCATAACAAATTATCAATATCCTACCCGTCGCCTCCTAAGCCCACGATCACTTTTGTACAAATCAAATCGTTTCAAAAGTATCCCTATGTTAGGAAATGGCGCTTAAGGCATTTACCCTTGCAATCATCAAAAGGCCAAAAAGCCCTCAATTCACATGCATCAATCATGACCAACCTCCTGTCCTCTGCAAATCAAATCGACAAACAAATAAGTCGCGCCTACCACACCCCTAGGTCTCAAGACTCAGAGACATGAACCAAGCCTCAAGTCAATAGTAGGTGTTTCCCAGTTGTTTTATGGATTCCCGCAAAGAACGTGAAGCCAAAACTTCATCTCAGAGTAAATGCTTGACTCAAGCTAGAAGAACAAGTCGCTTCTAATTTGAACATGAGCTCCGAGATATGTCTGCAAAATAGAGAGCCACTCATCAAAACCTTGCATTTTCCTTCCAGCATGAAAATCACAGTAAGAGAAAGACACCACTATCACAGCAAACTGGTAAATTGTCAAGGCCCAGAACCTCCTTCATTTACAAGCAGAGGGTTAGGGCACCTCATTCATCTACAAGCAGAGGGCGCTGGCCATTGTTGACTTAAAGGAATGCATAAGCCCAGGTTTGCCTTTTACTGGACAGTGAAACAATAACTACAGGTTTTCTGACTGTGAGTGATGATCCTGACAGGGATAAACTCTGAAGTATGCAAGTTCAAAGGAAAACAGAGTTTGGTCTGATAGAGGAAGTCATGAGAAGTTTTCAAATCAGGTGAAATGATGAAACTTTAGAGATGCATATCATTGGTAAAAACCCTTCTAACCATAAGCAGCCTGCTTATCCACAAGATCAAATTGAAGAGGTGCTGACAAACATGTCATCACACAGGCAGAAGAAAGTTCTTTGTTTTTCAAAAGACACTGACCTCCATAGTCACAGAGACTCTCTTTCAAGTAATTTTATCATAGAGACAAAGCAAATGATGACATCCTGGCCAACAAGTATTGCAGGAGACAAGTGTCATCAATTTTAGGGCTAAAGCCTTAAACACAAGATGCTTGCACAAGAGATGCTTGGTATTGATGCTAAGCATACTTTCATCACATCTAGGGAAAAGCTGTGTATACCGCATTTGTCAAAAACCTTTGTGATACCTACTCGAGAAGATTCTCTCTTCCATGTATGAGCAGATGTACCAAGCCTTGAGGGCAGAAGATCAGACATCTAAGAGACAGTGGAAAGAGACAAAGGAAGAAAGCTAAAAGGTATTTACACCAGGTAAATGATAGTGTTTATGATACAAAAGTATTGGTCTTCCTATTCAAATGAAATGTCTGTCAAACTGTACCTATAGTGTAAAGGAAACAATATGAATATGCATGCATTGATACCAAAAAGGAGTAGTTTCTTTAAAAGGAAATGGTTAAACAGTACTCCACTATCACCTGCCCAGAAGTCTAAAGGAGCTCGTTTTGAGTAAAACAGAGAAAATATGGTATGAAGGGATGCAAGCTAGAATATAGCACTTACAATCCAAAAGGGAACTTGTTTATCACCTGGAAGCAGGAAATGACACCATGTACAAAAAGAGCTTTTGCCAAAAGCCTGCACATCATATAGCCATCAGCAGATCAAGACAGAGTTTCTGGAAATGAGTTTTATTAGCTCTGGGCAGCACTCAAAACCCATGAAGCACCTCACTATTACAAATCCAATCAAAGGACATCTACAAGATTCTGTCAAAGCCGAGCTTAAAAAGAGGAGGCATTTCTGCAAAGCAAGGAACAGTTAAAACATTTTATTACAAGTCATCATCTGGTTTCAAAGAATTTGGCAAGCATAAAAAGAAATCAGCTACAATGTGTCACCTGCAAAAGAGAAAAGGTAAAACAGTGGACAAGTTGACCTTTGAAAATGGTTCCATTACAAAAGGTCAAATACCCTGGTCAAAGTCAAATAATAACTATGTTTCAAAGAACCTTGCTGTTCCTGCTTCACCAGTTTATCCTTTCAGACATACATCACAAACAGTGGGAGGCTATTCAATATTAGCTCCCAGGATGGACATGGGGTACATGGTGAATAGGGCAAAATGTTATAAGTGTATGTGGGTATGATAGATTGCCGCTTGAGTTTGGAACAGCATCTTTCTCATCATTCAAACATTTATACATCATAGGTAATACCTATAAGGTGAAAATTATTTTGGAAAAGGGCGCCTCTGTTGAAATCAAGAAACCATGACCAAATCCAAGTTATGTCAGTAAACTTAGCACCTGTTGTATTTAAAGATTGGAGAAGCTGTCAAAGACCAAAGGCTGTCAAAACAAGTTGATGAAACAAGCCATGTCCTTCAGAAACAACTCAGTATTCAGGTATTTCATTAACAGTTTTAAAAGGGGTTATTATACATCATAAATATTACCTGCATCTTTAAAAAAAATGACAGAGATGATGTAGAAGTTATCAAGTTATTTGTCAAAGTCTGAAGTTCAGTTTTATCACCCAAAGAACAAAACAGGAAACCACTGTTCAAACACCGGTGCATGAGTAAGACAAGTTTCTGGTTTTTTAAATCCATTTATGTTTTTATGAAGAGGCTCAAGTATGAGATGCACCGAGGATATCCAAAAGTGTCAAAAAGACTGTGAAAATTCGCAAAGAAGCCAAACCAAAAGTCCACTTTGCATTTAAAAAGGAGGTGACCGTTGAAGATTTGTTTGAAATGATATAAGGAGTGAGGTCGAGGGTGAGTTTATCTTTTTTCCAACTGCAAAAAAAGTTCCACGCCTCCCTAGCACCAAAGGAACAAATTTCTGGTCGGTTTACAGAGTGTGGCACTGTGAAAGGCCGAGCGACGCGCCTGCCATTCCGCGCGACGCGCCTGGGGGCGAATTTACAAAGGCACCCCGTGTACGCGCGACGCGCATGTACAGTGGCGCGACGCGCCTGTACACGCCCGACAGCCCGACCCGACAGGCCACCCGGGCAGTTTCTCTTGCGTGACGTTCTATCTTTAAATAGTGCCGCGCAGTTTTGAAGATCTCCAGAGCTGCTCCAAGCTTTCCTCCAAGGTTTCTTCAGCATTTTCAAGAGGTATTTCGAAATTTCATCCACATTTCCGAAATTGCCAAATGATAAAAGTCAGTTTTTTGCATGGGCCTATCTGTTGAAACAATATGTATGGTTGAAGGTTTTCTCCCCAAAGATGGATATTCCGCATTAAAAGGGTCTCGATTATTGTAAAAAGAGAATCTTTACAACTCTTTGCTCAAAGTTTTTGGAGCTTTTAAAAGAAAACCTTGTTACCTCTGTTTTAAATATAAATCTGACTGTATACTTACACCAAGGTTAATGAGCATGTTTTTGTTTAAAAAGTGACATGCCTAAGAGAACAGTGAAGTTATAGTAGGAGAAGGGGTTATTGGTCAAGCAGAAACTTATAGGTTAAAGCTGCAGAGGAGGATTTTGTCATAGAAACAGGGCTTAGGTCTGTCAGGTGGAACAAAGGTTTTCTCCTCCAAAAGCTAGGGTTACATGTATAAGGGGCCCTTGACTGTTTTGAAAAAGAAAACTCACATAAGCTTCTGCCCAAAAGCTTTGTAATCTTTGAAAAGATCTGTCATCTTGGCTCAGGATTATGCCAGGTGACTTTTCAATTGCATAAAGAGTTGTTTTCACACATGCAAGTTGATTGACTGTTGGCATACTTAGTCAAGGCAGATTTGGAATAATTGGAAAATAAAATGTTGATCAAAGACACAAGATGTGTTGATTAACTTTCAAAGATCACCCAGCAGGGAAACTTTGGCATTATATACAGCCTGCCTCATATAGTCTGCCCCTCTTTTTCACTGTATTATTTCCTACTGTGAATTTGTTGACAAAGATTTTCTAAAGGTGAACAGGACACTTTCTAGAGGGCAGGTTTTTTGATGGGAATTTAGCATTAGAGACAGAGATATAAGTGTGGTGGTTGATCTCTTAAATTCACAAGTAAAGGGTGTTTTTCCTAAAACACTGTGCACTGATATTTCACCTAACCTAGGTCTCCTTTTTTCTTTCACTGTATGGTCTCTTCTAGAGAAATCTGTTGACAAAGGTATTTTCAAGGTGGAAGACCATTTCTGAAGAGCAGGGTTTTTATGATTAATATTTGTCTTGGAGACCAAATACAGGTGTGTTGATTGGCCTCTAACAAATCCACAAGGAGAAGTGATTTTTCAATACTGTGCACAGGAACACATTAAAGAAGCCAATATCTTACAGGCACTGTATTTGAGATATCTCACACTGGGTCAGGTACATTCAAAGATGAAAGGTCGAAGTAGAGATATGAGTCAGAAGTACAAAAGCTTGTTGCATTTCATCCAAATCTCATTGTCTATCTGTCCAAGCAGCATAGTGACACAGTTTGTTTCCAGCAGGGCTTTTTTACACACAGTGAGGGCAGTTTGTCTTTTCCAAATCATATTCAGGTTAAAATGCCTTTCTAGGCAAGACAACAGGAGCAGCAAGACAGTGATAAATATGAGCAGCAGCAGATAGGTGATGAAGGATAGCAGGCCCATGATGAGGGACAACAGCAGCAAACAGAAAGGAACAGCAGCAAACAGAAAGGAACAGCAGCAAACAGAAAGTGAACAGCAGCAAATAGAAAGTGAAGGACAGCAGGTCCAAGATGAACAGCAACAGGTACACATTGATGAACAGCAGTAACTCAGTAGTGATAAACAGCAGTTTCAAGAAGTGCCTAGCACGGAAAGAAGGGAAAAGCATATCATCCCTTGATATTTTGGCCTCAGCTTCGGAGCAGGTTGCTATGGACCCTTGAGGGTCATGCATGCCAATTTGGGCCTTTTTCGGCAACTTTTTGTTTTTTGGCATTTTTTGGGTTTTTGGTCGAAAACTCATAATTTCGCCATTTCAGTTTGATTAGTTTTCAAGGGAGGAGGATGATACCGATGGATGCCATAATTATATGAGCAGGTCTCCAGTGATTTTCAGGGCATTCGGAGATCATTCGCCCCCTCAAATTGGCGAAAAACACCCTCTTTTTGCACATTTTGCCCGCCATATCAGCAGTCTGCTATTTCCTGGTTTTTTACACACAGGTACAGTTTTGGATGACTTCTAGGCCTCAGATTGAGATGGTTTCAGTTGCGCCGGAAAGTAGACACAGAAATATTTCCAACGAGCTATCATGAAGCCTTATTTCGAGATTTTGAAGGCTGCCTATTGCATCCAATAATTAAGTGGACCTTTTTCGGTGCATAAATATGAAGTATTTTGTAAATTTTTTGAACCTCAAAAATCGTTCTAAAATGTGCGTTAAGCTATTTTTATCCTTGGGAATGATGTAAAGTCAATATAATTTCCATTTTTAGCGCTTAGATATTTTATGGGATATTTTGTGCCTTGGGCTTTGCAAAGCCTCAAGGACAAGTTTAGATATTTTTGACTTGGCCAATGGGATAGCCTAGTCGCTTTTCCATGAGGTTTTCCTCCCTCAAGCCTATTTATTCCATGGGTTTCATTGTAAATAAGAGGCTGAATTGAGAGAAGAATCAATATATTTGTCATATGAGCTTTGAAGAACATACTTGTGTTATGATTTTTGACTCCATTGGATGCTTTTGATGAATGATGAAGGATTGGTGATGGATTCCATGACATGGTAGAATGGTATAGTGTTTCTTGCTATGTTTTTGTCTTCTAGTTTTCTATTCATAATACATGCTTCTTTACGTTATAGATTAGTAGAGATTGATTTTGAGATATGCCCATGGGAGGCACCTCAAAATTCCTAAATCTTCATGTTCTTTGATGTTTTCTTTCTTCCTTAGTTATACTAAAGAATTTTGAATCGTCTTTTAGTAACTTAAGGCATCAAGCCATAGTTTTATTTACAAATTCTATGCATGTTGAGTAGGGATGTATGGTGTGCCTCGCCTACCATAAAGCCGCCTCATAGTTCGTCCATAAAACTTTCTCGACCGATTAGTTGATCATCTCGTTGAACCAAGGAGGCCTAGTCCCGATCTAGCCTTTTGTCAAAACTATGAAAGCTTGTTTGTCAAAGTGCCCAATGACTTAGAGACTCGTGTTTAGGCGTTCCGCATAGTTTTATGAGTTGTTAGTCCTTCTTATGTGTTTTCCTCTGAAAACCGATAGCTATTTCCCAAAGTTAGAGGGTCTTATACTTCTATGTATGGCTGGAATGTTTGATTTCTATGTATTAATTAGCTCATAGTTACATTTAGCATGATTAATGGCTTGCTATAACATGTTTATGTCTCTGCTATCAACTAGTTACACTTGAAATCCCTTGTCTTTCACAAACTTGATGTCCATTTACTCCATTCGCCCAAAGATCCCTTCTACCGTCAATCAAATCGGCCCTACGGCCACTTTACATCATCATCTCGCAGCTTCCTTGACTCGTTTGACCCCATAGCCCAATTGATCCGACTTCTGTTACCTGCTTTATGTTCCGATCGCTTATTCCTCACAAACTTAAAAAATTAAACCAAAAACTCACTTCATAACTAGCCTAATATCGAACACCATAAGCAAACACACCGACATCTTTTACACTTATAGAGAGAGCCCTCTCTCGAGTCTAGGAAGGCTAGGTCCTTGGGCTCCAAAGCTTGGTTTGATATTACATCATCATTTGCCTCACCAATCGGCCAAATCACCGGACCCTAACACATTCTTTACCTATCCTCCTCTACGAGACACTTGGAGCCTGGGCCCCCCGCATCCTCCCTCGCGTTGTTTCGCCGGGACTTCTCCCTGTTTCCTACCCATACACGAGATCACTCCACCCGTGTCTCTCGTTGGACCTCCGCAACATCGAGTCCTCGCCACACTTCCGATAGCCCTCATATACACCCTCTAGTTTGTATATGAGTCATCATCATCCTCGCCCTTGCACTCCCTCCCGTAGTTGCCGCTCACAATGTCTTCATCGAATTTTACGCCGTCGTCATTGTATCTCCTCCCCCCATTTGTTGTCTTGTGACACCATTATGCAGACTCTGCCCCACCTTTGGTCGTTACGCCGCGATGGTGCAAGTCGTTGGGCTCCGAATTCAGCCTCGGCAGTTGGGCCATTTTCGCCCCCTGCATGCCCTTGTCCTCTCTAACGGGTCCGCATTGGTTCTTCCACCAACAATTAGGCCGAATATGATGCGAAATATGCGGGTCTCTTAGATGATGCCCTCTTCCATCGCATCCTTACCTGGCATAGCCCGTTTTGGATTCCTACTTCTTGTCATGCAACTAAATGGTGTTTATCATGTGCATAACCCCGTGCCGTTTTTAGACGCTATTTAATATAAACTCTTGATACGTGCATTTGAAACCATCACTTTCAACCATACCGAGAAAAAAATCACTATGTAGATAGAATTGCAAACCATGTTCTAGATTGGCATTTATCACATGCATTTTATACAAGACAATAACATTCATAACCATTAAAAAAGATGCATATCCATAATATGTGTCATAAAACATGTGTTTAGAGTCCATCTACTCTGATACATATGACATGCCCATAGCATGTTACAAAAAACTCAAAACTGGGGGCACCACCTGCCCCTACATACACACTAGGGGGCACCACATGCCCCACACCTACTCACTATCTAGCGGATCCCAAGCCAATGGCTCTGCCCCTGCAGCCCGTAGATCACGTATGCCTTGACCGGCCATCGCCATGCGCCGCATGACACCTCGCCATTCCGAGGGAAGACCAATGCATGCCTCCACGTACTGGTCGTCTAAGTCTTGCCACCCGCGCTCTGAAACTCCGGTCAGCAACGTCTCGCATCTACGGTGGATGTCCTCCAGAAGGGCGGCCGCATCCTCATTGCGCGCTGCTCTCGACCCACTCGACCCTGCAGCTCCAGAGGCTGCCGGGCGTCCCATATATCCGGCCGATTTTACCGGAGCTATATCTGCATACCAAAAGTACATGAATCAGTACCATATCTACTATTCAATAACTTTAACATGCCCATACAAGAATAGTAATCTGTCACTTACCATCGGGCCCCCATACTCAACCAGGCGGAAGTGGCAGGTCCGGATCTCCACAATAACTCATCCCACTATAGGGATAGTCGTCTATGTATAACGACATCTGATCCCAATGGGCAAAGAACTCAGGTCGAAACACTCGCCCGACCGCCCTTCCTCCTCCTCTGCACAGTAGCCGCCCCCACCGGTGCATCCTGGGCTCTCTCGGGCCCCCATCTGGAAGCTGTATACGAGGCCGCAAGGTCGGGATCTTCTCAAAGAAGAAGGCGCACAATAAAGTCCCATACGAGAAATCGTGGTTCACTTGCCGCTTGCAGAGCGACAACTGTCGTTTTAGCGACACCAGCATCATTTGGGCCCACCCATAGTAGGTCCCACTCAACACACTCTCCACAATCATCATCTGCCCCCCAGTGATGTGATGGAGCGCCTGGTTGCCCAGGATACGCAGCACCGCTGTGGCCACTGCACGGGTCTCTAATCTCTCTAGATCCCCGATCGGTATCCGAGTCCCCTTAACTTGGAGACCCGGTCGACAATGTCGCTCCACAAACTCCATGATATGCTGCCCCCGCGGTAATACTGGCTGCGTGTTTCCCACCATCCCCAGTGGCGGGAGACCCGTCAGGAAATACACATCTTGGACTGTCAGTTCGATCCTATGCCCCTGCACTACAAAGACCTCATGCTATGGATCCCAGTAACTGATAATCCGGGCCAACAAAGGCTCTCCCGCTCTCATCAAAGGGTTCTCCAAAAACTTTAGAACCCCAAACCTGGCCAACACACGACGGACACCCTGATCTGCCTGGATCTCTGCCCGTAATGTACCCAGGTCTCTCTCTCTCCATTTAACCCGTATATCTGCCATATCTGCACAAAAACATCATCTTTGTCAGCATACAGATAGGGAATACCATAACCAAACACAAAAACCCAACTCTCAGCCATAAAACAGCACTAAAACCCCCTCATCTTCCAGGTCGCACTTTTCTGCCCAATTCTAGGACAGGTCATATTTTTTGCCTTGAAACCTGCTTCCCAGGTCGTACTTTTTGGCCCAAAAAGTGTGACCCAGCCGTAGAGATGAAGGAGGGTCTGTTACTGAGATTTTGGACCATAAACTGAACTTTCAATCCATCAAAATGAAAGAGTAAGGTTAGGCCTCTTACCTGCCACTGACGGATCTCTATTCCAACGGTCAGTTTGTCTGCTACGCTCACCACAATATTTAGGGCCTTCTCTCCTCTCTACATTCACCACAGCAACACTAGCAAATGAGTGAATTTGGAGGGAAAACTGCCTTATTAAAAGAGAACCCTTGTTTCTTCTTTCGCCTGCTGCGACCATACCGTAGCCCCGTTTGACAAACCGTCTGCACCGTTGGAAAGCTCTCACTGAGCCCTCAAATGGGTATCTGTTAGTTTTTGGTGATTTGATACTTCACCAGGACACATTTTTTCCAAGAAGGGTCACTTCACCTCTCCTTAAAATCGCATTTCTTCACTTACGACACTTGTACTTGGGGCACCATTTTGCCTCCTTACTTGTCTTTGTTCGTGTCAATTTTCATCATGAGTTACCATCTTGTACTCATGTTTTCATGGTCCCCCATTGGGCCTTTGCTGTGTGGAAGCACCATCGAGTCGCCCTTGTTTAGAGCATCCAAGTTGAGTCATCATTGCATTCATGGAGTCTATCCCGAGTCCCTTTGTACCCCGCTATAGCCCTCCATCCTTCATTGCTTTGTCTCTCTCTTGTGTCGCACATTATGGCCTTCAGTCCCACTGTCCCCTATCCCTTATGATATTGTGTCAGTCGCTGCCATGTCATTCATGCCCTTTATGCTCTAACAAGGGAAGTCGTCCATTCGCTACTCAGTCCCTTCCATTTCACCATCATCATTGGTGTCAGTCTGTCCGTCGCTCTACTATTTTCTCTCGTGCCTTAGTTGAGGATCTCTCATTGCCTCACCTATGGCGGACCTCCTTCTGTCGACATCAGCTCCTTCATTCCAGAAGACAGGTCTAGAGGGAGGTATACCTTGGTTCCAGCTTCCACTCTTGTTCGGTGCCTCGAATCAGGAAAAGGGATCTCTCATTTCCCTTTGACTTGATTGTTTCTCCACTCCAGCTCCTTTCAGCATGATCGAGATCCGTATACTTGATGGTTCAGTGATGCAGCAGCAGCTCTTGGTGATTCCTGGGTGTGTGTGAGATGTATCAGCCCTCATGAGGGGGTGGCCCTACAGGTAGCCCCCCACATGCCCGGATGACCTCTTCATTGCAGCCCTCGATGCAGCTCCATATATTTGATGATGTCGGCCTTAGCCGCTTGCAGCGCCTCTTTGATTTTCATGTATCAGTCAGATTTTGTGAGCCCTTCCCCGCTTATAGGGGGCATTTGGGTTGTATTTGTATCTCATGTACTCAGATATTATTGTATAAGTCCTGGCTGTTATCCCAGGCACAACATGTATGTGGGATCCCTCATTGTATTTTTATCTGGCTCATGTTTATGCCGGCTATACTTTATGGTTCGGTCCCTTGTTTACTAGACACACTATTCTTTTGTACTTTGTCTCGGCGGGCATAGGTATGCCTCCCCCGCCGCCTTTAGCACAGGTACCCTCTCATAAAAAGAGACTTGTTGCGCCTGTAAGTCTCGTCTCCTCAGGGTCTAGTTCTTCAGCACCTTAGTCTACCTCACATTTCTCTCTCTGACTTCCCTCTTGATGTATGGTGATTGAGTTCTTACAACGTACTTCGGTCATACGATTTTCTCCTAACACTCGCACGCTGGGGGGCAATCTGTTACACCATTTTTTGGTCATCTAACCTCTTATCATTAGATGGACCCAAGTACACCATGTAAGACCAATTTTACCCTAAGTAAAATTGCTTTCACTATGTAAAATAACTTAATAAACCACATTTATTAGGTTGTTTATGGTCTAAACAGGAAACCCAAAAGGAAATATTAAACAAACCTATATTTGTTTGATTTTCCTCATGGAATAATTAATTAAACCATAATTTAATTATTATTCCTAATCATGTTTAACCCAAAATAAAGAAATTAATTAGATAAACCTTTATTTATCTTATTATTTTCTAGGAATAATTATTTAAATCTTATTTAGATAATATTCCTTGTTAAATATGACCAAATCACCCAAAAATAATTAAATAAATCATTATTTATTTGATTATCATTCAACCACTTCCTTAAAATGATAAATAAATCATTTATTTATTTATTATTTACAAATAAAGGGATTTGACCCAAGTCAAATACTTTTTCCCTCCAAAAAATATAATAAAATATTCCATAAAAGGTGGATCTAGATTTGGTTAATGTTATTTTAATCATGCACCAAGATCTAGAATGACCCAATATTTTGTTATAAATAGGAGGGTTTTCTCTACCATTCTTCACCTTTTGTTGCCTATTAGATCACTCTGGATCTATACACTTGGTCACATTTTTCTACATTATTTGTTGTGTGAGCTCCCTTTGAGTTCTATCTTTGTCTGGGTTTTCTATACCAACAAGAGAGAGAGATTCTAGATCTGAAGTGCTGAGGACTTCCAAGAACCCATCCCATTGAGGATAATTGGAAACATCTTCTTTTTTTCCTCCCAGGTGCCCTTAATACAAAAAATTCTTTCAAAAATTGTTCTTGTCTTGTCTATTGGATATATGGAGCAAACCCTTCTTTTTACTACTTAATGTCTTTCTATGCATAGATCTGGTTTTTTGCAGTTCTTGGTTTTTGCGGCTCTTGTCTTGATCAAATAATGAGATGCGAAGATATTGGCGAGGGATTTTTATGTTAGGGCTATTAGTTATGTGTAGCTAAAGTGGTCCTTTTCGTACACTTCGACAAAGGATTCATACTAACGGTAATTGTATGTGAAATTGTAAAATTGTAATTGTAATTCTAATTCTAATTGTATTAATGTGAAATGATTTTATTAAAATTTGTAAATTTGTAAATTTGTAAATTTGTAAATAATTGTAAAATAATAAATCTAGAATGATATGAATTTTTGTAACATAATAAAGTTTAGAAAATAATGCAAATAAATTCATGTACTTTAGAATTATCATTATTTTATTATTATCTTACATACAAAAAAAAAGAACTTTATATTGCATGCCATTGTTTTTGAGATCAAAATAATTGAAAATTATCAAGTGAAATATTGACTTTAACATTAAAACAATGCAAATTACTAATTAATTCGAAATACATATTATAACGTTTCGAAAAATAGAGTCTTATAAGTTATAAGATAGTTAAGTCATCTTCCTTATAAAAACCCATCTTCAAAAGTATTAATATTGATGAAGTAACACATGTACCATACCACTCTCGGTTCTCATGATGACCCTCATTATATTCTAGCTCGCATGGCATCATAACACTATTGTTCTAAAAAATATGTTTTGATCTAGGGTCATGTCTCTATATGAACCACAAATCCCTATCCAACACATCTGGGTAAAAAAACACCTGGTTGTAGTGTTTGGGGAAAACATAGGCCTCCTTAGCTTCATCCCACATCTTTCTAGAGTTGATACATATCAGCCTACTATCATGATCTTTCTTTACATTATTATGATAAAAGGTGTCCCACCAATTTCACCTAAAAATAACACATTGGAAAGAAGAGAAATCCACTTCAATGATCTCTTCTATCTTTCAAATGTAACCTAACATCCCTCATAATAGGTTTTGATCACGGTGGCTAGATCGACTAGATTGATCGAACTCGACTTCCACTCCATAGTCTTGTGTAATGTGTCCATCATTGACATTTTCTGTGTGAAAATGGTGTCCATATACCCACATATATGTCAACAAATGAACCTATAAAAAAGTTAAAAAATCATAGTGTTGTGTGTTTTATAATAACCCAATAGTTAAAATATGAAATTTAGATGTAATTACATTTGAAAGGTGCATTATTAACTTTAAAACGTACATACAAATTAAATAGATTATTACCAAGTTGTTACACCCAATCCGTACATTTAGCGCATTGTCTTCAGCACATGGGTAACAACCGGTTGCACCGTATTTCTCTCTGACTTGGTGAGAAACCAAACTGTTGGGCCATATTTTCTTTTAAATGATAGGGATAAGGCAAACTTCTACCATTCAACCATCTGAATTATTTCCTATCACTATCCAATTTCATCCTCTTTTTTTCGTACAATGCGATACACAGTTCTGTCACTTCGAAATTGTAAAGAACAGATTTATTGGTTGCTTCAATTTATGCATTAGCTGATGAAATAAAACTGCCATTATATAATACATATAGATCAAAAGATACATTATATTGAAGTTCAACATGAATATTTACTTCTTGTAAATTTGAAAAATTATAAGGTGCTTACTCTTTATCAAGCACTTTTTTCCATTTGTTTGGACCAACTCCCCTTCTCTTTTGTCTTCATCCCTTTCATTGTCTGAAATCACTACACCTAGTATGTTTTCAATCTGCTTGATGTGCTCACTAGAATATTAGAAAGGCTCATACGATATGTACCCCTCTTCCATAGATCGCTCGGGTTTCTCCCTTTGTTGAACAAAACCTTTCAATTTCTTCATGTACCTCTCTAAGAAGAACATCCAATGACAAGAAACCACCCCAACTAATTCAACCTCATCTACCAGGTGGATTAGAAGATGAGTCTCCAAGTCCATGAAACTCTTTGGTAGTTCCTTCTTAAACATACAAACAATCTCAACTATCTGTTAATGCCACCGTGGAATGCTAGCCACATGAATCTCCTTTGACGTGATCCAACGTAAAAATACAGATAATTTAGATATGGCACATCCTAGGTCTTAAGGGAATTCATGTTTCACACACCGTGCACAAACAAAGGATAACGACACTCCAAAGCCATAAACATGTGCAATAATATACAAAATTAGTTATTTTTTATGATTGCTGCATGGGATAAAATTTATTAATATAACAAATAATAAAATCATTATTTTGACATTATACATACTCTTAGAAGATTCAAATGGTCATGTGATTTCAACCTCGACAAATGGTCATCCATGGTGAAGCAACATCGTAGTGAAGACCTGTATGAAGATGGCACCCTCACACCCATTATAATTTCCTTTGCCAAAGAAAAATAATATTATTTTAAAATCCATGGGACATCACCTTATTTGAAATACTATGAATTAGAGGGACCAACAGTTACCTCTAATCCTATACTTTCTAATTGTCATGGCCTATGTTTCTTTTTACTTTTTGATGTAATAAGATCTTTCCTAATAACCAATAAAGAATATGAAACATTTTTAAATATGTGCCTCCATAAATAAGATGAAACATTTTTAAATATATGCATGGGATGTAATAAGTGGGTAATCTTAAGATGCTTCCAATATGGGAGGTTATGAATGATAGATTTCCTTTCCACCCCAATGGGAAATTTCTCAACATTGGTGTCGAGGAATTCTAGATCATCGAACATAGGCTCCCCATTTGAATCGAACATTTCTATCAACTCCTTCTCTTTCTCTCTCTCATATGCTCTAAGCCATTCAACTGGTGTCATTGTTGGAGGCCTTTGGGTTCTCTCTCGTTTACCATTGAAAGCAGATGCTGCTCTTTTGTAAGGGTGTTATTTTGGGAGGAATACCCTGGAGCAATCATACATTGGCTTTTGGAGGTCTTTGGACCATCTAGCTTTCAGAGAAAGTCCACAACATTTACGTCCAAAATACCATTTTGTTACAAGACCTGCGATATTATTGTATACAACTTGTATGAATGGCATGTTAAATAATATCATGAAGATCAAAACAATTAAAATAAATTAAATAACTAATATGCCAAAGAATATTGTTACATATATAAACAAATCAATAAACATGTAATTTACCAGAGAAAACTCCTAATCCTGGATAATCATGTGTCATGTAAGCACATATTCTATACAACGTAAAACTCCTTTCTACTGCGATGACTCTTGATACATCATATAAATTTATCCCATCCCATAATTCCTTCAATTAATCTACCAGTGGTTTTAAGTAGACACTCGTATTCTTCACTTGTCTTCTACTAGGGACTATGAGAGCCAACAAAAGATGTTCATTCTTCATGAAAAACCATGGGGGGATAGTGTTATTGATCACCACTATAGGCCAAACATAATATTTGGTGTTTTTGAGGGAATATGGGTTGACACCATCCATGGCTATGCTGAGTTGTAGAGTTCGTACTTTATCCTTGAATTTTTTGGGCCATGTATCCTCTATATGCTTCATGGCTATTGAATCAGTTGGGATTCACATAACTCCAAACTCACTTCTGTGTGAGGCATGCCATCCTTGCAACATAGCTAAATCTTTGAAACAAAATAACCTTTGAACCCTTGGGATTATAGGAATGTGCCTCAGTATCTTAAAAGGAGGACCACGTGATTACCCATCTTTTTTTATTTATCATCCTTGTCATGCCCATATTTTGAACATATATCTTTCTTTGCATATTCTCCTCTATATTGAATACAATCACTTGGACAAGCATGATATGATATTTACTCAACACCCAACATTTTCAACAATTTCTTTACCTCTTCGCCGCTATCGGGTAAGACATTATCACTCGGAAGAACGTTATCTTTGAATAACCTGTAGTTAGTGATCATGGAAAATATTAAATGTAAATTAATGTTAATGTAATTATTAACGTTCATAAAATTGACCATTTTTACATTCATTTTGTAATCAAATTTCTCAAATTTATATAAGGGAGGACTTTATGGTAACTTAACCTCAAAATTTTCAAGAAAATGCATTCCACATGCCAAAATTTGCTTTCAAGTTGTACAGTAATATTGTTTTCCCCAACTAGGTATAATTTGACTAACCACCAGGTCCAAAGAGAGGGGTGGTGGAAGAAAATTTAAGGCTTTTGAAAAAGGTGCCCGGGCGATATAATGGACCCATACGAACCTCTATTTTATTGCCTCCATTGCCAGCTTCTAAAGAAATACTATTGCTGTAGTCATTCCTAATTGGTGAATCTGGACGTAGTGAGAATTGAATCGGTGGTTGATCCAACCATTCTTTGTATCGTTCCTCTCCAATTTTTTCTCTTAATTCAGCTTTCTCTCTATTTGACATTGTATTCGGGTGCAACAAAAGATGGTAGGTAGGTCACTCATCATCGCTATAACCCTAATAATTTCAAAAAATATATTTGAACATGATTAGTACAAAATATATGATATCAATTAGTAAGAACATTGAAAATGCATGATTAATTTTTTTGACGTTGAAATAACTACATTAATATACTAAAAAACTAATATTACCATCATTGTCTCAAGATTGTTACTAGAAGATGCGAAATTGTTACAATTGGCAGGGTGAAGCGGCTTTTCATTTTCATCTACCAAATGAGCCTTGCATTATGATGCTCCTGATAAGAGCTTCTGACATTTTGGAGTTGTTTGAATATTTTGTGCATCTAAACTTGATTCCAAATCTGTATGAACCTGCAAATTTGTATAAATTATAAATTTTATTAGAATGATTGACATGGATAAAATAAATAAATTCAATTAGATAATGAAAATATAAATAAAATATGAAGTAAATATTACATCTTGAGATGGATAGGCAGAACTCCGCGATGGAGTTTGAGAAATATTATGGAATGAGTTGGATTTTGAAGAATTGTCCAATCGATAAAATTATGATATTTTCTCCCTGCATTTGAGAAAAATAACCAATAAATTTTAATGCACACAGCTAAAATTAATTTTGGTGCCTTAAAAATGGACTTTTGTTATCGGTGGCTATGTACAGATAACCACACTGGTGCGTTTTTAGTTACTCTACATCAGTGTCATGTTATTAACTGGCACACTGGTGCGGTGTTACTAATTGACGCATAGGTGACGAAAATCCACAAATAAAAAAGGGGCAACTTTATTTTTTTAAGGTCAAAAAAGCGGTAAATTAAAAAATGGGAGGTTTTTTTTTTTTTTTCAAAAAACTAATTACATAAAACAATTCTATAAGTACTAAACACTTTTCATTATTTCACTATTTTTGCAAAAAATTCATCGAGAGATTTGCACGAGACATACCTAGAGCAAGATAGCATGAGAGCACGGTAGTGCAGCAAAATACTTTCGAATAGAACTATTTAGACAATCATAATTCCAAACCTTTGGTGATTCAAATCCTGTAGCATATAATTTAAAATGATCTCGTGACTAAATTTTATTGTTTTTTTTACATTTTGTGAAGTATTTTTTACCCAGTAAGTAAAAAATTTCAATTTGTTGTTCAGTTTTGGAAACAAAAAACAAAAAAATTCAGTCTTACCCTAAACCCTTCATTCTTTTTGTTTATGCCCTTGCTTCTTCTTGTTTATGTGATTTCAGAATTAGGGATTTTAATTTTAGATTTATAGGGTTTGTATTGCTATATATATATAGGCTTATGACATCTAACGCATGGGATGCCTTGCATAGTCAGATCCCAATATAAGTCGGCCCTTGCGTGAATTTTTAATAAACAATTTTTTTTAATTGGTGTGGCCTGTGTAACCTAGAGCACTAGTGCGCTAGCTTATCCCAATGCACTGAGCACATACTATTTGATAAAAAATTGAAAAAAAAAAATTAATCAATGCACCATATGTAAAATATGGCACTGGTGTGCTATTTCATTATAGTGCACCGCTCATGTACTGTTTGGCAAATTTTTATTTTTATTTTGTGTTAATTGGTGCACCATGTAATACATAACGTATCAGGTCTCCTTATTGATAGAGAGCACCATAAGGTTGTCCCCTCTTTGCGTGGTGTGTTTATAAGAATAGGCCGCATCGACCCCTCCACGACACCATATGCTACAAAAACTAACACTAGACAATTTTTATTATTTTGTCTGTGTAAATCAGTGCAATGGTTAACATGAAATGCACTAGTGCTCCTTTTTGAAATAGAGCACCATACAGTGTTTTATACTATTTTTGCGGTGTGTTTATAATAACACGATGCACCGACGTCGACGCATACATCATTTAAAAGCATACCAATTTCTTGAATTTTTTTTTTTACTTGAAAATTTGATAATCTATTTATAAAATATATTAATGAATGATATGGTACATGTTTCATATTGATAAAGAAATGGCTGACAAGAGATCAAGTAATAAAAATACTGATAACGCATTAAGAAAAGAAGAAAAGACAAGTTCTTTGTAAATTCTCTACAAAAATATTATTTTTGAACTATACGTAAGTTTAACTAATAGGTATTGTCTATTTTGTATCATGCAAAGTGACAAAATGACAAAGATTGATAAGGGTATTTCTGATCTAGGACTAGAAGAGAATAAAAGCTTGATGCAAAAAATGCAAAAGCATGAACCAGGTGAATGGAAAATTACTATCGATCCAATATGAGTTTATTTTTTTAATTTTAATTAATAATATACTTAAAATTATTAGATAACATGTTTCAAACAATATTTTAATTCAAATATGTTTAATTTTCTACATGGACCAGTAGCTAATAAAAGGAAATGTTGTTCTAAGAAAAGAAAAGAAGTAAAAAATGCAAATGAAAATTAATTTCTCCTTAACTGGTGCTCTCGATGCAGGTGTTAATGACAAACTTTCAAATCTAGAAACTATATCTTCTAATTTGGGTGGAATGTCTTCACCTTCCATCTGAGTATCAGTCATCAACCTTTAATTTTCTAACACAACTCTAATAATGCATTAAAATTTGTTCCACAAATTTTAATTGCATTAAACCCACTTCATAATCTTCCATAATTTTAACCCAACTTGCAAAGACATTAAACACATCTTATAAAATTATCACATTTCCCTTCTTGGTACAATATCAATGGAATTAAATCTTTATAAACTAATTTTACATTAACCCAATGTAAAGTCTTCATGTAACCGATAGCCGATAATTGTATCATTTACATAAAATGAAACAATATTAAAATTTCACCAAATGAGTATTTAGTGATTCAAATGGACAGAATTTAAAACTACATTAAACCTTTTTTATGTCATTATCGCATCCAATCTTTGGACTAACCTGCACACAGTTTTTTTTTTTTGTGAACACCGTCAGATCCTTGCTTCAATGCGATGGCCGTCGGATTTTTCTGAAGCTGGATAGTCAACTAAAATATTTAAATCGAACCTATAAAGTATCAGGTCTGGTTGGAATATTAGACTCCATGCAAATTTATTTGCGATTTTTGTTGGATCAACAAACTGGGTGCATATGCCGTTGATTCACTTGGCAAAAGAACAATCACCAAACCACAGCCTCCAGCTCTGTCTCAATAAAATTCGATTCCCGAATTATTGAATTCATTAAGTACTTCCTTAGTCTCATTTCATTAATTTTTCCAGAATATATCCATTTAAGAAGCCACGGCTCTTGGCATAAAAAAAATAATTATAGTCTTTCATTTAACACCATCGAACTGTCTCAATACATAGTAAACAAAAAAAGGGAACATGCACACAGCCATAAATATATAGAGTTCGAGTTTAATTAAATAAACTCAGAATATTTCGAAGGGAACGAGACCTTCAAGATTTGGCATTTATACACTGATACACAAAGTTATAGAGGAAATATATAATTAATTTTCATCCAGTCCTCCTCTCTGTATTACATTTCAACAAAAAAAATATATAATGTCTACACAATCTTTTCAATCTGATTCTTTTGAATCGGATTTGCCCAATCTTGGATAAAAATACTATTACATGATATTTTCCTAAAAATTCTCAACTTAAAACTAAATTAATTGAATCAAATACAAAGCTATTCAAATCCCTAAATATCAGTCAAATCATATCTATCAAAACAATAAATTGTAGGATAAAGGATCCCACTCCTTTGCTTGTCATTTTTTTTTGAATTTTTGGAATAAAATGAAGTTTTTTATCCTTCGAGCCTCATACTCCTGCATCAGACTCCTAAGTACAAAATTCTTCATGGGTTCCTATCTATGAGCTCCTCTACAAAACTGCCCAATTTCTGTAGCATGGTATCTATCATCCAAGTAGCTTCTGCAACTAGTTGTTCTTTCCACTTGATCAAATAATCAAAGTATTATCGTCCTCTTGTCTTCTTAGACAATCTTTTGTCTAAAATATTATTTTTCTGTAATATTTTTGCTATGGGAAACTGTTTCAACCAGTCAATCTCTTCTCTGCCTTCAACTGTATCATCCGTGTCTTCGTCTTCATACCTGTACAGATCAACAAAATTGAAAATTGGAGATATTCCAATGTCAGGGGGTAATTCAATTTCATAAGCATTTGTAGAAAAGTTTCTCAATACTGTGCATGGCCCAATTTTCTTAAATTTCATTTTGTTATATGCCCTTTTTGGAAATATTTCATTCCTCAAGTGTGCTAGAACCAAATCTCCAACCTTAAAATTAACTTCCCTTTTCTTCATATCTGCTCTGCTCTTGTACTTGATGTTGCTATCCGGCAACTAATGTTTCACATGTTCATGTTTTGCTCGAATTTCTTTAGCAAACACTTCTCCATCAACATTTCTCATCTCTGATTTTCCCAAATTCCTTAATTCATACACTCCTCCTGGGTGAATTCCATAAAATATATGGAATGGAATCTTCCCTGTACTCTTATTAGGAGAGTCATTATAAGAATATTTAGCCTGTGCAAAAATATGATCCCACTGTTTAGGATTTTCACCTACAAGAGTTCTCAAAAGATTACCTAAGCTTCTATTCACCACCTTAGTCTGTCCATCAGTCTAAGGGTGATAAGCTGAGATGAAACTTAGTTTAGTACCAAGATTTTTCCACAATGTCCTCTAGAAATGACAAACAAATCTGGTGTCCCTATCAGAGACAATGCTTTTAGGTAACCCATGCAATCTTACAATCTCTTTGAAAAACAGATTAGCAACATCAGTAGCATCACTAGTTTTATAGCATGGAATAAAATGTTCCATTTTAGAAAATCTGTCAACTACAACATAGATTGCATCATTCCCTCTCTGTGTTTTCATTAAACCCAAAACAAAATCCATACTTACCATATCCCAAGGTCTGTCTGGAATAGGTAATGGAACATACAAACCTGTGTTTTGACTCCTTCCTTTTGCATACTGGCAAACTTTACAATTTCGCACAAACTTCTCCACTTCAGTTCTCATCTTTGGCTAAAAATAAAAATATCATAGTTGTTCATAAGTCTTATTTGCACCAAAATGTCCACCAAGTCCACCACTATGTTTCTCCTTGATTAAATTTTCTCTCATAGAACAATTTGGTATGCACAGTTGACTTCTTTTAAAAAACAAACCTTCTTGCAAGAAAAAATCAAGCCACTTACTTCTGTCCAACAAAACAGGATTACTGCATGCTTCAAATGCCTTTTTAAAATCCAAATATGTTTTATACAATTATTTAAGAAAATCAAAACCCAACACTTGAATTTGACTTTCTTGAATTAGAATGTTTTTCCTAATTAAGGCATCTTCTACTTTGTTTGCTTGGCTAGTTATATTTTTCAATACAAAATTGAAACTCTGAAGACATTCTACCAATTTTGCATGTTTTTGATTTAGTTTTGATTGTTGCATAATATACTGCAATGCATGATTGTCTGAATAAAGCACAAACTCTTTAGACATCAAGTAATGTCTCCACTTCTTTAATGTCTGTACAACTGCATAAAATTCTTTGTCATAAGAAGAATATTTTATTCTTGTGTCATTCAGTTTTTCACTAAAATAAGCTACAGGTCTGTTTTCTTGACTTAACACAGCTCTAATAGCTTCTCCATTGGCATCAAATTTCACTTGAAAAAAGTTTGTTAAAATCAGGCAAAACTAAAATGGGATTTTTTGTTATATTTCTTTTCAACAACTGAAATTTTTTTCTGCTTCATCATTCCATTTAAATGGTTGTTTGTCCTTATTTATAGTTTCAATAATAGGAGCATTGATCTTACTAAAATTACTTATGAATTTTCTATAAAAACTAGAAAGACCATGGAAACTTCTTACCTCAAAAACACTCTTGGGTGAAGGCCATTCTATGATTGCCTTTATCTTCTCTAGGTCCATCTTCAGTCCATCAGCAGAAATAAAAAATCCTAAGTATACCAATTCTTCCTTCATGAATGAACATTTTTTTTAAATTTACCAGCAACTTTTCCCGATGTAACTTCCTTAAGACATAATTCAGATGTCTCAAGTGCTCTTCTTTAGACTTGCTGTAAATTAATATATCATCCAGAAATACTATTACAAATTTACCAATAAATTCCTTTAGCACTTCATTCATAAGCCTCATAAATGTACTAGGAGCATTTGATAATCCAAACAGAATTACCATCCATTCATACAATCCTTCATTTGTTTTAAAAGCTATTTTCCATTCATCTCCTTCCCTTATCCTAATTTGATGATAACCACTCTTTAAATCCAGTTTTGTAAAATATCTTGCCCCACTTAAACAATCCATCAAATCTTCAATTCTGGGTAAAGGAAATCTATACCTGATTGTTATTTTATTGATTGCTCTTGAATCAGTGCACATTCTCTAGCCTCCATCTCTTTTTTGACTCAGCACTGTTGGCACTGCACAAGGACTCAAAATTTGTCTGATCAATTCTTTATCTAACAACTTCTGCACCTACTTCCTGATTTCTTCATTTTCTATGGGAGTCATCCTGTATGCTGCTATATTTGGCAAAATTTTTCCAAGAATCAAATCTATATAATCATTGTTTTTTCTAATAGGTGGTAATTCATTTGGAAAATCATCTACAATGATATCACAATAATCTTCCAGCATCTCTTGAATTTCAATTGGAAAATTAGAAATTTTAGTGAAAGTAATTACTACCTTGGGTTTGCAAACTAATGCAAAGTTTACCTCATCATCTTCTATCTGATGCAAATACTCTTTTCCACTCAGTAACAAAGCTTTCGGATCAGATATTCTCTTTGATGCATCTTCTTCTTCTATCGACAACAATGTATGATTGATACCATCTTTACAAAACTTGTATGTGTTCTTCTTTCCATCATGCATAGCTCCTCTATCATACTGGTAAGGTCTACCCAACAATATGTGACATACGTCCATAGGCATTACATCACACATAATTCTGTCTTTGTAGCTGCCCAACTGGAATTCCACTTCACACTGTTCATTTACTAACAGTTGATGTCCTTTCTGAAGCCATGACACCTTGTAGGGTGTTGGATGTTTCTTTGTCTTCAAATTCAATTTCTCCACCACTTCTGTAGAGACCAAATTATCAGTGCTGCCACTATCAATTACCATTTGACAGTATTTTCCTTGAACTTTGTACACACTTCTAAACAAAGTTTTTCTCTGTGCTGGTTCAGCAACTTCCTTTGTTGGTTTTAACAAAATTTTGTTAACTACCAAAGATTCTCCTTTTTCTGGTGTATTTTCTGCTTCTGGCACTTTTGCTACTTCTGGCATTTTTGCTGCTTACTCTTCATTCTGAGAAACAATTACATTTCTCTGATTTTTCCCCACATTCTTTGGACATTCATAAGCTTTGTATCCAAGCTTATTACATCTATAACATCTGATTTCTCTTCCTCCGCCTCTGCCTCCTCTTCCTCTGGAAAAAATCCTTCTGCCACTTGCATCACCTTCTGTATGTGTATGCTAACTTGATTTGCTGCTAGCTCCTTCTCTTGGTGTTGTAGATCTTCCTCTACCACCTTGACTTGCTTTTCCTCGGAAAGAACCTCTACTTCTGGCAGATTTCTTCCTTATGAGTTTTTTTTCAGCCTTTAAGGCCATCTGATAAGCCTCTGCCACTTTTTTAGGAGACAACAAACTTATCTCATCTTGGATTTCCATTCTGAGAACATTTATATATCTTGCAATATTTTTTGCTGTATCTTGAATTTGTCCTGCTCTTATGCTCATTTTGAAAAATTCCTCTGTGTATTTTTTGACTGTCATTGATCTCTGTCTAAGATTTTTCATTTGTCTAAATAATGAAAGCATATAATCACTTGGTAAAAATTTACCTCTCAGCTTTGCCACCATCCTGTTCGAATTCTTTATTGGCTTCTTACCAAGTCTCCTTCTTGCTGCCTGCACTCCATCCCACCAAAGCGTTGCATGTCCTTTCAATTTTGTGACAAAAAATTTCACCCTTTTCCCTTTATCCATTTCTTCATAATCGAAGAACTTATCCATGTCATTTATCCAATCGATCAACTCTTCTAAGTTTAAGCTTCTTGTAAAAACTGAAACTTCAAATCTGGGTTTAGATGTGGATCCCAACACTGATTTAAAAAATCTCATTTTAGGAGTAACTTTTGCAAGCTCTCCCTCTTCTGCAGATTCAACTTTAGGCTCACTGAAATCTCCGACATCTGCATCTCTTTGATTTCCCATTTCCATTACTTCTAATCTAGCTTGCATCTGTTGCATAACCTCCATCACTTTAGCATTTTCAACTGGTCTTCCTCTTCTTCGAACAACACCACCTCCTCATCCAACACTATAAGCCATGTTCGATTTCTTTTCCTGATCTTTGAGATCTCGCTCAGTGTCTAAACGCTGCTCTGATACCACTAATGGTGGTCTGGATGCAGGTGTTAATGACAAAATTTCAAATTTGGAAATTATATCTTCTAATTCGGGTGGAATGTTTTCACCTTCCTTCTGAGTATCAGTCATCAACCTTTAATTTTCTAACACAACTCTAATAATGCATTAAAATTTGTTCCACAAATTTTAATTTCGTTAAACCCACTTCATAATCTTCCATAATTTTAACCCAACTTGAAAAAATATTAAACACATCTTAACAAAATATTGCATTTCCCTTCTTGGTACTATATCAACAGAATTAAACCTTTATAAACTAATTTTACATTAACCCAATGTAAAGTCTTCACGTAACCGATAGCGGATAATTGTCTCATTTACATAAAATGCAACAATATTAAAATTTCACCAAATAAATATTTAGTGATTCAAATGGACGGATTTTAAAACAACATTAAACCTTTTTCATGAAATTATCACATCCAATATTTGGACTAACCTCACGCAATTTTTTTATGCGAACACCATCAGATCTTTGCTTCCATGCGATGGTCGTCAGATTATTCTGAAGATGGACAATCAACTAAAATATTTAAATCGAACCTATAAAGTATCGGGTCAGGTTGGACGATTAAACTCCATGCAAATTTATTTGCGATTTCCGTTGGATCAAAAAACTGGGGGCGTAAGCCGTTGATTCACTTGGCAAAAGAACAGTCACCAAACCACAGCCTCCAGCTCTGTCTCAATAAAATTCGATTCCCAAATTATTGAATTCATTACGTGCTGCCTTAGTCTCATTTCGTTAATTTTTCCAGAATCTATCCATTTTGGAAGCCACGACTCTTGGCATAAAAAATATAATTACAGTCCTTTCATTTAACATCACCGAACTGTCTCAATACATAGTAAACATGAAAAAGGGAACATGCACACAGCCATAAATCTATAGAGTTTGAATTTAATTAAATAAAATCAGAATATTTCGAAGGGAATAAGACCTTCCAAATTTGACATTTATACACAGCTACACAAAGGTATAGAGGAAATATATAATTAATTTTCATCCAGTCCTCCTCCCTATATTAAATTGCAACTCACAAAATATATAATGTCTACACAATCGTTTCAATCCGATTATTTTGAATCGGATTTGTCTAATCTTGGATAAAAATCCTATTACATGATATTTACCTAAAAATTCTCAACTTAAAACTAAATTAAATGAATCAAATACAAAGCTATCTGAATCCCTAAATATCAGTCAAATCCTATCTATCAAATCAATAAATTGCAGGCTAAAGGATCCCACCCCTTTGCTTGTAATTTTTTTTTGGATTTTTGGAATAAAATGAAGTTTTTATCCTTTAAGCCTCATACTCCTGCATAAAAAAAAATGGCCTAGAATGATAGTTAAGTTGCACATCTAGGACAACATATTTTCTAAAGAGGGATTAATGAATTCATTTGAGGTTGGTGGAATTGCAGAATGATTATATATTAGGGGATAATCCTCTGAATATTTCCTACATGGTGGGATATGGCTCCCGGTTCCCCCAATGGATTCATCACAGAGCCTCATCTCTGCCTTCTATTTTCGATCACCTGGAATTCATTTCCTGCAAAGGTGGGTTTCATTACTTGAATAGCAATGATTCCAATCCTAATATTATGATCGGAGCAGTGGTTGGAGGACCATATAAATACGATCATTTTCCAGACGATCGAAGAAATTTTTGGGAGTCGGAGCCTGAGATTTACATCAACGCTCCTCTCATTGGCGCGCTTGCATTTTTTAGTGCAAATCCATGGTGATTTCCTGAAGACGCAAAACCCTGACGCGTTCCTTTAAATTGCCTTTGCAATAAGATACAATTGGCTTTATTCAGCTTTAAAATGTTGTTTTGAAATTGAAATTTGAAGACTATTTTCTGCCTTGAAAAAAAATTGTTATGTGGTGGATGAATCATTACATTTATATGGAATCTTTAACTATTAATTTGGGATTTTAGTTACTGGTTTGGAAATTTTATTAACATCTGAGCATTTTAATGTAATGGTAAATTTCTTTTAGAAAGTTTATCAACATCTGAGCTTTTTGGTGTAATGGTAAATCTCTTCATGTCATGGTATCATGGTAAATCTCTTCATGGTATAGTATCATAGCCTATTGAAATATTAAACTGCAAATGCAACTGTGGCAACAAGGATATAATTCAATTCTGACGGAAGAAGGATGCAACAACAACAACAATTTTTATCTTGGTTCGATCTTCACTCCATCGCACATTGAAAACACCTACAAATTCAAATTTTTGTTTAAAGTCGTAACTCTGTTCGGTATTGAAGATTTTGGTCTGAACCATGCCATCGCTCCATTCAAACCAACCATGTACTCGCCATTTAAACCTTCACCTGCTCGCATTAAAAAACACTCACCACAGCCCATGCAATAAATGGAGGACCCACATGCCAAGTCAACAAGCTCGCATCCAATCACGAGCGTATCACAAATTTCTTTGCCAACATCACCGGAGCAAAAATTGGATGCGATAAGCATCATGAAATATGGTTGAGTATTTTTTGAGTCCACCAGCATGTCAAGCGGCAACCAATAGTAGTCCTATCGCAAATTTTGAGCTCCAATCAACAGGCGGCCAAATTGGAAGCGATAAGGTCATAAACCAGTTTGCATAAAAGGGTTTAAAGTCTGCGAAAAAGTGCTTGTATAAGGTTTATACTTTAGGTTAATATTTCATTTCTTTTATATGTTGCGATATATTTTTAAAGTCTTAGACTTTAGGATTAATGTGTGATGCTTTATTCACCACGATGAGTTAATGACTTTAGACTTAGGGTTATATATATATATATAAAACATCAATGCATTCGAATGTATTGACTGTGTGCAATGTTGAAAAAAAACTCGAAGGCAAAAAGAAAAGGGACTGTGTTAAAAAGAAGGTACAGAGTGTTGTGACTCTGTATTAAAAAGACAGAGAAGCTGGAGTAATTTTTTTTGGCACTACGTGTGTAGCCGTTAGAGCATTTTTTTTGTAATCCTGAACTGGAGATTTAGAAGAAGAAATTGTCATTTTGTAATAGCTTTCCAGTTTAATGAAATAGAAGAATTTTTTTTTATTTCATCTCTATCCACAATTTTTATTTTTAATCTTTGTGTTGAGAAGAGGAATCATATTTTCCTCTGTGTGTTTGGAATACTTCAGAAATTCCAACATGGTATCAGCGCTAGTCCAAGCGCTTTACATTTGCTAAAGAAGTTGAAGGAAGAAGGAGGAGTTGTTGAAGCTTTTGACTAGCAGTGTGAAGGCTCAGCAAAACAAGGTATTTACAAAACAGAGTTTTTGTTTGCTTGAAGATTACAGTCCATAGAACTGTAAGACAGTTTGTTTGGAAACACAGTCAAGTTTTTTATTGGCATAGTTCAGTAAGCTAGCCATGGTAGGAGCCAACACAAGCACGAGTATATGAAATACTCAACTCCCACAGTTCAATGGGAAGAACTATGACTATTGGGCAATCACAATAAGAGCCCTGTTTTTCTTTCAAGATTTATGGGAGCTAGTTGAAGATGGTTTAGAAGAACCAGTAGATGAACAAGTGTATAATGCCTTAACACAAGCAGAGAAGGATTTTTTGAAGAGTAATAGGAAGAAGGGTTCAAAAGCCCTCTTCTATCTCTAACAAGCAGTGCATGAAAGTGTATTTCCAAGGATTGCAGTAGCGAAGAGGTCCAAGGATGCATGGGATACCCTCTAGACAGTGTACCAAGGTATGGAGAAGGTAAAGACAACAAAGCTTCAATTAATGAGAAGAGATTTTCAAGTTATTTGCATGAAAGAGTATGATACAATAGACTCATTCTTCACTTTGTTGATTGGGTTGGTTACCCAAATGAGAGCTCACGGAGAAATAGTAGAAGAGAGAATAATAGTGGAGAAAGTGTTGAGGAGTTTACCCTCAAGGTTTGATGTGATAGTCATAACCATTGAAGAGACAAAGGATCTCTCAAATTTTACAGTTGATGAGCTTCATGCATCATTGATGACACATGAACAAAGATTGGGTAGAACAACAAACTCATCTTTGGAGCATGCCTTCAAGACCCAAATGTCCTTTGGAAGAGGAAGAGGTCAAGGCAGAGGAAACTACAAAGGAAAAAGAAGAGGCAGAAGCCAAAACAGAGGAAGAAACAACCCTGCAAATACTAGTGGAAGGGGCAGCAATCAAAATCAGAACCAAGGCCAAGGCAACAACCAACAAGGTGGAAAAAATCAAGCACATGGACAAAGGTATGATAAATCCCAAGTCCAATGTCATTAATGTAAGAAGTATGGAAATTATGCCATTGAATGTAGGAAGAAACAAAGTGACATGGGTAATAGACCCAGTGCTAATTTTACAAAAGAAAATATCAGTCAAGAGAATTTGTTTTTAGCATGTAATATGACTGAAGAGAAAAATGAAGATATATGATTTCCAGATTCAGGATGTAGCAACCATATGACTAGAAACATTTCTATGTTTTCCATGACTGATGAAAATGTGAAGTCTCAAGTAACATTGGAGATAGAAAATATGGTCTCTATCATGGAAAAAGGCAGAGTAAGTGTTATAACAAAGAAAGGAGAAAGAAAAACCATATCAGATGTTTACTGTGTACCTAGTATGAAGTGTAAACTTTTGAGCATTGGACAGCTCATTCATAAAGGCTACAATGTTTTCTTTGAAGATGATGTATGCACCATTATGGATAAACCACCAAGCAAGAAATGCATTGAACAAGTGAAGATGACAAGAAACAAAATGTTTGTTCTCAAGATGAGAGCAGATTTGAAGAAAGGAGCTGCAATGGCAGCAGTGACACAAGAGACATTCCAAAGAGAAGTAATTGATGAAAACTAGTTATGACACTTGAGATTTGGACATCTCAACTTTGGAGGTTTGAATTTGTTGCATAGGAAAGGAATGGTAAAGGGATTACCATTGATTGAGAAACCGGACAGCCTATGTGAAGGCTGCATCTTGGGCAAACAACAAAGATAAAAGCTTTCCATTAGGAAAGAGCATAAGGGCAAAGGCACCCTTAGAAATTATCCATTCAGATTTATGTGGACCAATGCAAACACCATCATTAGCAAACAACCACTATTTGCTGACCTTTATTGATAATTACACAAAAAAAACATGGGTTTATTTCTTGAAGTTGAAGAGTGAAGTGTTTAAGAAATTATGCCACTTTAAAGCTCTAGTTGAGAATCAAAGTGGGAAGCATATTAAGGTCTTAAGAACAGACAGAGGAGGAGAATATATCTCCAAATAATTTCTGCATTTTTGCAGAGAAAATGGGATACACAAACAATTTACAACGAGGTATACACCACAACAAAATGGAGTCGCTGAAAGAAAAAATAGAACCATCATGGACATGGTAAAAATTATGCTAAAAGCAAAACATTTTCCAAATGAATATTAGGCTGAAGTTGTACATTGTACAACATATGTACTGAATAGATGCCCAAAAAAGAGTGTTAGGAACAGAGTTCTGGAAGAAGCATGGAGTGGCATAAAACAATTTGTCACCCACATGAGAGTTTTTGGCTGTGTGGCTTATGCCCACATTCCAGATCAGCTAAGTAAAAATTTGGATAGCAAGGGGTAGAAGTGCATATTTTTTGGATACAGTGAAGAATACAAAGCATACAGATTGTATAACCCATCCACCAAGAATTTTATGATAAGAAGAGATGTGCAGTTTATTGAAGAAGAAGCTTGGGATGGAAGCATTGAAAAAATAGTGAATGTAAAAAGCTGCTTGTCTCATGATGAAGATGAGGAAGAGATGGCTGAAAGAGATCCCTCATTAGTAGTACCACCTCCACCAACACAAGGATAACAAGGGACACCACAAGCAGGTATGAGAACACCCTTGAGAAGTGATGATAGTGTTTCTCCAAGCACATCACAGGGAGTAGATTTGAGTGCTTCTACAAGCACAAGTTCAGCAAGTGAAAGAGGAACCAGATTCAGAAGTTTGAATGAAATTTATGAGAAAGAAGAAGATATGACCTCTTTATTTGCATTTTATTGTCATATAGAAGATCCTATTCATTTTGAAGAAGCTATAAAAGATAATAAATAGATAGATTCTATGGATGAAGAGATAAATGCCATAGAGAAAAATAATACATGGGAATTAGTTGATCTCCCAAAAGGTAAAGAAGTGATTGGAGTCAAATGAGTTTATAAAACCAAAAGCAATGTTGAAGGTAAAATTGAAAGGCACAAGGCCAGACTTGTTGTCAAAGGCTACAAGTAGCAACAAGGAAGAGATTATGAGGAAAATTTTGCACCGGTTGCAAGAATGGAAACAGTAAGAGAAGTGTTGTCTATAGCAGCACAACACAAGTGGAAAGTTTACCAAATGGATGTGAAATCAACATTCCTGAATGGAGTATTAATGGAAGTGGTTTATGTTGAACAACCTCTAGGCTATGAGAAAGAAGACAAAGAGCATACATTTTGCATATTGAAGAAAGCTTTGTATGGACTGAAACAAGCACCAAGAGCATGGTACAGTAAGATAGATGCCTATCTACTGAAAAATGGGTTTGAGAAATGTGAAGGAGAACCCACATTTTACATCGAAGAAAAATATGGTAAGATGTTGATTGTTGTTTTATATGTTGATGATGTTATATTCACAGGTAATGATTCTTACCTCATTGAGAATTTTAAAACAATCATGAAAGAAAAATTTGAGATGACTGATATGAGATTGCTAAGATACTTCTTAGGAATAGAAGTAGAGAAAAATGAAAATAAAATTTTTATTTCTCCAGCTAAATATGTAAAAGAAGTTTTGGAAAGATTTAACATGCAGAATTGCAAGGCAGCAATTACTCCTACAGTGATGGAATTGAAGTTACGTAAAGAAGACAGCAGCAAGGATTTTGATCCAATTTTGAACAAAAGAATAGTTGGCAGCCTCATGTATTTGACTGCAACTAGGCTGGATATTATGCATGATGTGAGTTTAATTTCTAGATTTATGGAAAGGCCAAAGGAGACACATTGTCAAGTAGCAAAAAGAATTTTGAGGTATGTGAAAGGAACAAAGAGGTATGGAATTTTATACACCACTTCAGAAAATTTTGAATTGATTGGTTATACTGACAGTGATTGGGCTGGAAGTATAGATGACAGGAAAAGAACCTCTAGATATGTTTTTCATATGGGATCATGAGCCATTGCATGGGCTTTTAAGAAACAACCAATTGTGGCTTTATCAACAGTAGAGGTAGAGTATGTGGTAGCTACAACAACAACATGTCAAGCAATTTGGATGAGAAGAATGTTGAGAAGTTTGTGTCATGAACAAGTAAAAGGCACAAAAATTTATTGTGATAATAGCTCAGCAATAGCATTATCAAAGAATTCAATGTTTCATAAGAGAACAAAACACATTGACGCCAAGTATCACTACATCATGGAGCTAGTGAACAATAGGGAAATTGTTTTGCAACATTGCAGAACTGAAGAGAAGTTTGCTGATATTTTGACAAAACCATTGGGGCAATATTAAATATTAAACTACTGCAACTGCAACTATGGCAACAAGGACATAATTCAATTCTGACGGGAGAAGGATGCAACAGCGACAATAATTTTTATCTTGGTTCGATAACAACTGCAAATTCAAGTTTTTGTTTAAATCCGTAGCTCTGTTCGGCATTAAAGATTATGGTCTGAACCACGTCATCGCTCCATTCAAACTATCCATGTACTCGCCATTTAAACCTTCACCTACCCACATTAAACATCACTCACCACAGCCCACACAATAGACGGAGGACCCACATGCCAAGTCAACAAGCTCGCAACCAATCACGAGCGTATCACAAATTACTTTGCCAACGTCACCGGAGCCAAAATTTGATGCGATAAGCATCATGAAATATGGTTAAATCTTTTTGCAGTCTGCCAGCATGTAAAGCGGAAACCAATAGCAGGCCTATCGCAAATACTGAGGTCTAGTCAGCAGGCAACCAAATTGGATGCGATAAGGTCATAAACCAGTTTGCATAAAAGGGTTTAAAGTCTGCGAAAAAGTGCTTGTATAAGGTTTATACTTTAGGTTAATATTGCATTTCTTTTGTATGCTACGATATATTTTTAAAGTCTTAGACTTTAGGATTAATGTGTAAAGCTTTATTCTCCACGATGAGTTAATGACTTTAGACTTAGGGTTATATATATATAAAACATCAATGCATTCGAATGTATTGACTGTGTGCAGTGTTGAAAAAAAATCCAGAAGGCAAAAAGAAAATGGACTGTGTATTTTAAAAAGAAGGGACAGAGTGTATTAAAACATAGTGTTGTGACTCTGTATTAAAAAGACATAATTTTTTTTGGCACTGCGTGTGTAGCAGTCAGAGCATTTTTTTGTAATATTTAACTGAAGATTCAGAAGAAGAAATTGTCATTTTGTAATAGCTTTCTAGTTTAATGAAATAGAAGAAGTTTTTTTTTATTTCATCTCTGTCCACAATTTTTATTTTTAATCTCTGTGTTGATAAGGGGAATTTTATTTTCCTTTGTGTGTTTGTTTTATTTTCCTTTGTGTGTTTGTAATACTTCAGAAATTCCAACATAGCTTGGACCTGATTCCCTTGAAGTATGTTTGAAAGAAGGTATTGGTGTTAGAGAAATCAGTACACCTCTATAGAATCTGTAATTTCCACCCTATAAATCTTAATTATCAATTTGAAAAATTGATGCTTGAAAAAAAAATTGCTGTAGGAAAGTGGAAATAGTTTCAGAAAATAGCATTTAACTTCTCATTAATGTTTCTATAAACAGAGTGAATTAATAGATCCATTCTGGTTTGCATCGTTATTACTCCTTTCTAGACATATTCACAAGGAACAATGGCATCTTTTAAAGTATATTTTCTATTATCAATATGTTGATGTCGTGAATTCCACTTAGTTATTTTATTTTATTTATGTTTCTCCTGAAAAGCATTTTAAATCATAATTACTAAGTTTAAATTTGAATTTAAAATTTGTAAATTAGAAAAGTTCGAATTTGAATAAAATCTTTTAAATTCGAAAATATTTTGTTAGTGTAATTCAAAAAGAATTCGATTCAAAAAAAGTCATTTGTATATTGTAAAATTTACCAAAAAACTTCACGTAATTCAGGGTCTTCCTTAATAATGGTTTGCGTCTTGCATTGGCTTGCCCTCGTGACTCGTCCCTCTCTCTAAGGTTCAAGAAATATATGCATATTTTTTATATTTTTTATATTTTATTTTTATTTTTATTTTTTTAATGTGTTGAGGACATGGAAGAACTATATAAATAGGATATTATTTTGACAATAGTAGTATAAAGCTAATCTTAGAAATGTATTAAAGGCCATATTAATAATGATCACAATTATTGTCAATGTGAGTCCAGAAACGCCTTAAGGAGGTGCAAATATATATATATATATATATATTAAGGAAAAAAAAATATAAGTGAATAGAGAAGTTTTGTGGTCATTTTGTATATATATATTATGAATTTTTTTACTGTGGCTTTAGGAAAAAGAGATGTTATTATAGTTACTACAATCTATATTCTTTTAATTGATATATTTATGCTGTAAGGCGTTCTGTCTTTGAAAACAACTCTCCCAGTTGCAACTGTGTATATCTCTGCACCATTGGATCAAATATTAGACGATTAAAATGTTTTAAACCATTCAATCCACCTCTTTTTCATTTAAGCTAACTACCTAAATAACTCTCTAATCCGTAAGCCCTATAAAGCTCTCTTCACCTCGGTATGAATCTCTCTTCCACCTCGCTATGATATACAACCTTGTTGATGAAGTGAGGAGGGCAGATGCTATACGTTGGTCCCGTTGGCTGCCATTCCAAAACAATGGTCGACTATTTCGAGGCCATTCCAGGTGTTTCAAAAATTAGGAGGGTACAATTCTGCGACATGGATGCTTGAAGTGTCATCTTTGGGTGCATAATTGCGTTTTGGAGTGGATTTTGCAGAAGTATACAAGAATTCATCCCTCTACCAGCAAGTGATTATCAATACAAGTTTTCAAAAATTATATTAACTGTTTTGTTCTCATTTATTTAAAAATGTGATTACTTGTGATATAATTATGTTCTCATATATAAATTTCTTGTCTTATTTTATACTTATATTTATCCTCTCTATTTTTATCACTACCAAGTGACACAAACTTCACATGAATTAACAAAATATCTATTTTTTACATAGACGAAATGAAGCTCTAATCAAAGAACTGAGCATGCCGGCTCCAAGAATTAAAGATTTACACTTCGAATTTCACTTTTCACAACCTTTTATAATTCAATCCTGGCCCTGCATGTGGAAGCAACACTGGTCATACTAGAGAAACCCTAAGTACAATGTCATCCGTTTCTTTTTCACTTTGCTCACTGCTGTGCTTTTTGGTACTATCTTTTGGAGAATGGATCAAACGATGTAAGAAATTATACCTTACAACCTTTACCACATTTGGATTATTGTTATCGTTAGAAGCTGCAATATCATGTTTTTTATTTGTGATATGATTGCATGATTGCAGAGAGGAGCAACAAAAAGTTTCGAATGCTATGGGATCACTGTTCGCGACTGTGTTATTCATAGGTGTGAACAATGCTTCTTCAATCCAGCCCGTAGCGGATGTTGAAAGGACTATTTTTTACAGAGAAAAGGCAATCGGGATGTACTCTGCTCTGCCTTATGCCCTCGCACAAGTAAACCCCCAATTTCATTTCATTGCTCCCATTAATGTCTAAAATATTTCTGAATTCTTCTCGTCCCTAATTTGTTAATGATGTCATGTAGGTATTGATCAAAGTGCCATATGCATTTGTACGTGATGATCGACTTACAATGGAAGGTTGACACGTTCTTGTTTTTCTTCTTCATGTTATTCACATATTTCTATCGAATGAAGAAAGTCGCTCTGACTCCTAATGTCAACATAGCTGCCATTGTCTCCTCGACTCTCTATTCCATCTGGATGATTTTCTGCGGTTTCATAATCCCTCGTTCGGTAAGAACTCATGGTTTTAATCAGTACAAATCCAACAATAACTTCAAAGTATAAAACGATTGATTAATAGTTTGCTGCTAGCCACTTGTTAAAAATTAGGGCATAAAATCAATGTGAGCCATAAATATAATACTTCAATTTCGAGCTTAATTTTACATTAAATTTTATATAGAGATAAAGTAATTGAAAGTGAAAAAAAAATAAACAAAATAAATTTACTTTTTATGGAATTGACAAATGACATGTAAAAATAATATTATTGATACAACATGATCTATAATTTATTCTATATTTAGTTGATATGCAAATTTAAAATAAAAATGACATGTAAACATAATATTATTGATACTACATGATTTGTAGGTTATTTTATATTTAGCTGAGATGTAACTTTTAAAACAAAAATATATATATTTTTCTAACAATTATAAGTAACATAATTTTATATAGATAAAAAAAAATTAAAAATAAAATAAAAATCTTCTTACATTTTCACTATCCATTGTAAAATGTGTAATTTATTCCATATCACTATAAAAAACAAGTGAAAATTAGAAATTTCTTGTATTTAAAACATTTTACTAGGCGTGGTTAAAAAATAGGAAAGATCCATCTTAGTTCAAAATCTAAAAGAAGAGTTTTGCATCTTGAGAGATTTGATCCCTCTCAAAGTTGGAGTTAAGATGGATCTATGTTAGTTACATAAATGCAAGTGAAAAAAAGTGAAAAAAATGTAATCAAAATATGAATTAAATAATAAAGAACCACCAAATTTATAAGTTTTTTTAATTATTATATGTAATAAACTAAAATATAAAGAATAAAAAAACAAATTATGTAACAACATTGTCTTCATTTTCCTTATAGGCATTCCTCTTTGAAAACAAATCTCCCACAACACCCCCAGCTGCCACTGTGTACCTGTCTGCACCATTGGATCAAATGTTAGATGATTAAAATGTTTTAAGCCATTCATTCAACCCCTCCTTCATTTAAGATAACTACCTAACTAACTCTCAAAGCCTTAAGCCCTACGAATCTCTCTTCCACCTCGGTATGATATACAACCTCGAGGACCATAATAAAAACAGAAAGCCTTGGATTCATGACTTACAGGTCTCTTTTTCGAGCCTGAATGGCACCATCCCTTCCACTTGGGGAATTTATCACTCCTCTAGACTCTCGATCTCTCCCATAATGGATTTACAAGTCACATACCCGGGGATTTGGGATGACTACGACAAATCGGTGAGCTTTACCTCTCTGCAAATGCTCAGACAGGGAAAATTCCACACCAGTTGGGCGACTTAAAGAACTTGAAATTGTTGGCCTATTATGGGAATTCCCACACACGTTCAATTCCTAAGACTGTCAGAAACTGTTCAATGCTGAGAAAGATCAATTTATCTTTAAATTAGTTGACGGTAACTATTCCTTGTGAAATTGACCTCTAGTTTCTTAATCTCTTCCACAACTATCTCAGCGACACCATCCCGCCATATCTTCTCAACTGCACAAAGCTCGGGTGATTGTCGCTGACCTACAATGGGATCTCCAGGCCGATTCCATCAGAAATAGGATCCAGGTTGACGAAATTAGAGGAATTTCTTCTGTTCGGCACTAATCTTCAAGGTCGAATTCCGACATCACTGATGAACTACTCCCATCTCTAGTCCTTGAAGTTGGATCCAAAGATCTCACGGGAGGTATACCTCAAGAACTGGGTAGGCTGGTTGAGCTCATGATCCTCATAATGTCCACCAACATCTTCATCACTGGGAGAATATTGATATTTAGAGCCCTTTCCAACTGTACCAAATTAGAGGAACTATATTTGTTCGAAAATCATCTTACAGTTACTCTTCCTCCCACCATCGATCAAATTTCTTAGACTTTAGCATGCTTTAATGTAGAGAAAAACACCATTAATGGAACCGTACCACAAGCTATTGGAAATCTCTCCGCCCTAACAATATTATACATGGGTATAAATTTTCTGGTCAGTAACATTCCTTATTCAATCACAAACCTCCTTACTCTGCAAGCTCTAGATCTTAACGAAAATAGATTAGAAGGAAACATTCATAGGGAATTCCAATGAATGAACCAAACCCTCACATATATGTATCTCTTTGATAACGAGCTATCTGGATCAATTCTTGAAATCATCAACACGGTCAAAAATCTCAGAGAGCTCAACTTACGCATGAGCATATTTCTGGGGAGGATATCGCCGCAAATCAGACAGTACAAGTATCTAGAACTTCTCGATCTCTCACAGAACAAGCTCTCCGACGTCATACCTTCGGAGGTTATAAATCTTCGAAACTTGCATACTGCTTTTGATCTATCGACCAATATTTTGGCAAAGCCCGTGCCTCCAGAAGTGGGAGGAATGCAGATGGCTCAGCTCATAGATATTTCCAATAAAAAGTTATCTGAGCATGTTCCTCCCCAAATGGTGCAGTGGGTCGGCATGTTGTACCTCAATCTCTCTTTCAATCGTCTCACAAGATTCGTTCCTGCATCGATCAGGGAGAAACAATCACTCATTCAGGTCATAGATCTATCTCACAACAATAAAACACGCCAGGTTCCCAATTCCATAGCCAAGCCCGAAATTCTTTGGATCTTGAATATCTCCTATAATGATTTATTGGGCTTGGTTCTATGTTCGGGTGCATTCAAGAACCTAAACAATACAACATCATAGGTAATCTTAGACTGTGTGGGAAATGTTTTGGCTTATGAGATTGCTCGATGAGCAAGCCGAGTTCTACAAACAAGAAGAAGAGGAGGAAAATAGTAAATTACTAATATCGATTTCTTGTGGAGTGGGTATCTATGTGGTTTTTTTCATTGGGATTCTATTTTGGATTTTCAAACAAGCACCATTCAAGACCTTATCCAACCCAACATCGAATCCCGTAGACTCTATATCCCATTTTAGAATCTCAAGGGAAGAACTTCGTAGAGCAACAAAAAATTTCAGCCCCGGGAATTTACTGGGAGCAGGAAGCTTTAGATAGGTTTACAAGGGAACTGTAGCACGAGGCGAGATTATTTCCGAGGATCCAAAGAAGTTCCAGGAAGAGTATTCCTAAAAAATCCCTTCTTTCAGTGAATAGGAATATGAGCATACCATAAATTCAACTTGGGAAATGGTCCAAAAGAAGTTCTGCAAGCATATAAATAGTTTAGATTCAGCTTTGAATGTGAATTATCTAAATGTCTTTGGAATTTTTCCACCTTATGTGTTTTTATAGTTCAACTTCAGCTTCAAATGTGAAGGTAGTACCTGTTACTAAGATAGTTACATTGCCTCCATACAAATCTGTTCTTTTCTGTTTTTATGGGACTAAAAAGAAGTGTGAGTGGAGAATTGATTGTCACTTTTCTTACTCAGAAGAACAACTTCGGAAGGGTCAATAAGTATTGGCTATTTTTGGTCAGAAAGTAGAAATATTTCATGACAGTGTGATAAGTTCCAACATTTATGATGGGGTAAATAATTATAAAATCAAGTTGGTCATGCATTATGAGAAAAATAGAACCTTACAAATGGGTTGAAGTGAAAATTTTCCCGTGGACACAATGAGCTTAGGCCTTTATCAACTTCACTAAGTCTTCTATCAGGTGTAAGACTTGGAACTCAACCTTCAACTACATCTTCTATAGGATCTTATTCTAGTGATGAATTTGATGATGTGAATTCTCTAAAGGTATTTTTTGGAAGTTTGCCACCTTATGTGTTTCTCAATGTTATTATGTCTCCATATCTAATACAATTTACGAGAGATTTATTAGAACCAAAATGTCATTTTCTCAATGCATCCCTCTTCCTATAAGTCTACTCAAATTATCATTTAATTTTCTTTTGAAGCATGCAATTCAAAGGAGTTTGAAGGGGTATATATGCATGACATAATGTGCTCTGTCACAGGAAATGATTGAATTTCTTGTAAATGAATGGGAGGAGGAAGGACAATACGGAAAAACTGAGCAACCCTACACATAGAGAATATACAATGGCAATATGTTAGGGTAAACAATGATAAATATAATAGTTATATTTTTGTTGAGGAATATAATAACTATATTTTTGTTTAGGAGACTATTGTCAAGATGTGTTTCAGTCTGGGAATATCACCATTCACGAAGCCTTCACAAACATTATTTACACAGTTGAATGAAAATAGAGTATTCATATCATTATCCGATACAATGTTTGTAATGTTATGTTGTCAATAATGTATATCCGAATCCACATTTAACCTTGAAATTCAACCCGAGGAACTATTTATGTTTTCAAGTGTGTTGTTTGTGATGCATAAATGTGAAATTGTTTCCTTTTCACTTACAATACTAATGTAGATAATTTCCATAAGATTCCATTCTTGCAAGATGGTGGATGTCTTAAGTCGTATTATTTCTCAGGCTCATTGTTACATGTAATGCAATTTTGTATCAATGACAAGTCACATAGAATGTATTGTCCAGTTTGTCCAAAGGTGGAATGCTCATTCAAAAAATTATTTTCCTCCTTTGATTCGAGTTGTCTAGGAAAATGATGATGCACTTCTAGATTTTTTGTTAGCATATGTTGCTCCAGTCAATGACACATATCAAGATGGAAACAAAGCTCTTCATTTTCCTTTGAAACATGACACTCCTCTCAATGGATGAATTGTAAATTGTTTGGTTGTAGAAAAAATTTTAGATGCTGGTGCAACTGTAACATCTACAAACAATACAAGACCAACTCATGTTCACATAGTTGCAGGTCATGGCCAACTTGAGGCACTCCTATTAATAATAAAGAAGCACGGGGAAGTATAAAAATACGCATAGGAACAAGAGAGACCCCTCTAAATTTTGCTGTGAAGAATAACCATCTTGCATGTGTTGCTATCATGCCCATACATGGAGCCAATAGAGATGTAAAATATTTGAGAAATCAAAAGCCTATTTAGTTTTCACATTCATCTAAGATGAGTGCGTTGTTGAGTATATATGATAAATAATTATTTGATGAAGCATGTGATAATATTATAACTACTCGAAGTTGAATTTTGTCTTCCATTAATAATTCTTTAACAGGGTTCAAGTATTCACATTCCCAAAAATAATGTGGGACTGATTCAATGCTTCCAGGAAGTTTGTCTACTTCCAAACAAGTATCTTCTTTGCAACATATTGTTAATCGTGGAAATATTCCAATGACTAAATCTTTCTCACAAATTGTTGCAGAGGCTCCACAGAGGTTCTAGGTAGAGTCTTCCACATAAATCCCTTTCAACTTATCTTTTATTTGTGTTAGGATATGAATAAAGATTGAGTGAGACCTTCTTGAACCTTCAAAATGATACTGCGTAGGAATGAAAACAAAGTGAGAATACATATATCCAGGGCTTGTAAGCTCCAAAAAAATATGTCACTTCTTACTTCTCTAAATGATGAGGAGGCAAGGATAAAAATACCCTTTATATTTCCTTGTATCATCATCTCCAATGTCTTGAGACAGATGACATACAGGTAGGTGCCACCCCAACCATACGTTTTTTTACTTCTGGGAATAAAAATAACGAAAGTTGATTCAAACCTTCTTGATAGTGGGTACAGTACAAGAAGTACCTTAGGAGACTGTAGGAGTATAGTGTACACTAACTTTGAAACCTAGCTCAAGGAATAAACGACAATGGATGATAGAGTATTTTCTAGCCAATATTGACAAATGTATAGCAAGTTTTCAAGCCAATACCTATTGTACATCTATTTCTAATAGATATAATATAGGAAAGGGAATAAATAGAACCAGAGAAATGATTCCCAAACCCCACTTATTCCACACAATTATTATGTTTATGCCTGATCTTCCTCACTTTCCATATTTACCCATGCCGTGATAAATTACCTGGGATCAACAGAATTGCAAGCGCAATTGGGCATATTCATCGTCTGTCATATTGTGGTTTATAATGCATATTTTTAGTCTAACCTGTGCCACCCTTGGGGTTAGGACACCTCAAGCTCATTGTTACAAGTAATGTAATTTTGTATTAGTGACAAGTCACATATAATGTATTCTGCAGTTTGTCCAAAACTAGAATGATCATTCAAAAAATTATTTTCCTCCTTTGATTCGAGTTGGCTAAGAAAATGATGACGCACTTCTAGATGTTTTATAAATATTTAGTTCTCCAGTCAGTGACACATAGATAGAAATAAAGCTCTTCATTGGGCTTTGAAACAAGACACTCCTCTCAATGGATGCAATGTAAATTGTTCGGTTGTAGAAAAATTTTATATGTTGGTGCTATTGTAACATATGGAAACAATACATGACCAACTCTTGTTCACACAGCTGCAAGTCATGGCCACCTTGAGGCAATCATATTAATAATAAATAAACATGGGGGAAGTATAAACATTATACTCACGAGAACAAGAGAGACCCCTCTACATTATGCTATGAAGAATAACCATCTTGCATGTATTGTTCTCATGCTTAGACATGGAGCCAATAGAGATGTAAACTGTTTGAGAAATCAAAAGCCTATTCAACTTGCACATTCATTTGAGATGAGTGTGTTGTTGAGTTTATATGATAAATAATTCCTTGATGAAGCATGTGATAATATTATAAATTCTAAAAGTTTCATTTTGTCTTCCATTAAGCAATATTTAACAGGGTTAAAGTATTCACATTCCCAGAAATCTTGTGGGACTGATTAAATGCTTCCAGGAAGTTTGTCTACTTCCAAACAAGTATCTTCTTTGCAACCTATCGCTCATCTTGGAAATCCTCCAATGGAAAAATCTTTCTCACAAATTTTTGTAGAGGCTCCATAGAAGTTCCAGGTAGAGTTTTGATCCTCACAATTCCCTTCTTCCAGTGGACAAGAATTTGAGCAGGCCAAAAATTCGACTTGCGAAATGGTCCAAAAAAATTCCTGCAGGTCTAGTAAGAACCCATGCTTCTCAAATCTTTGGTTTGGGTTGTGTATTAAAGAAAAAAATTCAAATTAATGGACACCAGTCCATGGCTAGGATAGATTCAAATTCGAGGTTTATATCCAACAATGTAGTTGATATGCTTAAAGCAAAGAAAAATGTCTTGGGAATAATGTTAGTGATTTCTCTTTATCTTCTACCTTTTAATGACATTTTGTTTACTAATTTTTATCTTCAATATTTTTTTATATGTCACAATGCTTCTCTAATTTATGCTTTATGTCGTTTCATTTGCAACAATTGGTGCAATTGCTAGTTAGTTATATTTTGATAAACATGGTATTCAATTTCTCTTTTCTAATACATAATTAAAAGTTGTTATTATTAAATACATGTATTCTCCAATATACATGATATTTAAATATATCATGATAATTTATAATATTACTATTATATTTCAAAAATGAACTTTAATAATATTAATATTATATCTAACTTATGTACAATATTTTTTTTAAATAATAATGTAAATAAATCACAAAATGCATATATTTTTTAAATAAGCACAACCTAATTCATTCCCTTTTTAAGGTGGATATGAATCACAATTTTTAATATATTTAAATTTTTGCCACACATGTTAATATATTTCTTGGAGAACAGTAAACTCACTAACTACCATTTGAACTACTATTCTTTAATTATTTAATTAAAATTTTAATAATTAAATTAGAATTATTATTAGAATTATTTATTAATGAAAATTATATAATGTTTTGGATATTTTATATATTAAATTGAAATTATATATATATATATATATATATATATATATATATATATATATATATTAAAAAGCATTAATTTATACGAGAGATCAAGATACTTTCTTCATAATATATTTCATATCATCAAAATTAAAATATCATAAAAGCTAATGGTAACTATACTTTAAGTTATTATTATTATTTCAAAAAATATGAGTTGAAACACACACACACACACACATATATATATATATATATATATATTAAAATTATAATTACTTTAAAAAATACCAATTCTCTACTTTAATTATTATTAAAAATATTCTATAAATATTCTATGTAAGTTAAAATTTTACTAACCATATAATATATATTGATAAAAAAATCCTATTGCAAAATAGACACCCTATACATCATAGTACATCTTTTGTAATTTAATATTCATTTAACTAGGACCATAGGTGAAGCACATTATTTCAAGTTGTCAATCATTTAAAATGGGCGCAATGTTATTATTATGATTTTATTATACATTTTGAGTGAGTCTCATAACTTCTTCTCAAATGTTAGTTATATATATATATATGGTGATGATGATATTAAATTCCATTGAGACCATTGAAGTCTATTGGACCTTAGAAAGTAAGAGATTACTTGAGACCTTTTAATATTTTATTTATATGATAAAGATAAGGGAAAGAAGCATTCCTAGATTACTATAGTTTTGTTGATTGAACAAGTTAAAAAGGTTGGAAGTGTGACACAAGTTTTGGAAATGAGAATAAATGTAAGTAAGATTCGGACAATCCAAGAGAAAGTGTTTTTTTGGAAATGAGAACAAATGCAAGTGAGAGTAATACAATCCAATAGAAAGTTATTTTTAACTTCAATCCTCTTACTATTGCACAATTGGCATTTTTTTATTTCCAAGGTGTTTTGGTATAAATCAACGTCAGGTTTCACTTAGAAGCTCATGAGAGTTTTTTTTTTTTTTTCTAAGTTTGACTACCTCTATTATATCATACAAAACAGAAAATTACAAGTCTCTTCCTGTGTATTTGACGAGTCCAACCCAGAGGGAAGTTTCAACATTTTGCCAATAAAAGTTTGACTGCCCTGGGTGGGGAAACCAATCCTTAAAAAACAAAGAGGAACTGCTGCCCGAAGCAGGAAACCAGAAGATTTAGTAACCAAAATAAAACAAGAGTCAAAGAGTAGATAATTCCAAAACATGAGCAGGCTAGAGAGTATTAAAAAACTGAGACTAAGGTGAACCTTCATTCTTTTTTCCAGAGGTAGGAACTTCTTCCTCAATCCTGCACACGTAGAACCCATCATCAGTCTCCTTGCTCCACGCGAGGCGAGAAGATTGGGGATGTGGCGAAACTGGAGAGTCGAGATTCTCGAGGAGGCAGCTTGCAGACCAGAGTGTGCCATCTTGTTTTTTGCCTCATGGTCTGAACTGTTACCTTTACTATTGCTTATGTCACCATTGGAGTCCTTGCTACCGCTTGAGGCTGATTGCACCGGGAGAGCCTTCATCTTGCAAGGAAAGAAAGCAGGCTCGGGCGGAATGGTAGATTTACGCGGCCTCTTCTTGCTGCGTGAGCTAGAAGGCATCAGAGAAGGAACAGGGAGCTGCAGGAGAGCTGGGCGGTCAAGTTGGCAGGGGGATTCCTATTATGCTCATCCTAGCCAACTGAGAGGTTCAAGTCATGACCCTGGGAGAGCGATAGAGGAGGATGGGATGGATGGCCATGACCGAGGAGCATAATCGCAGGACCAGGAGGGAGTTGTGGAGAGTGAAGGAGAAGAAATGGCTCCGAAGGGGAGGCTGAGGCTGGCAGAGTGAGGACCATGCACCAGAGGCGGAGGGGAATTAACAGAAAAATGCACCGAGAGTAGGAGAGAGGGTCGAAGTGAGGACGAATGAACAGAGGTGGCGAGCTTAATTGCCAAGGCATGCGACCTTAATGCGTTGCAGAGCTGGTACGTCGAAATGAAGGTGGCGGAGGTCGATTTTATGACTTCCTCACGACAACATTTAACATTGTTTTGGTCTCCATGTGTAGTTACGTGGGGTAGCCAAGTGTCCCTCCACATGGCAGCCCCGTGGCACACGAGCTCACTGGAGGGCACCTGCATACAGGGGCTCACGAGAGTTAGTTATTATCTTTGCAGTGTTCATTTTCTTCTTAAAACTTGGTGTATGAATCCTTCAACTAGGTTTTCCTTTTTAAATTTTCTACTTCCCTGTTTTGAAATTTAATTTTTTAAATTTTCTTCCTTCTAGTTTTTTCACTAGGGTTTTTTTAAAAATGATTTCGTTTTTAAAACCTTACCCTTGCAAACCCATAACCTAAAAATGTTTTCAGTGATTCTTCAAAAAACCTACTTCTTTTACAAGAAAACTTGAATTTGAAAAAAAAAAATCAATGCTTCTTCAGATTTTTTTTTGGGCATTGAAAATAAATTACCCAATGGTTAGGGTTTGATTGCTGCCCAAAAATATTTGTGGCTCCTCGCACGTCTCGATTTAACATGAAATGAAGAAAATACGTCCTAGGCAGTTCTTGATTTAACACATTATGGAAAAATTCAACCCTTTTGCATTATTTTGTTCTCTTTGTTCGTTATGTTCCTTTCACTTGGGTTTAGGGGAAAAATATGACCCTTTCTCTCAAGCATTCACACGGACCCCCACAAAAAAATGACGACTCTATTGTAGGAAAAGGCGTCTTTACAAGTTCGCGGCTCCTCTGCGGGCCATGCTCAGTCTTGGTTTCTCCTCTACAACCGTTTTCTTTGCACGACTTCACCTTGTAGCATCCCGATTCTTAGAAAAAGCAAAAGAATTCACCTTAGCGGCTAGACAAAATAGTAGTGGCTCTTCTATGTGCACGAGTTCCCCTTTGGCAGTTAAACCAAAAAAAGACAATGTTTTGCGCACTAGATTACCTTTGGTAGCGACCTTTCTCTGCGCATGATCTGATAACAACTAGGTTATATACTCATTTCACAGCTTGATTCTTTTCATCACATAGAATTTTTTCATGCAAACTCACCATATGACTCTTCTCTAGTTTCTTACGGTCAGAGGAAAATTTCACTTTCCCGCCTCTTTGTTCGGTGACTAGAACTTTTTCTTTTCTTTTCTTTTTTCTCATGACTTTCACAACCATGTGGTTGTGATACCACTAGTTTTATTCAGAGTCTGTAAATTTAATTGAGAACTAAAAATTCACACAAGAACAAGAAACCAAATTCATATAGGCAAACACATAATTTTACGCGGTAAAACCTTGACAATGTGTCGAAAAAACCTCCACATAACAACAATTTGAAACTCTTATTATTCAAGTTCAACAATAACTCTCCAATTACAATAAGTGGCTCTCCAATTAAAACATGTCTCTTAGGAAACAACATTTTAATATAAAAACACCATTACAAAAACTGCCTATATTTGCACAACTACTTAAACGATAAAAAAATATATTTAAATTTGTTTAAGTGTTGTTATTTTAGCAAAATATTTTCTTGATAACATTGTTTATTTTATTTTAATTTAATTTTATAGAGATTTACAATTTTAAAAATTTAAAAATATTATTTTAATAATTATATCGAATATCTAGTTAGATATTAAACTTGATCTTATTGTTTATATTATGTTCCTTACACTACATACACAATTGTCACAAAATATCTTATTTATAGAATCTTTATGGACTATTGATATCATGAGAACATTTTGACTTGCTTGAATGAATAATCCCATCTCTAACAATTCATGGGCATTTTGTGAGGATTTTTTTTTTCCGTACTCAATTGAGATGTTATTATCACTAAGTCATGCGTTCTCAAAATTGATGTACAATCTATACATTTTCAATTGATATACACTTAATATTTAGTTCTACATTCTTAAAATCGATTTACAATCTATACATTCTCAATTGATATACACCTAATATGTATTCAGTTTCTCTTTTCTCTTTTTATATTAAAATGCATAATTAATAGAAAGAGGATTTTTGGTTATTATTACATCTATGTGTTTTCCATTATACATGATATTTAAATTTTTCATGCATTAAAATGATAAATATTTATAATATTAATATTATATTTAAATAATTAACTTTAGTGTATTTAAAAAATAATAATATTGTGAATAAATTATAAAAGACACAATTTAATTTATTCTCTTTCATGAATAGATATTCGTCTAGAGCTATTTAACTCCGGATGTATCATGTGTCGAGAGAGATCAAATCTCGTGAAATGCAAACATTTCCTTAAAGTATTAATCCCCACATCCCCACTCCCCATCAACCCTTCCCCTCTCCCCAGCCTACCCCCTCACCCTCTTCTCATGGCCCTTCTCGGCCCTCATGACCTTCCCTCACTCCCCAACCCACAACCCCTCCCCTCCGCCTCTTGATCACCCCTCCTCACTCCCAACCCGCCCCCTCACAACTCCCCCCATCCCCCTCGCTCGGCTACTCAGCCTTCCCTCCCTCCCACACAGTCTCTGCGTTTCTTTTTAATATCGGCCCTTTAATTTTTATTTTATTTTTAACAGATTTCACTTCCCCCAGTTAAAACCTCCCCCAGAGAAAACTCCCCCAGATAAATCCTTCCCCAGTTAAAACCTCCCTCAGTTAAATCCTCCCCTAGATAAAACCTCCCCCAGATAATACCTCTGCTTTTCCCTAAATTTTTTTCATTAAAAAAATAAAAATAAAAATAAAAAATAAAATACAGCAGAGGAAGAAGAGATAGAGGAGATGGTAAATGGATAGATGGATTGTCTACATAGTGGAAAATGAAGTTTGTGTTGTATGTTATAAAAAATGACCAAGATTTGTGGCATGTATAGAAGGGTGACTCTCTCAAAGAGATTGACAATGTGAAGGCAAATGTTGAAAATTGGTCATTATTTTCAAAATTGCAGTGGCATCAAATATTCACTTATAGTTTTGCCACAAAGATTTTTTGGAATTTTCCTTCATCTTTATTGTGAAGTAATATAGCAAGCTCAAGACCATTTGCTCATCAATAGTGAAGCATCCAAGTTTGTGAATATCTTTTTGTTGAATTAGAGTTGTTGGTGTAAAACAGTTCTTTGAAGAAGAGAGAAATCATCTACCTTAAAGGGTTATTGCACAGTGGTTTTTGCTGCACATTTACAAAATATTTGCAGTGACATTGCATTGCTTCTTAGTTCATAGTTGCAATCAGTGTTTGAAGTGTAACTTTGAGTTGTTGAGAAATTTTTGAATACTTCTATGATGTGAGTCATTGTTGCTTGCCAGTCAGACAACCAAGTATATACCTTGAGGTCCTCCATAATTTGAGTAGCAGAGTTTTTTCTTTGGGAATTCCATAATTGGAAGTTCATAAAAAAAATATATCTTTGAAGTCATTTGTATTTTTTCAAAGTAAGTTGAATCACATTGTAAATAGGTGCATTATCGGTTGAAACCGACACCCTTTATTTCTTGAAGCCTGAGTTGTTGAGAAAAATGGCTAAAATCAATGATGCATTAGAGTTTTTGAATAACCTCATTCATTCCACTGTTCATGATATGGTAAAAATGAGCAAGAATGTTTTTTTAATATACAAACTTGCTTGCAAGATGCACAAGACAAGATCGAGTTTTTGCAGTTGGAGTCTCAGCTTCAGCAAGATGAACTTCAGAAAAAGAGTCATCATTCTGAACCTGTTTCTGTACAAAACATTGAGAAGGACTCCCATCAGCAGCAAGAATATAAATTTGCAGTCGAATCACATTCAGTTCCTTGTACAAGAGTAGATGTACATGCAGACGCAGCAGCTCAGTCTGCACTTCTCAAGCCCATCATCAGACCTTGGGAAGAGCCTGTCCACAACAAGCACAAAACAGGTCTTAGATATGACAAAGATGTGTCCTTTCATATTTCGGACTACTCCAAGCCCATCAAATTTCAGAGTGCCAGATTTCTTTATGACAATTCACCTGTAGCTATTCCAGATCCTGCTCCACTTCCACAACAAAAACAGATTGTAAAATGCTAGCACTTTGATCGCGTTGGCCATATGAAAGATCACAGTTTCGATCTTCACCCATGCAAGCACTGTGGTCGACACACCCATTCTTCACACATATGCTTCAGAAACAAGCCTCCTGTAAGAACAAAGATTCATCTTGGATGGATCGCTTCTTGGAAATTGGCATAAACAGCCAAGAAGATGTTTAAGTCGCATGTCAGAACATGTTCTAGAATATTGAGCAAACTTGCAGTTGAGTTTTCGCCATCATCTCACCTTATACCTAACAGGGGGGAAAATGGTGGTCATCTACAGGTTTCGAAGTCACATCAAGCGAGCCTGAGCCACAATCTCTCATTCCAAATTTAGAGTTGTAGCCAGAGACACGGCAGTTCAAGCGAGCCTGAGCCACAATTCATCATTCCAGATTCAGAGTTGTAGCCAGAGACACGGATGCTCATGAGCATGCCTTTGGTTGATGGACAACCTTAAACCATCCATGTGAGGTTGATATTCTTCCTCTTCAAAGAATTCAGAGCACTTCCTCTAGCAGAAGACTTCAGCTTCTTGCCAACCTTAGTAGAGTTCCAGGAAATGCATCAAGAATTCCAGTGTTGGTGGTCATCCTTAAACCATCAAAAGTTGTAGTCTTCCCTTCTTTTAGGTTGAAGGTCTCCCTTTTCAAATATGAGGGACAATTCCTCTACCAGAAGCCCTTAGCTTCTTGCCAGTTTTGGAAGAGTTCCAGGAACTGAAATAAGCGTTGCGTTCTAGTGTTGGTGGTCATCCTTAAACCACCTCTTTATGACAACATTTCAGAGAGCTGATTCAACCTAAGTGCTGCCATGCATACTTTGCAGATTTGTATTACAACTCTTTTCTTAGACTCACACATACCCCTTCGGATTAAGGGGGGAAATGTTGAACACCTAATCCTCTATGGGTAGGTGTGGAAGGCGAAGAGTCATAAAGGAGTCCAAGTGACCTTGGAAGATGAATCCAAGAGTCACACCATTGTATTATAAATGTACATATATGGAGAATAATATGAGTATCTCATGCTTATCTCTCTATGTGTGTGTTTATTCTTCTCATACACCATGTGTGTGTTTAACAGAATCCAATCTTTGGACTAACCTCCACACAATTTTTTTATGCGAACACCGCCAGATCTTTGCTTCCAAACGATACCCGTCGGATTATTATGAAGATGGACAGTCAACTAAAATATTTAAATTGAACCTATAAAGTATCGGGTTAGGTTGGAAGATTAAACTCCATGCAAATTTATTTTCGATTTCGATTGGATCAACAAACTGGGTGCGTAAGCCGTTGATTCACTTGGAAAAAGAACAGTCACCAAACCACAGCCTCCAACTCTATCTCAATAAAATTCAATTCCCAAATTATTGAATTCATTGCGTGCTGCCATAGTCTCATTTCGTTAATTTTTCCAGAATCTATCAATTTTAGAAGCCACGACTCTTGGCATAAAAAAAATAATTACAGTCCTTTCATTTAACACCACCGAACTGTCTCAATAAAAAATAAATGCGAAAAAGGGAACATGCACACAACCATAAATCTATAGAGTTCGAATTTAATTAAATAAACTCAAAATATTTTGAAGGGAATGAGACCTTCCAGATTCGGCATTTATACATAGCTACACAAAGGTACAGAGGAAATATATAATTAATTTTCATCAAGTCATCCTCCCTATATTACATTACAACTCACAAAATATATAATGTCTACACAATCCTTTCAATCCGATTCTTTTGATTCGGATTTGTCCAATCTTGGATAAAAATCCTATTACATGATATTGACCTAAAAATTCTCAACTTAAAACTAAATTAATTGAATCAAATACAAAGCTATCCGAATCCCTAAATATCATTCAAATCCTATCTATCAAAATAATACATTGCAGGCTAAAGGATCCCACTCCCTTGCTTGTAAATTTTTTTTTGGATTTTTGGAATAAAATGAAGTTTTTATCCTTCGAGCCTCTTGCTCCTGCATAAAAAAAAAATGGCCTAGAATGATAGTCAAGTTGCACATCTGGGAAAAAATATTTTCAGAAGAGGGATTAATGAATGCATTTGAGATTGGTGGAATTGCAGAATGATTATATATTAGGGGATAATCCTTTGAATATTTCATACATGGTGGGATATGGCTCTCGGTTTCCCCAACGGATTCATCACAGAGCCTCATCTCTGCCTTCTATTCTTGATCACCCGAAATTCATTGCCTGCAAAAGTGGGTTTCATTACTTGAATAACAATGATTCCAATCCTAATCTTCTGATTGGAAAAGTGGTTGGAGGACCAGATAAATAGGATAAGTTTCCAGGCGATCAAACAAATTTTCGGGAGTCAGAGCCCGAGATTTACATCAACGCTCCTCTCATTGGCATGCTTGCATTTTTCAGTGAAAATCCATGGTGATTTCCTGAAGATGCAAAATCCTGACGCGTTCCTTTAAATTGCCTTTGCAATAAGATACAATTGGCTTTATTCAACTTTAAAATGTTGTTTTGAAATTGAAATTTGAAGACTATTTTCTGCCTTGAAAAAAATTTGTTCTGTGGTGGATGAATCATTACATTTATATGGAATCTTTAATTATTACTTCGGGATTTTAGTTATTGGTTTGGAACGTTTATTAACATCTGAGCATTTTAACGGAATGGTAATTTTTTTTTAGAAAGTTTATCAATATATGAGCTTTTTGGTGTAATGGTAAATATCTTCATGGTATAGTATCATACCCTATTGAAATATTAAACTGCAACTGCAACTGTGGAAACAAGGACAGAATTCAATTCTGACAGAAGAAGGAGGCAACAACAACAACAATTTCTATCTTGGTTCGATCTTCACTCCATTTTACATTGAAAACACCTGCAAATTCAAATTTTTGTTTAAAGCCGTAGCTCTGTTCTACATTGAAGATTTTGGTCTGAACCAAACCATCGCTCCATTCAAACTAGCCATGTAGCCGCCATTTAAACCTTCACCTGCCCATATTAAACATCACTCACCACAGCCCACACAATAGACGGAGGACCCACATGCCAAGTCAACAAGCTCGCAGCCAATCACGAGCGTATCGCAAATTTATTTGGCAACGTCACCGGAGCCAAAATTGGATGCGATAAGCATCATGAAATATGGTTGAATATTTTTGGAGTCCACCATAATGTCAAGTGGCAACTAATAGCAGGCCTATCGCAAATTCTGAGGTCCAGTTAGCAGGTGGCCAATTTGGATGCGATAAGGTCATAAACTAGTTTGCATAAAAGGGTTTAAAGTCTGCAAAAAAGCGCTTGTATAAGGTTTATACTTTAGGTTAATATTTCATTTCTTTTGTATGCCACGATATATTTTTAAAGTCTTAGACTTTAGGATTAATGTGTAATGATTTATTCGCCACGATGAGTTAATGACTTTAGACTTAGGGTTATATATATAAAAAACATCAATGCATTCGAATGTATTGACTGTGTGCAATGTTGAAAAGAAAGCCCGAAGGCAAAAAGAAAAGGGACTGTGTTAAAAAGAAGGGATAGAGTGTATTAAAACAGAGTGTTGTGACTATGTATTAAAAGTACAGAGAAGCTGGAGTAATTGTTTTTGGCACTGCGTGTGTAGTAGTCGGAGCATTTTTTTTGTAATCCTGAACTGAATATTTAGAAGAAGAAATTGTCATTTTGTAATAGTTTTCCAGTTTAATGAAATAGAAGAAGTTTTTTTTATTTCATCTTTGTCCACAATTTTTATTTTTAATCTATGTGTTAAGAAGAGGAATTTTATTTTCCTTTGTGTGTTTGGAATACTTCAGAAATTCCAACATGGTATCAGAGCTAGTCCAAGTTCTTTACATTTGCTAAAGAAGCTAAAGGAAGAAGGAGGAGTTGTTGAAGCTTTTGACCAGCAGTGTGAAGGCTCAGCAAAACAAGGTATTTACAAAACATAGTTTTTGTTTGCTTGAAGATTACAGTCTAGAGAATTGTAAGACAATTTGTTTGGAAACACAGTCAAGTTTTTTTTTGGCATAGTTCAGTAAGATAGCCATGGCATGAGCCAACACAAACACGAGTATATGAAATACTCAACTCCCACAGTTCAATGGGAAGAACTATGACTATTGGACAATCACAATGAGAGCCCTGTTTGCCTCTCAATATTTATGGGAGCTAGTTGAAGATGGTTTAGAAGAACCAACAGATGAACAAGCATATAATGCCTTAACACAAACAGAGAAGGATTCGCTCAAGAGTAATAGGAAGAAGGACTCAAAAGCCCTCTTCTATCTTTATCAAACAGTGCATGAAAGTGTATTTCCAAGGATTATAGCAGCCAAGAGGTCTAAGGATGCATGGGATACCCTCTAGACAGCCTACCAAGGTATGGAGAAGGTAAAGACAAAAAAGCTTCAATTAATGAGAAGAGATTTTGAATTTATTTCATGAAAGAGTTTGATACAATAGACTCCTTCTTCACTTTGTTGATTGGGTTGGTTACCCAAATGAGATCTCATGGAGAAATAGTATAAGAGAGAAGAATAGTGGAGAAAGTGTTGAGGAGCTTACCCTCAAAGTTTGATGTGATAGTCACAACCATTGAAGAGACAAAGGATCTCTCAAATTTTACAGTTGATGAGCTTCATGAATCATTGATGACACATGAACAAAGATTGGGTAGAACAAAAAACTCATCTTTGGAGCATGCCTTCAAGACCCAGATTTCCTTTGGAAGAGGAAGAGGTCAAGGCAGAAGAAACTACAGAGGAAAAGGAAGAGACAGAAGCCAAAACAAAGGAAGAAAAAGCCCTACAAATACTAGTGGAAGGGGCAGCAATCAAAATCAGAACCAAAGCCAAGGCAACAGCGAAAAAGGTGGACAAAATCAAGCACATGGACAAATGTATGATAAATTCCAAGTCTAGTGTCATTAATGTAAGAAGTATGACAATTATGCCAATGAATATAGGAAGAAACAGAGTGACATGGGTAATATACCCAGTGCTAATTTTACAAAAGAAAATATCAATAAAGAGAATTTGTTTTTAGCATGTAATATGACTGAAGAGAAAAATGAAGATATATGGTTTCTAGATTCAGGATGTAGCAACCATATGACTAGAAACATTTTTATATTTTCCATGATTGATGAAAATGTGAAGTCTCAAGTAACTTTAGGGACAAACATTAAGGTCTCTATCATGGAAAAAGGCAGAGTAAGTGTCATAACAAAGAAAGGAAAAATAAAAACCATATTAGATGTTTACTATCTACTTGGTATGAAGTGTAACCTTATGAGCATTGGACAACTCATTCAGAAAGGCTACAATGTTTTCTTTGAAGATGATGTATGCACCATCATGGATAAACCACCAAGCAAGCAATGCATTTCACAAGTGAAGATGACAAGAAACAGAATGTTTCTTCTCAAGATAAGAGCAGATTTGAAGAAAGGAGCTGCAATGGAAGCAGTGACACAAGAGACATTCCAAAGAGAAGTAAATGATGAAAACTAGTTATGACACTTGAGATTTGGACATCTCAACTTTGGAGGTCTGAATTTGTTGCATAGTAAATGAATGGTAAAGGGATTACCATTGATTGAGAAACCAGAAAGCCTATGTGAAGGTTGCATCTTGGGAAAATAACACAGAGAAAGCTTTCCATCAGGAAAGAGCATAAGGGAAAAGGCACCCTTAGAAATTATCCATTTAGATTTATGTGGACCAATGTAAACACCATCATTAGTAGGCAGCCAGTATATGCTGACCTTTATTGATGATTACACAAGAAAAACATGGGTTTATTTCTTGAAGTTGAAGAGTGAAGTGTTTAAGAAATTATGTCACTTTAAAGCTCTAGTTGAGAATCAAAGTGGGTAGCATATTAAAGTCTTACGAACAGACAAAGGAAGAGAATATATCTCCAAAGAATTTATGTGTTTTTGCAGAGAAAATGGAATACACAAACAATTTACAGCAAGGTATACACCGCAGCAAAATGGAGTTGCTGAAAGGAAAAATAGAACCATCATGGACATGGTAAGAAGTATGCTGAAGGCAAAACATTTTCCAAATGAATATTGACCTGAAGCTATACATTTTACAAAATATGTACTGAATATATTCCCAACAAAGAGTGTTATGAACGGAGTTTTGGAAGAAGCATGGAGTGGCATAAAACAATTTGTCACCCACATGAGATTTTTCGGTTGTGTGGCTTATGCACACATTCCAGATCAGCTAAGTAATAATGAGGATAGTAAGGGGGAGAAGTGCATATTTGTTGGATATAGTGAAGAATCCAAAGCATACAGATTGTATAACCCATCCACCAAGAATTTTATGATAAGAAGAGATGTGAAATTTATTGAAGAAGGAGCTTGGGATGGAAGCATCGAGAAAACAATGAATTTAAAAAACTGCTTGTCTCATGATGAAGATGAGGAAGAGATGGCTGAAATAGATCCCTCATTAGCAGTACCACCTCCACCAACACAAGGATAGCAAGGGACACCACAAGCAGGTATGAGAACACCCTTGAGAAGTGATGACAGTGCTTCTCCAAGCACATCACAGGGAGCAGATTTGAGCACTTCTACAAGCACAAGTTCAACAAGTGAAAGAGGAACCAGATTCAAAAGTCTGTATGAAATTTATGAGCAAGAAGAATGTACGAACTCTTTATTTGAATTGTATTGTCATATAGAAGATCCTATTCATTTTGAAGAAGCTATAAAAGATAAGAAATAGATAGATGCTATGGATGAAGAGATAAATGCCATAGATAAAAATAATACATAGGAATTAGTTGATCTCTCAAAAGGTAAATAAGTGATTGGAGTTAAATGGGTTTATAAAACCGAAAGCAATGTTGAAGGTAAGATTGAAAGGCACAAGGTCAGACTTGTTGTAAAAAGCTACAAGTAGCAACAAGGAAGAGATTATGAGGAAACTTTTGCACTGGCTGCAAGAATGGAAAAAGTAAGAGCAGTGTTGTCTATAGCAGCACAACACAAATGAAAAGTTTATCAAATGGATGTGAAATCAACATTCCTGAATGAGTATTAATGGAAGAGGTTTATGTTGAACAACCTTTAGGCTATGAGAAAGAAGGCCAAGAGCATAAAGTATGCAGATTGAAGAAAGCTCTGTATGGACTGAAACAAGCGCCAAGAGCATGTTACAGTAGGATAGATGCCTATCTACTGAAAAATGGGTTTGAGAAATGTGAAGGAGAACCCACATTATACATCAAAAAAAAATATGGTAAGATGTTGATTGTTGTTTTATATTTTGATGATGTTATATTCACATGTAATGATTCTTACCTCATTGAGAATTTTAAAACAGTGATGAAAGAAGAATTTGAGATGACCGATATGGGATTGCTGAAATACTTCTTAAGAATATAAGTAGAGAAAAATGAAAATAAGGTTTTTATTTCTGAAGCTAAATATGTAAAAGAAGTTTTAGAAAGATTTAACATGCAGAATTGCAAGGCAGAAATTACTCCTACAGTGATGGGATTGAAGTCAAGCAAAGAAGACAACAGTAAGGATTTTGATCCAAGTTTGTATAAAAGCATAGTTGGAAGCCTCATGTATTTGACTGCAACTAGGCCATATATTATGCATGTTGTGAGTTTAATTTCCAGATTTATGGAAAGGCCAAAGGAGACACATTGGAAAGTAGCAAAAATAATTCTAAGGTATGTGAAAGGAACAAAGAGGTATGGAATTTTATACACCACTTCAGAAAATTTTGAATTGATTGGATATACTGACAGCGATTGCGCTGGAAGTACAGATGACAGGAAAAGCACCTCTGACCATGTTTTTCATATGGGGATCAAAAGCCATTTCATGGGCTTCTAAGAAACAACCAATTGTGGCTTTATCAACAGCATAGGCAGAGTATGTGGCAGCTACAGCAGCAACATGTCAAGCAGTTTGGATGAGGAGAATGTTGAGAAGTTTGTGTCATGAACAAGTAAAAGGCACAACAATTTATTGTGATAATAGCTCAGAAATAGCATTATCAAAGAATTCAATGTTTCATAAGAGAACAAAACACATTGACGCCAAGTATTACTACATCATGGAGCTAGTGAACAATGGGGAAATTGTTTTGCAACATTGGAGAACTGAAGAGCAGTTTGCTGATATTTTGACAAAACCATTGGGGCAGAAAAATTTTAATTATTTAAGAAAATGTCTAGGTATGGAAGAAAACAACAGCTGTGTTTAAGGGGGAGTGTTGAAATATTAAACTGCAACTGCAACTATGGCAACAAGGACATAATTCAATTATGACGGGAGAAGGACGCAACAACAACAACAATTTTTATCTTGGTTCGATCTTCACTCCATCGCTCCATTCAAACCAGCCATGTACTCGCCATTTAAACCTTCACTTTCCTGCATTAAACATCACTCACCACAGCCCACACAATAGGCAGAGGACTCACATGCCAAGTCAAGAAGCTCGTAGCCAATCACGAGCGTATCGCAAATTTATTTGCCAACGTCACCGGAGCCAAAATTGGATGCAATAAGCATCATGAAATATGGTTGAATCTTTTTGGAGTCTGCCAACATGTCAAACGGCAACCAATAGCAGGCCTATCGCAAATTCTAAGGTCCAGTCAGTAGTTGGCCAAATTGGATGCGATAAGGTCATTAACCAGTTTGCATAAAAGGGTTCAAAGTGCGTGAAAAAGTGCTTGTATAAGGTTTATACTTTAGGTTAATATTTCATTTCTTTTGTATGCCGCGGTATATTTTTAAAGTCTTAGACTTTATGATTAATGTGTAATGCTTTATTCGCCACGATGATTTAATGACTTTAGAATTAGGGTTATATATATAAAACATCAATGCATTCGAATGTATTGATTGTGTGCAGTGTTGAAAAAAAAGCCTGAAGGCAAAAAGAAAAGGGACTGTGTATTTTAAAAAGAAGGGATAGAGTGTATTAAAACATAGTGTTGTGACTCTGTATTAAAAAAGACAAAGAAGCTAGAGTAATTTTTTTTGGCACTGCGTGTGTAGTAGTTAGAGTATTTTTTTGTAATCCTTAACTAAAGATTCAGAAGAAGAAATTGTCATTTTGTAATAGCTTTCCAGTTTAATGAAATAGAAGAAGTTTTTTTTTTTATTTCATCTCTGTCCACAATTTTTATTTTTAATCTCTGTGTCGAGAAGAGGAATTTTATTTTCCTTTGTGTATTTGGAATACTTCAGAAATTTCAACATAGCCTGGACCTGATTCCCTTGAAGTATGAAAAAAGATATTGGTGTTAGAGAAATCACTACACTCTATAGAATCAGGGATTTCCACCCTAGAAATCTTAATTATCAGTTTGAAAAATTAATGCGTGAAAAAATAATTGTTGTAAGAAAGCGAAAATAGTTTCATAAAGTAGCATTTAACTTCTCATTAATGTTTCTATAAATAGGTTGAATGAATAGATCCATTCGTTATTATTCCTTTTTGGACATATTCACAAGGAACAATGGTGTGTTTTAAAGTATATTTTCTATTATCAATATGTTGATGTCGTGAATTTCACTCTGTTATTTTATTTTATTTATGTTTGTCCTGAAAAGTATTTTAAATCATAATCACTAAATTTAAATTTGAATTTAAAAATTTTAAATTAGAGAAGTTTGAATTTGAATAAAAACTTTTAAATTCATCTGTGGGGTCTTGGTTAAACGGTGATGAGGTGGGCTGTTGTAGCACTCATCACAGGTTCAATTCCCTTCCCCGATCGGGGTGATGTATCTAGACATGTTATGAAAATGGAGTTAAAAAAAAAAAAAAAAGTGAAAAAAGTGAAAAATTGAAAGGTACTACCAAACTTACAAAAAAAAAAAAAAAAAAAAACTTTTAAATTCGAAAATATTTTGTTAGTGTAATTAAAAAATAATTCGATTCAAAAAGGTCATTTATATACTATAAAATTTACCAAAACAATTCATGTAATTAGGGTCTTCCTTAATAAAGGTTTGCCTCTTGCATTGGCTTGCCCTCATGACTCGTCCCTCTCTCCAAGGTTTAAGAAATATAAAGGACAATGCATTAATGTTTTGTTTTGTGTGTGTTTTTTTTTTAAATATGTTGAGGACATGGGACAATTATATAAATAGGATACTATTTTAATAATAGTAGTATAAAGCTAATCTTAGAAATGTATTAAATGCCATATTAATAATGATCACAAAGTCTAGAAATGCTTTAAGGAGGTGAAAATATTTAAATATATATACATATTAAGGTAAAAAGAAAAATTTAAGTGAATAGAGAAGTTCTATGGTCATTTTGTTTATATGTCATTTTGTTTATATATATTATGAATTTTTTTACTATGGTAATTAATTGTTTTAGGAAAAAGAGATGTTATTATAGTTACTATAATCTATATTTTCTTAATTGATATATTTACGCCGTAAGGCGTTTCTTTTTGAAAGTATATGTGTGCACCATTGGATTAAATGTTAGACGATTAAAATGTTTTAAACCATTCGATCCACCCCCTCTTCATTTAAGCTAATTATCTAAATAACTCTCTAAGTCGAAAGCCCTACAAAGTTCTCTTCCACCTCGGTATGAATCTCTCTTCCACCTCGATATGATATACAAAATTTTTGATGAAGCGAGGAGGGCAGATGATATATGTTGGTCTTGTTGGCCACCATTCCAAAACAATGGTCGACTATTTCGAGGCCGTTCCAGGCGTTCCCAAAATCAGGGAGGGTACAATCCTGCGACATGGATGCTTGAAGTGTCATCTTTGGGTGCATAATTGCGTCTTGGAGCGGATTTTGCAGAAGTATATGAATTCATCCCTCTACCAGCAAGTGACTATCAATACAAGTTTTTGAAAATTATATTAACTATTTTGTTCTCATTTATTTAAAAATGTGATTACCTGTAATATAATTATGTTCTCATCTATAAATTTCTTGTCTTATTTTATACTTATATTTATCCTCTCTATTTTTATCACTACCAAGTGACACAAACTTCACATGACTTAACAAAATATCTATTTTTTACACTGACAAAATGAAGCTCTAATCAAAGAAATGAGCATGCCAACTCCAAGAATTAAAGATTTACACTTCAAATCTCAACTTTCACAACCTTTTATAATTCAATCCTGGGCCTACTTGTGGAAGCAACACTGGTCATACTGGAGAAACCCTAAGTACAATGTTGTCCGTTTCGTTTTCACTTTGGTCATTGCTGTGCTTTTTGGTACTATCCTTTGGAGAATGGATCAAACGATGTAAGAAATTATACCTTACAACCTTTACAACATTTGGATGATTGTTATCGTTAGAAGCTGCAATATCATGTTTTTTATGCCAGCTTATTTGTCATGAATTTCATATTCCACCCAACATATCTGCCATCTGGCAGAGTTTATGCAGAGTTCTCGATCAGGTGGCGTCTCATCTCACCTGGAAATTTGGAGATGGTCGCGATATCCCGCTGGGATCCAAATTGATATTTGGGGCCTCTATTGACAGGGTGCTTCCACCAATGCTCATCCAGAGAATGGCACATAGAGGTATTATTTATTTGTCGCAGGCCATTGACTATTGGTCATTCGGTGCTCCTGTATTTAAATATGCGGAACAAATTCATCTGGATAATGGAAACGCTGAGAAATGGTCTCATTACATGCTGTCGCTTAGAACGGCTGGTCTTTGTTATGATGGAGGAGGTGACTGCATATCATGGGATGGTGCGCTTAGAGATGGGGCTGTGATTGTTAGGGACATATATCAATGCATTAATATTTCTCAATATGCGGACAATATATCCTCCACCTTCTATCAATTCTGGGGAAATCAGATTCCTACAAAGATCATTTTATTTGCCTGGCTAGTATGGAAGGGGAAAATATTAACATGGGATAACCTCCTCAAAAGGGGACAATGTGGTCCCAACCGATGTACTTTTTGTTATATGGCGGAGGAATCTATCGACCACATTTTCTTTATTTGTCCTATCATCATGAGATTGTGGAGTTTCTTCAATGATTTTTTAATGGATCCGACATGGATTCCAACGGATTTCATATCAGTTGCGAAGATATGGGGGAAAAAGACCGAAAAATTCAAGCACCTTCCCATTTTCTTCATATGAGAGGTATCGCTGGCTCGGAATAGACAAATTTTCCAAGATGTCCCCTTTAATATAGCGAAAATTTTCTATGTTATCAACAAATGGATAGATGATAGGCCTATGTCTCGGGATATGGTGATGGACGGATCTATTCGGATTAGGCCACATGAAATTTCTATACCTACTTTCTTTTTTGACGGGGCCTGTGCGGATGGTATCATTGGATGTGGTGCATGGGTCAAGATATCACAGGTGGAGAGGATCCACTATTACTGGAATGGTGGTAATGGAACAAACAATATGGCTGAGATTATGGCCATCTGGGGGGCCCTTCTCGCTGCATGCCATTTAGATCTTCCACATATATCTTTTTATGGAGATTCCAAGTTGATTGTCGATGGTATGATGGGCAATATTACTCTGACAAATACAGGTATCCAGGGCTGGCTGAAAAGAGCCACAAGATTATGGAATAGGTTGAACCATCCTCCCATTTATCATATATTCAGAGAAAATAATATCCGGGCGGATGGCTTATCTAAAAAGGGTATTCGGGCAGATTTTCGCTGTATCTACATGCTCCATTACAGGAATGGTTCTCTGATATGGCAGAACACCATTCCTTTTCCATGAGATCTATATATTTTCAAGGATATGGCATTTTGTTTTTTGATTTTATTACAGATAACGTTTGTGTTCCAGGTTGTTTTTGATCTGTATCAGCTATGCGACGGAAGATGATCTTATCCTATTTGCCAATGTTACATATGACTACCAGTTGATCTATTTTATATCAAGCGAGCCGGAATTCACAGTTTATCTACAATATTGGGGCATTGTGTTTATGGCTTTATTGGATCTGATCATCTATATATTTTCACACGAGCCAAAACGCACAGATATTTTCATATTTCTATTTGTTGACAGCGGTAGTTCTCTTATCTACGTCCCCGTGGCACTACAAGCGAGCCTGGTATATAAGTTTCTACATCTGGGCAGGTGGTCGCTTTCTTATATGCGTTTCTCGCGGCTTACAAGCGAGCCTGGTATATAGTTTTCAACATCTGTGCAGGGTATTTGAACAGTTTCATTGATGACCTTTATTATAAGGCGAGCCTATTTATTGACAGTTTCAAGATCAGAATATTGTATATCAAGCAAGCCTGGCAAAATTTGTTACAACAATGGGTCGGTGTACACAGGGCAGGGGTATTTGATAATATCAAATGTTGATCTATTTTGCTATCTGATTATCATGCGAGCCTGATAATTTTGACTTTGCAGGGATACAAATTTTTGTATTAAGTCCTTATATGTATCTGCTTTATTATCACTTTTATGTCGAATGGATTAAGATTGCAGGTATATAATCTTTCTAGTCTAATCAAGCTAGCCAGAATTGGTATTGAGTGGCCTGAGCACTCCCAATTAAATGTGCCATTTTTTATCAAGGTCTTTTCATTCTATGAAAGGGCGTATTTGTTTAAGAGAGCACAAATGGATGATATTCCTCTCTTTCAAGGAGGATTAATGTATATGTCAATGCACTGTTATTACTAAAAACACAGTGTTTTTTTTCCTCTGAAAAAAAAAGAATGCATGATTGCAGAGATGAGCAACAAAAAGTTTCAAATGTTATGGGATCATTGTTCGCGACTGTGCTATCCATAGGTGTGAACAATGCTTCTTCAGTCCAGCCCGTAGCGGATGTTGAAAGGACTGTTTTTTACAGAGTAAAGGCAACCGGGATGTACTCTGCTCTGCCTTATGCCCTCGCACAAGTAAACTCCCAATTTCATTTCATTGCTCCCATTAATGTCTAAAAGCTTTTTGAATTCTTCTCGTCCCTAATTTGTTAATGATGTCATGTAGGTATTGATCAAAGTGCCATATGCATTTGTACGCGATGATCGACTTACAATGGAAGGCAGACACGTTCTTGTTTTTCTTCTTCATGTTATTCACATATTTGTACTACATATACTATCGAATGAAGAAAGTCGCTTTGAATCCTAATGTCAACATAGCTTCCATTGTCTCCTCGACTTTCTATTCCATATGGATGATTTTCTACGGTTTCATAATCCCTCTTTCGGTAAGAATTCATGGCTTTAATCAGTACAAATCCAACAATAACTTCGAAGTATAAGACGATTGATTAATAGTTTGATGCTAGCCACTTGTTAAAAAACTTGGTGTAACTTGTTTGTCAGATGTAACTTGTTTTTTCCTAATACCTGATAAAAACATAAAAATTTTACTTTTACAAATTCCATCAATTACAACTTTTCCCCCTCCAACTATGCAAAATTCATACAATACTTGCTCATTGAACTGTATATATATGCAAATTACAACCATAACAAACATAATTGGACACATATTGCTTGTGATCCATTCTATTATTATTTTTGTTAAGGATTCAATTCAATTAATACCTCTAAAAATACTTTATAAATATGATGCAGAAAATTCGTGTGGTGGAGATGGTACTACATGCCCTGTTGCATGGACTCTGTACGGTTTGATAGCATCACAGTTTGGGAATTATGAAATTGTCATGACACTCAAGATTCATTGAAACACTTTATCAAAAGTTATTTTGGATTGAGACACAACTTCTTGGGACCTGTTGCAGTTGTGACAACAAGATGGAGTATTCTCTTCGCATCTCTTTGCATTCATCTTTGCCATATCCATTAAAAAGCTCAACTTCGAGTCAAGATAGTCACTAAAATATCAAATATTATTTTTTCAAGGTAACGTATAAATCTAAAAATATAAATAAAAATATGTTGATGGATAATAAATAGTCCCTAAATTTAATAGGTTTAAAAATATATATATATATTTTTATCATTAAATTTGATGAAGAAAAATATCTTTTAAAAATTATCATTTTCATCTTAATACTAATAAAAAAGTAATTTTGCATAATGTGTGGTGTTTGAATTGTTGTTATTGTGATGAGAGACACTTTACAATATAACCTTACATCTAAAAATAATAAATTAATACTTACATTAAAAAATAAAAGAATATTAATAGTACATAAATGAGATGTTATGACATAACCTTACATGTAAAAATAATAAATTAATATTTCCCTTAACAAATTAAAAATTAGGGCATAAAATCAATGTGAGCCATAAATATAATACTTCAATTTCAAGCTTAATTTTAATATAGAGATAAAGTAATTGAAAGTGAAAAAAAAAAAACAAAATAAATTCACTTTTAGTATAGCGAGATATGTATTTCCTTCACTACTTATTATGGAATTGACAAATGACATGTAAAAATAATATTATTGATACAACATGATCTAATATTTAGTTTATATGTAAATTTAAAATAAAAATGACTTATAAACATATATGATTGATACTACATAATTTGTAATTTATTTTATATTTAGCTGAAATGTAACTTTTAAAACAAAAATATATATTTTTTCTAACAATTATAAGTAACATAATTTTATATAGATAAAAAAAAATTAAAAATAAAATAAAAATCTTACATAGAGCTATGAGCGGGCATTGATCATCTTAAACAACATGACCACTAAGGTATAGTGATTTTCGTTAATCTAAAATGATCTCCATTAATCTAAAATGTTATCTTGATAGCATTTGTTTCTTTTATTTTAATTTGGTATTATAGATATTTACAATTTATAAAATATTATTCTAATAATATTATTAAACTTGATTTTGACATTGTTTATATTATGTTCATTACCATATATACACAACAACCACAAACTATCTTCCTGGTGGACTCTTTATGGACTATTGGTATCATGGGAAAATTTTGACTTACTTGAATGAATAATTTCATTTCTAACAATTCATGGTTAGTGTGTTCAATCTCTCTTTTACAAATACTTAATTAATAATAATCAGCATAGATCTATATTAAGTATTGATCAAACATGAGTTGAGAGGGATCAAATTTCTTCATGTGCAAACTTTTTTAGAGTGCAATACAATGTGTTATTTTTCATTGTTTAAATTGTATTTTTGAAAGCTAAATAGAGTATATATAGGACCAAATAAAAATTTTAACCATAAGAACTTATTTTTTTCTATATATAGATATATATGAAGTTGATATTGACATAAATTAGTTAATATAGATCTTCAAATTGTTTATTCAAATATTTTGAAATATTTTTGAAAAGTAAAAGATTTAAACATTTGATTTACTTCTAATTACTTTACAAAATACTCATTTATTTTAATTATAACATAAACCAACAAACAAACATACGCATCTCCTACTACCATACTATAAAATGAGCCTCTCGACTATATATATAATAATGCACAATAAATTAATACACACCCTATCCATTTTAAATTGCTATACATCTCATATTTAGTTGTAGTTTGATAGACATTGTATTCAATTTCTCCTTTTTTCTAAATTAATAGGAGAGGCTTGTTGTTATTATTAAATCTATATATTCTCCATTAACATACATGACATTTAAATATATCATGCTATAAATATTTATAATAATAATTTTTAAAATAATTTATTTTTAAATGATAATATGAATAAATTATAAAATTCAATATATATTTAAGTATAACTTAATTCTTTTTTTCTAAGAACATATATTAAGGCTTTCCATGCCCTTAGTAAATCCAGAGTTAAGATGGATCTAGGTTGGTTTAATTATTAATTTCTTGTTTTTTATTTATTTTTACCAAGTCAAAATGTGAAAGATTATAACATCTTTACCATACTGGGATCTGAGATCAAATGGTTACATAAGAGTTAAGTTTACTTATGAACCTCAAACATAAAGGTTTTTTTAAATAAAAAGTGAATTGGGTGGGGGAATTTTGGATAAAATATAATATTACAATATTTATTACCACCCCCAACCAAGGGGTGGGGGGAAACACTAATTAAAATGTAATATTATTACATTTTACCTAATATTTTTCATCACACCTCAACCTAAATATTACATTTTACTGAATATTTCCTGGGGAAACACTAATTAAAATGTAATATTATTACACTTTACCTAATATTTCCCATCACACCTCAACCTAAATATTACATTTTACTCAATATTTCCCCCCACCAGTGCTAATTTTATAGTTGAATTTTTTTACTTTCAAAATTAAAATATAAAGAAAAATTACCATAAGAAGTGGACCAATTGAGGGGACATATTGGGTAAAATGTAATATTATAATATTACATTTTATCCAATATAACCTAGCAAAAAATGGATGGAGGTATGCAAGTATATAGACTTTTCAGAACCCAAGGATGGCCCATTTTCATGTGCAAGGATCTATGTGGAGGTATACTTAGAAAAAGGTCTGGATAGCTAGATGCATGTGTATGAAGTCGACTATGATCAACTCCCATTCAAATGTAAATTTTGTCATGAATACAACCACTTTGAAAAAAGATGCCCAAAACACCAGGATAGCTCGGAAAATCAACCAGGAGAATAAAATGAGAAATGGAAGAAAGTAAAAAGAAAAAAGGGGAACCTAAAGTAGAATAAAGGGCAACTCCAAGTCACAAGTCCTCCCCCAATAATTATGGTCCAAGAAAGAGTGCACTTACCCCTCCCTTGGGTGCACCCTTGGAGGGCCAACTCCAAGTCACAAGTCCTCCCCCAATAATTATGGTCCAAGAAAGAGTGCACTTACCCCTCACTTGGGTGGACCCTTGGAGGGTGGAGATTGTCAAGAAGAAGAAAATATGTTTACAGTTCTGGCTTATGTTCATGTGGATGAAATATATCCCCCACTCTCCCACACACACATATTATCCTTGAGAATAATGGCACTGAGGCTGCCATCTCCTCGTCTTCAGAAAAACAAAAATAAATAAAATATAGTCTATAAACATCCAGCAGTACAAAATACACTTCAGATGAAGAGGAGGAAGAAGATTGATTATTATCCTCTAAGGAAGAACCAGGAATGAAAATGCCATCGAGCTCAGCAGATAAGAAATTATAAGGCACAAGGGCCAAGGAAATGGAAAGGAATGTCAGAAGATCAGGAAGGAAATCAAACAAAGAAACAAGGCAGGAAAAAACAGAAAAAGACAAAGAGCTTGGATTCCAACACACAATACCTCAACATCTAGCTCGCTTGGGGAACAAAGGAGTAAAAAAAGGAAGCATAGTGGGCCCTGTGAAGATGGAGACATCCACAAAGAAGTAAATTATAAATATAATCTCCTATAATTGTAGGGGACTAGGATGTAGGAAAATAATACCAGAAGTTAAATCTTTAATACAAAAGGAAAGACCAGTTGTCACTCTCCTTTAGGAGACAAAGTTTGGGGAGTTAGATCTTCACTCTCTCCACAATAAAATTTGGGGTCACAACAATCTGGTAGCAGAAATATCGAGAGGATCTTCAAGATGTCTATGTACATTCTGGAATCTAGCAAAACTACAACTGGTAAGCTCGTTTAAAACCACCCATTAGATAACAACTACTTTTAATATCTTATAAATGCATCAGAACTTCACTGTGATCAATGTATATATGCCTGTTCATTTCTGAGAGAAACAAGAATGTTGGAAAACATTTACGGAATTAAAAAGTATTGAGTATGGTCGAAATTGCATTTTTCATGTAGATTTTAACAACACTATGGGCAGAAATGAGAAAAGGGGAGGCTCAATAGTAAGGGATGCCTTCAAGGAGAATATGGAGGACCTCATTCTTAACCTAAACCTTTTTTATGTCAAGCCTTTGAAATTCCTCTATACTTGGAATAATAAACGTATTAGCCTGGGATACATTATTGCTAGGTTTTACAATTTTATAGCCTCTGGTAGCCTCCTTATCTTAAAGCTTTCCCTAAAATTATTTATTTTTCCTTGGTGTGGCTCAGACCATCGCCCGATCGACCTTCTTATCTCCCTGTCCCACAACTTAGGCCCTATCCCCTTTCGATTCTCCTCTTTATGGTTGGATTCTCCATGGTCCTTGACGTGGTCTCCCTCTCTTGGTCGAAGTGGGTCGAGGGAAGCCCAATTACAAACTGGGAATAAAAAAATTAAAATTAAAAGGAGACCTTAAAAAATGGATAAAATAAAATAAACATGAAAGACAATATGACATAAAGGAAATGGAAGAAAACTTAGCCTCACTATAGGGACAAATGGAGACTACTTAGGTAAATATATCATACTTACAAAATGAATTTGAAACCTTTAAGGCCATCCATGCTAACCTTAGAAGAGAAGAAGATTACTGCAGAGTAAAATCGAGAAAAAATTGGCTTTTGGCCAATGATACAAACAAAATTTTCTTTCATTTGCAAGTCAATTTCGGGGAAATAAAAAACAACATATCTGACATCAATTATGGGGGGCAGACTATAAATTTTTTTGAGGATATAAAGAAAGAAATGATGGATCACTTCAAAAGCCTCTATCATGAGGACCCGCTGAGAGACATTGAGAGTGATGAATTTTTCTTGAAGGGTGTCCCAACTATGGATTCGATTGAAATGAACAAAGTTTTACTCTCTGCTCCAACGATATATGAGATCAAAGAAATTGTATTTTCCTTCTCCCCAGACAAGGCCCCTGGCCTGGACGGGTTCTCGACCAATTTCTAACAGAAATTTTGGGAGGTGATTAGGAAATACCTATGTAGAATTGTTGGATACTCCTTCAAGAGTTTTATTATGGGCGGGGGAATTAACACCTCATTCTTAGCATTAATCCCTAAGGAGTTGAATCCCTCCTCCTTTTTTAGATTTCATCTTATCTCCCTCTGCAATGTCTCCTATAAAATATTCTTGAAGTTACTTGCCTCGAGGCTCAAGCCTCTCCTCCCTCTTTTGATCTCGACCAACTAGGGGGAGTTTGTCCCAGGCAGAGAATTTTTTTATAATATTATTATGCTCGAGGAGGCCATTGACTAGAGTTGGAGAAGAGGTGATCAAGGAATGATAATAAAATTAGACATGACAAATTATTTTGACTGAGTCAGGAATAGTTTCTTATTGAAAGTTCTAAAAAAATTTGGGTTCGACGAAAAATTTATAAGTTGGACTTCCATTTGTATTTGTTCACCTTAGATCGCTCCATTGGTTAATGATAGAGTGGATGGTTTCTTCAAAGCCTCCAGGGCATTGCACCAAGGCTGCCCCCTATCCCCTTTTCTCTATATAATGATGGCTAACACACCGAGTAGAAGATTGGAGAAATATTAGGATTCTCTCCTCCTTCTTGGGATCAGGTATAAATAAGGAATCAAAAGTGTTAATCATGGAAAATTTGCGGATGACAAAATTTTTCTTGGAGGGGCCTTTGTGGTGATAGGCAAGTGATTCAAAGGGAATCTGATTTGTTTCCTTAGTGCCTCGGGACAAGCCATAAATGATAGAAAAAACCATATTTACAACTAGAATATCTCCCCTCAGAAAGAAATAAAAAAATAGAAGAAATCATCGATTTCAAAACAATTAGGGGCTGAACAAACTTTAAATACCTATATGTCCCTATCTTCCTAAGAAGAGTTGCCCCCTATGCTTGGAAAAAATGTCCTTGATAAAATCAAATCCAAAATAGTGAGTTGGGGAGGAATCTGGATTAATAACATGGGATGGCAATTCTGGTGAAATCAATTCTTTATACTATCCCGCTATATCAATTCTCTTCCCTTCAAGCTCCGAAATATGTTTTGCATCAACCACGGATTTATATTAGAAAATTTCTCTAGGAGAGAGGAAAGACAAATAATAAAAAAATACCATTTATTAAACTGGAAAAATATCAGAGCACAAAAACAACATGGAGGGCTAGGAATAAGAGACCCAACGATGGTGAACATGCTAATGGGGGCCAAGCTCTACTGGATGATGACCACGAAGCTAGGTCAATGGTGGGCACAAGTAATGAGAGAAAATTATATAAACCAACATAACCACATAGAGGTGAGAATGGAGGCGTCTCATGGATATACAACTTGGAAATTGATGAGAACATCTTCTGACACCATAGGGAAAAATTAATGTGAAATTCTGGGAAAAGGATACATTGCAAATATTTTTCCAGACTTGCTCCTGGGGCTACAACCTCTATTTATGGATCCCTATCCCAATCCTATTAGGAACCATATGGTGAAGAATGGGGTGGTACATTTAGATCAAATTTCACATTGGGATCATCAGGGTATATGGAAGGGGTGGAAACTGGATAATGTCCCGAAAAATCCGTTACCATCAAGAGAACATCTAATAAAAAATCTAAGAGAATGTGCCCCCATTGCACATACAATGGTGGATAAGTGGGGATGGAAAAAATCCATTTTCATGGTCAAAGAAGGATAATCCCGTCTTCTTTTCAATACCCAAATCCCTTTAAAATCCTCTATTTGGAATACAATTTGGAAATCAAATGCTATCCCTAAGGTAAACTTCTTCTGCTGACTTTTAGCTCCTAAAAAATTTCTCACGACAAAGAACCTTCAGAAAAGAAGTTTCATTGGGCCTTTTAGATTTCCATTATGTGAAAATTTTGAGGAGAAAATCCCCCATCTCTTCCTTCATTGCCAATTTGCAAAATAAGTGTGGTTAGTGGCCTTGGGTCAGCTTTTCCTCGGAATAAGATGGCCTCTCGATATCCTTCAGTTATATAGCTCCTAGCCCAAATTTTATTTGGTCTCCCTTCAGGCCAAAAACATCTTCAAGGAAATATGGATGGCTCTTCCCAAGTATGTTTGTTGGAAAATATGGTTATCAAGGAATAAAGCGATGTTCAGAATGACCCGCATGACATACAAAATCACAGCTCTTAAATCCCTTTTGTCTTGTATGGAATTTCATAGACCAAATATGGAACCATATTTTGATAAAGAAGAAACAACTTGGATCTCTCCTTGGGTTTTCCCCCGGCCTCCCTTGTCCTCTTAAAAATATTCCCCTTCTTTTCCTTCCTATATCCTTAGAATGTCTTCTGAAGGGCTTGTGGAATGGATGCAACCTTCGAAAAAATGGATTCTCCAATTTGATGGAGCATCAAAAATAAATCCTCGGGTGGCAGGAAAGGGATGGATTCTCATTAATCCCGAAGGAATCATAGAAGACAAATTCACCTGGGGACTGGGAAAGAAGACAAATAATCAAGTTGAGGCTTATGGATTGTTCCTCGGGCTCACTTTGGCCCAGAGGAAAGGAATCAGGGATATGATTATCCTAGGTGACTTCCTTCCGATCATAAAGCATATGAAACACAACTCGACAACTCAAAACAATAAATTGAATCAAATCCTTAAGAGAAACCAAGGAATGATACCTCAATTTGGGCAATTAAAGTTTTTCCACATCCTAAGAGGTCAAAATAAGGAAGCTGATAGGCAAGCCAACTTGGCCTGCAAGACGAAAGAAGAAATAAACAAGGTGAATAGTATAGTGGGAATTGTTACTATCCCCTAATTGTTGATATGAAACTAAAAAACTTGATAGTTTATGTTGATTCTTGCATGAAAAATCAATACAATAATATGGAAAGTAAGGTGTTTATTCATCTTGTCTTCACCTACATGACTCCCTCTTGGCTCCCAAATGGTATCCCCCTCTTCCTAACCTTTTGCCTCTTCTGCCTCCCCCCTCCCTCCACTTCCCTCGCTTCCATATCCACTGCCACATCACCATCCAATCCTTGTAGACACGATCACCTTGGAGGATCTCCTATCTTCACCCTCACTCCTTTCCTCCCTGCCACTATCACATCTGCCTTCGTATCCCCCGCACCACCTCCCTGCTTCGTGGAAAATCTCTTCAACATGACGTCCAATATTGTATGTTGCATGCTTTTTCTCCATGATTTGGTGTAACACTTGGATTAATATTATGCTTACATGTGGGAGATCAAGAAAACACTCCTCAGATCAGCCTTCATAGCAAGATCATTCAAGGTACAAACATGTGAATTCACTATGAATGAGAGTTGAATTTAATCCATCCAGGCAAGTGCAGTTAGTTTGCACAGGGGAAGGAGATGTTGGACAAGCCGGAGGTCATTTCAATGACCAAGAGCATTATGGAAGAATATCTAGATGCAAGAGGTAAGATTACATTCCCAAACTTCTGCATTTGGTTCAAGCTTAGAAAATTCTATATAAGGATGAATAACGGTTTGATCCTTTGCCAGAAGAGAGGGTCTGCCTCACTCCTGGTTGTATTTTTCTCAAGGATTTTGTGGCAGGGTCTGGGAAGTCAAGGTATCTAGTGGGTCTACATGGTTGTGGGAAGTCAGGGTATCTAGAGGGTTTTCATGGTCACTGATGTGGGGGTACATTTCAGAGAATTAGACAAGAGAGAGACTTTTGAGTGGCTCTGTGTGTTTTCGTCCTGTGTAGTTTTCACAAAGTTTTGTGTTTATCCATTTGGTTCTGGTTATCTTCTTTGTTTTAGGAGTCCTTTATGTTCTGGTTACCCTCCCATTGTTGGCATGGAAGCAATGAGTAATACCGATGAGGGTAGCTCGGTTTTGATCTCCTGGGGACAACACTGACCTCATTTGGGAAGAATTTCGAGGCACAATCTGAATGATAGAGGGAGGTCCCCCCCAGAATGTTGTCTTTGTATTAAAGCGCATGCTGAACTCAAGGAAGGATTGGCGATTATGTAAAGGTGCATTCATCAACAATAGAAGGAGAGTTTTTGCGAAGTTCTTTTCTTCTTCGTTTGGTTCTGGTTATCTTCTATGTTCTAGGAGTCTTTTATGTTCTGATTACCCTCCCGTTGTTGGCATGGAAGCAATGAGTAATACTGATGAGGGTAGTCTGGTTTCAATCTCTTGGGGATGATGTGAACCTCGTTCAGGAAGAATTTCGGGGCACACTATGAAGGATAGAGGGAGGCTCCCCCCAAGATGTGGTCTCTGCGTTAAAGAGCATGTTGAACTCAGGGAAGGATTGGCGATTATGCAAAGGTGCATTCATTAATAACAAAATGAGACGTTCGAGATGCAGGAGCAACATATCAAAAAAAAATGAAAATTCATGAACTTCAGGATGAAATTTATGCTTTGCATCTGGAAAATGAAGACCTCCAATTCAAACTAGAAGAAAAGAGCCCTCAGTCTGATGAAGAAAACACAGGAATTGATTTGAACTGTCCGACGACAATGGAGGAGTAGCCAACCCGTTGTGCTTTTTGTTTTTTGATGTCAAAATATAAATGCAAATTATTGTTGAACCAATATCGTAGGATTTATAACATTAATCATGTAGTTATGTGGGTCTATGTAATTTTGGGGAGAAAAAATTGGGCTTAGGTGAACATAAGACAAATTATGCTTCCCATAGATGACATTACATACTCATTTTATAATTATCCCCGTTTTTGGCCACGTATGAACGCAAATTAATATATAATCCTCCTACTCTTTAGTGTTAAAAAAAATGTTTACATTATATTACATTAGGTCACACATTTCTATCATACTATATGCATTAGATCTCATCTCAATGAAGAAATTACATATATCCGCCATACTAAAAAGTTATATATATATATATATATATATATATATATATATATATATATATATATATATTAAATTTCAATTACTTTATCTCACTATAGACAGTTTGATATAAAATAAAAGTGAAAATTGAAATATTTTATTTATAGTTAACAAAGATTTTTAAAATAACAGTACACAACATCTCCCTCGTGTATTAAGCTATAAAGCTCCTAACCAAAATTTTAGTTTAAAAATATCAAAATTTAACTATTGTATTTGTAAACTACTACAAGTTATATATATATATAATCATGATTTTTAATTTATTCAAATTTTTTATGCTTTAATATATTTATATATTATATATATATATATATATATATATATATATATATATATATATATATATATATGTTAGCATGTGCTACAAAAAATTTGAATAAATTAAAAATCATGATTAATTATATATATATAATATATAGTTTTAATTTATTCAAATTTTTTGTAGCACATGCTAACATGTTATATATATATATATATATATATATATATATATATATATATATATATATATATATATATAATCATGATATTTAATTTGTTCAAATTTTTGTAGCACATGCTAATATGTTTATGGAGAATAGAATCCAATGACAAAAAAATTTCTTATTTATTATTATGATCTTAAACATTAATTTTAATTAAAAAAACGTCTGGTATTAAAATGCTTGAATTTAATTAAAATTTCAACAATCAAATTATAAGTCTTATTATAATTATTTTATAATTATATTTATAATGATTTTGATATTTTATATGTTAGATTGAAAATATATTAATAATTAATGTAGTTATATAAATTAAAATGTTAATAAATAATGATGCACATTAATTTATATTAATCTCAAAACAATTTCTTTATAATATATTTGATATTATTAAAATTAAAAAAATCATAAAAATTAATTAAATTGTAATTGTATTTTAAATTATTATTATTATTATTATTAAAAAATTAACATATAAATTAAATATATATAAATTTTTACCAATAATTTAATAGTTATAAATAAAAATGTCCAATTACAAAATAAACACCCATTTAAATACATCGTAGTACATTTATTGTAATTTAATATTCATTTTAGCAAAATCATAGGTAAAACCGAGTATAGTTGTCAATCATTTAAAATGGTTGCAGTGCAATTATTATGATTTTATTAGTACACTTTGAGTGGGCCTCCTAATTTTTTCTTAAATATTAGGAATTCAAATTTATAAAAGTGTAAAAAGGTGAAGTGAATATATATATATATATATATATATATATATATATATATTCTTGTTATTGGTATATTTCAATTTCTTTTTGGTGGAGGATTGTGTTCTGTAGAGTTTGGATGTTTTTTAAGATAATTTAATTCTCTATGTTAGCCTGTATGTGGGAATATATATATATGGAGTTGGTGTATTTTAACTTTTCTCTAGTGGAGAATTGAGTATCCAAGCTTAATTCTCCATTTAGCATGTATATGTGAATATATGTAGTTTGGGTCAGTCTAATAGTTAAGAGCATGTGATTTTTCCTGAAAGATCACAGATTCAAAATCAGAACCAGTTACGGTTATTGCACCGAGAGGCTCTCTACAGCTCAGTATATAGGGATGTGTAGATGTAATGTCTGTAGATGTCATGTGAGTAATGTAAACTTTTGATATGTCGGAGTGTATAGAGATGTGCAGATGTAATGTGTGTAGATGTCATGTGAGTAATGTAAACTTTTGATATGTCGGAGTGTATAGAGATGTGTAGATGTAATGTGTGTAGATATCATGTGAGTAATGTAAACTTTTGATATGTCGGAGACCACTTTAATACCATGGGCTGAATACCATGGGCCAAATACCATATTTATAAAAGAGGTATGGTAAATAAATAGAATATAAATAAACCATAGGTGTGGTAAATAGATAAAACTTATTTTTATATTTACTCCATAATCCTATTTATATTTAAGAACACTCAAAAAGTGGTTTTATTTAGGTGAATCTTGAGCTAAATACCATGGACCAAATTATTATTAATACCATGCAAAAAAAACATTATTAACCCTAATATTAATATTAATATTATTATTAATTATAATATTCACATTATTATATTATAATATTAATATTGTTAAATTTAATAAATTTGGATCACGTAGGTTGGTATTTGAGTACACTATAACAATAAACATGTAAACGTAAATGTAAAAATAATGTTTAATATTTAACATTTAAAATTTAATATAATTAATCTAATGTGGGCCCTAATGAAAAATAACTTCTCTCCCTACATATATAAATTTAACATAGTGGGCCAAATACCATATTTTTCTATTTCTCTTGCATTTTATATTGGAGGGAAAAGAGAGAGAGGGAGAGAGAAGAGAGATGGGGGAAGAGAGAGGGAGGTAGGAGAGGAAGGGAAAGAGAGGAAGGAAGAAAGAGAGGAGGAGAGAGGGAGGGAGATAGGAGGAGAGATGGAGGGATATAGAGATGGAGTTAGAGGGTGAGAGAAGGAGGGGAGAAGAAAGAAATAGAGAGAGCAAGAAGTGGAGAGAGAGAGGGAGTGACAAGGGAGAAATAGAGAAAGTATGTGTATGTTTGGGGGTGAGATAGAGAGAAAAATAAGGAGAGATGGAGGGAATGGGGGAAGAAGGAGAGAGGGAGGGATATAGTAACATAGTTGGAGGGTGAAGAGAGGGAGATAGAGAGAGAGAGAGATGTGGGAGAGAAATGGATAGAGGGGAAGGAAGAGAGAGAGGATGTAAGAGAGTGGATAGGGAGGGAAAGAGATATGGAGTTGGAGGGGGGAGAGAAGGAAGATGATTTCTTGCACTCGATGCATTTGTTTCAATGTGGATGGTGATTTCTAATGTAAATTTTGATAGATCCAGAGTAATGTAAACTTTTGATATGGTGATTTCTAATCCTAGTGATTTCTTGCACTAGATTCATTGATATCAGTGTATATTTTCGTTTCTAATATTATTTTCTTACTTGCACTAGATGCATTGATTTCAATGTAAATACAGATAATATTAAACTCTGGATCCAGAGTAATGTATTTACATAGGGAGCAAGAAGTGGAGAGAGAGAGGGAGTGACAAGGGAGAAATAGAAGATTATGTGTATGTTTGGGGGTGAGATAAAGAGAAAAATATGGATAGATGGAGGGAATGGGGGGAGAATGAGAGAGGGAGGGATATAGTAACATAGTTGGAGGGTGAAGAGAGGGAGAGAGAAGGAGATAGAGGGAGAGATAGATGTGGGAGAGAAAGGGATAGAGGGGAAGGAAGAGAGAGAGGATGTGAGAGAGTGGAGTAAGGGAGGGAAAGAGAGATGGAGTTGGAGGGGGGAGAGAGGGAAGATGATTTCTTGCACTTGATGCATTGATTTCAGTGTGGATGGTGATTTCTAATCCTATTTTTCTTGCACTATATGCATTGATTTTAGTGTATATGTTGAGAGAGAGTGTGTGTGTGTGTGTGTGTTGGGGGAGGAAAGAGGATTGGAGGGAAAAGAGAGAGAGAGAGAGAGAGAGAGAGAGAGAGAGAGAGAGAGAGAGGAAAAGATAGAGGAAGGTAGGAGAGGAAGGACAAGAGAGAGGACATGAGGAGAGGAAGAGAGTTATGGGGGAAGAGAGAAAATTGGAGGGCAAAGAGAGAGAGAGAGAGAGAGAGAAAGGGGGAGAGAGGAAGGACGAGAGAGAGGAGGAGAGAGGGAGGGAGATAGAAGGAGAGATAGAAGGATGGAGAGATGGAGTTGGAGGGGGAGAGAGGGAGGGAAGAAGGAATACATAGACAGTGAGAAGTGGAGAGAGAGATGAAGTGACAAGGGAGATATGGAGAGAGTGTGTATATGTTTTGGGGTGAGATAAAGAGATAAAGAAGGATATATGGAGAGAAGGAGAGAGGGAGAGATACAATGACATAGTTGGAGGGTGAAGAGAGAGGGAGATATATATGTGGGAAAGAAATGGAGAGAGAGGAAGGAAGAGGGAGGATGTGAGAGAGTGGAGAGATGGAGGGAAAGAGAGATGTAGTTTGAGGGGGGAGATAGGGAAGTAGATGGTGATTTATAATCCTATTTGATTACTTGCACTAGATGCATTGATATCAGTGTAGATGTTGGTTTCTAATCTTATTTTATACTTGTACTAGATGCATTGATTTCAGTGTAGATGTTGATTTCAGTGTAGAGGAGGAGAGATGGAGGGAAAGAGAGATGGAGTTGGAGGGGGGAGAGAGGGAAGATGATTTCTTGCACTCGATGCATTGATTTCAGTGTGGATGGTGATTTCTAATCCTATTTTTCTTTCACTATATGCATTGATTTTAGTGTAGATGTTGAGAGAGAGAGAGAGAGAGGAAAAGATAGAGGAAGGTAGGAGAGGAAGGACAAGATAGAGGACATGAGAGAGAGGAAGAGAGTTATGGGGGAAGAGAGAAAATTAGAGGGCAAAGAAAGAGAGAGAGAGAGAGAGAGGGAGAGGGGGGAGGGGGGCAGCGGGGAGAGAGAGGAAGGACGGGAGAGAGGAGGAGAGGGGGAGGGAGATAGAAGGAGAGATGGAAGGATGGAGAGATGGAGTTGGAGGGGGAGAGAGGGAGGGAAGAAGGAATACATAGAGAGTGAGAAGTGGAGAGAGATGAAGTGACAAGGGAGATATGGAGAGAGTGTGTATATGTTTTGGGGTGAGATAAAGAGATAAAGAAGGAGATATGGAGAGAAGGGAGGAGAGAAGGAGAGAGGGAGGGATATAGTAACATAGTTGGAGGGTGAAGAGAGAGGGAGATATATATGTGGGCAAGAAATGGAGAGAGAGGAAGGAAGAGGGAGGATGTGAGAGAGTGGAGAGATGGAGGGAAAGAGAGATGTAGTTCAAAGGGGGAGATAGGGAAGTAGATGGTGATTTATAATCCTATCTGATTGCTCGCACTAGATGCATTGATATTAGTGTAGATGTTGGTTTCTAATCTTATTTTCTTACTTGCACTAGATGCATTGATTTCAGTGTCGATGTTGATTTTTAATCTTATTTTATTACCTGCATTAGATGCATTGATTTCAGTGTAGATGGTGTTTTGTAATCTTATTTAATTGTTTGCATTAGGTGCATTGATTTCATTGTATAAGTTGATTTCTGATTTGATGAAATTGGATGTACATTGATGGTACATTAATTATAAAGTGATTGGATTAAGATTGTGCATTGATTTCAGTGTAACCACACAAAATTATTAACAATGTACATTAATATTTGTGTTATAGTAAATCAACCTATTAATATTGAAGAGCAAGAGAGACAATGTATGATGTTTAGTAAAATAGTTCAAGCTAAATATTTAAATGGTTTATTATTTCAATTGTCCTTTTCATATAATCGATATGAAAAGATGACAAAACTAACAAGGGTGACAATAAGGATAGTAAAAGAAAATAATTTGAGATTGATCACAATGAAGACTATTTGTAATTGACTACATTCTTATTATTTTCATTTTCTATCATTCAACGCTATTACATTATCACTTTGCATTCAAAAAAATTATTTCAAGTTATTAACAATATTTATCATCTCAAAAAACTGAGGTAACTAAGAAAATTTTAAAATTAAAATGACCATATAAATATCATACATATTTAGCATATATAAAATTATTATATTTATATTTTTTCTGGTTTCGGAATCTCCACAGTGAACATTTTTAGTGTCAACGTTTCGGGTCTAGAACAAGACCCATCATTAGGACAAATTCTGTGAAAAAATAGAGAGGAGAATAGACATTATAAATACCCATCCGTAGTGCAAGATACAGGCCGACCATCACAAAATTCAAAAGATATAATTTATGATTAATATAAAGATATAATTTATTTTTCTCCTCTCTCTTTTTTCACAGAATTTGTCCTGATGATGGGTGTTGTTCTAGACCCGAAACGTTGACACTAAAAATGTTCACTGTGGAGATTCTGAAACCAGAAACTCTAAACTCTCACCACAAAAATCTACAAACTATTATATTTATATTATTTGTATTTGCATATTATTGATAAAATTAATCATATGTTCGATAGATTTTCCTTGGCCGCACACGACTGAAACCAGCCTAGATCCATCTTAACTCTAGATCTATCAAGCGAGAGATCAAATTTATCGAAGTGCAAACCTTTCCTCAAGTTTTGCACTCAAAAAAGAGGTTTGCACCTCTAGAGATTTGATCCCTCTCGGTGCTTGATAGATCCAGCCGAGAAAGAAGATTAAGTTTGTGATATTATTGTTTGCTCTGTTTTTGGTAACGACAGGAATAGAAGCAAAGAATCAAAGATACTCAGAGGTGCTTGACGGTTACACTGGAAATCATGACTACAAAGATGCCCTGTCAAAGAGCATTTTGTTCTTCGAGGGGAAACGGTCGGGTATTCTTCCACCCAATCAGAGGTTGACATGGAGGAAAGATTCAGCTCTCAAAGATGGATCTGATCAGAATGTATGTAATTTTTGCTCATAATATTCCCGCTTTAATCCTGTAGATCAGATAACTGGTTGCACGGTTAAACTTTTCATATGATTTGACCTAATCACTGAAATGAATACAGGTTGATTTGGTTGGAGGATATTACAATGCAGGCAATAATGTAAAATCTACGTTTTCAATGGCTTTTAGTACTACCCTGTTAGTCTGGAGCGTGCTGGAGTTCAGTGATTTAATGGGCGGTGAGATTGATAATGCCGTCGCTGTGATTCGTTGGGCTACCGATTATTTCCTAAAAGCTACTGCTCACTCGGGCAAACTATTCATGCAAGTATGACCAATTGAAATTTAGAATTTACTGCACTAAAACAAGAATTCCTAAAATACTAGCATACAAGAAATGCTTATAAATGACTATTATTTTGTGCTTATAAATGTTTATTGTTTTGTGGTTCTGAAGGTGGGCGATCACAATAGCGATCACATTTGCTGGGAGTGACCGGAAGATATTGATACACCTTGTACCATTTGTAGTATCGACATCCAGAATGGAGCTTCTAATGTTGCTAGTGAAACTTATGTGGCAATGGATGTTGCTTCCATCATCTTCCGAACATTGGACGCCGCTTATTCCCAATGTCTCTGTGAAACCGCAAAGCATCGGCCAATGATTCCTATCTGCACTACATTGAAAATAATGGCAAAACACTCGGAGATAATGATGACTTTGGATGTGGCAACGAGCATGTTGGCATTCATGTATTTCTCAGCAAGGTAATCACTCTATTCAACTTCACAGTGCTCATCATGTCAACTGTATTGAATTTCAAATGCATCTATATAACTTGTATATCTGTTTATACGAAGGAGTATTTGTCTGGGAATGCATGGTTCTTAGAACCATACAAGGGCCACGCTGACAATTTCTTTTGCTCCCTCTTTCCTGAAACGCCTTATCCACCATATGTTCAATACACACCAGGTTCCCTGAACAGAGTTTTTTCTTTTCCATATTTCTTTTGGGTTTTTTTTTGGTTTCTTTGTTTGTTGGAAGATGAATGAGCTAATTCGAGAGATATATTTTTACAGGTGGGCTCATATAAAAAACTAATACAAGCAATATGAATTTTGTGACGTCAATATTGTTTTTGGCATTAACGTATGCCAAGTACCTCAGCGACACGTCTCGAGTGTTGCAGTGTGGGGGCATGGAGGCAACTCTTGCGAGACTTCGCGCCTTTGCAAAACGATAGGTAGGTGCACCATTTCTTCGATATAACTGCTTTTTGGTATAAAAAAAATGGTCTAGAATGATAGTCAAGGCATATTTTCTGAAGAGGGATTAATGAATGCATTTGAGGTTGGTGGTGTTGAAATATTACTTTCAACTACTCTGTACTAAGGGTCGCCTTCTATATTTGTTTGAAGAAGTTCTGTCACCAGGCCATTTGCCAAAATATTCGAACAGTCAAAGTCAAGGTACATAGATCTCTGTTTGGCAAACAAAGGTTTTCGTGCCAGCCTCTGTACATTTAAAACAGAGTGGTATTTTTTTTTAAACACAGGAGCGTTTAATTTTAGAGCGCGAGAGAGTTTGTTTGAGGACCGGTGGTCCCCACGGCCACATCAGCAGCCAGCAGGACGTGTGGTCCCCGTAGCCAAGTCATCAAGCCAGCCAACAGCAGGAGAACATGTGACAGCATTTAATTGGTACGGGATTTTGGTTTGCCCGCTCACCAGGCAGAAAACCGAACCCAAAATGGTTATAGGTCGGATTTAATATGGATTTCGAGTCACAATGATGCCGATGTCAGCTTGTCAGAAATCGGACCCGTTACGACTTTAGGGTGGATTTAAATGAGGATTTCAGGTCAAAAATTAGGTGACATCAGTAGGCACCTTTTGTCACCCGAAATCGATTGAAGGATGGTTTAATTTTGTTTGAAGTCTGGGTTCAACGCGCGGTCAAAATTTTGCGATCGAAGGTTTAATGTATTATTTTTTTTAAATGTTTTACTTTGTAATGTTCAAACATTTGCAAAGTGGGGCCGATAAGGTTTTAACTTACATTTTGTTTAAAGTTTATTTTTGTTTGTGTTGGTTGCAATATATGCACGACACATATATATATATATATATATATATATATATATATATATATATATATATATATATATATATTGTAAAGGCCAGAGAACCTGTTGTAATCGTTGTTTTTGTTATTACACAGAACATAGTTTTTTTGTATATGCACAGTAGTGCGTTTCATTTTCTACAGAGACAGAGCATAGATATTTTACACAGCAGTGTATGGTTTTAGAGTGAGACAGTGTGATAGTTTTATGCACTGCATTTGTAGCAGTCATATTTTTTTATTCCCTCTGTTGAAGAAAAATTTGTAATAGTTTTTTTTTAAAGGAATAGAAATTTGTTTTCAAGTGGAAACTCTGTCTCCTGTGTCAAGAATTTTTAATTTTCTCTGTGTTAGAAGAGGAGAGTATTACTCTCTCCATTGTTTGTTCTGGAATTTTCAATATTTCAACATGGTATCAGAGCTAGTCCAGGCTCTTTGAAGATCAAAGAAGCTGAAGGAAAGGAGTTCTTTGTTGCAGCAGCTTCTCCAGCAGTGTGAAGACTCAGCCAAAAATAATTCAAGTTATTTCTCTATACAGTTTATTGTGTTACTGTTGCAGAACAGTCAATTATTTTAAATACACAGTCAAGTGTTTTTGAATCATAGTTAAGAGTGCAGAATGGCTGGAGCTAGCACTAGCATGGGTATTGGAAATATCCATCTCCCACTATTTGATGGGAAAAATTATGACTACTGGTCAATAACTATGAGAGCTTTATTTGTCTCCCAAGACTTATGGGAATCTGTTGAGGATGGATTTGAAGAGCCAACAGATGAAGAAGAGTTTGATGATTTAACTCAGGCAAAGAAAGAGTTGCTGAAGAGTAATAGGAAGAAAGACTCCAAAGCTCTCTTCTTATTGTATCAAGCAGTACATGAGAGTGTGTTTCCGAGGATAGCAACAACCAAGAGATCCAGAGAAGCATGGGAAACTCTCAAAACAGCCTATCAAGGCATGGAAAGAGTGAAGACAACAAAACTTCAGTTGTTGAGGAGAGACTTTGAGACTCTCTGTATGAAAGAGTCAGATACCATTGACTCATTCTTCACTCATGTGATTGGAATGGTCACACAAATAAGATCTCATGGAGAGACTCTTGAAGATAAGAGGATTGTGGAAAAACTCTTGAGAAGTCTACCCTCAAGATTTGATGTGATTGTCACCACCATAGAGGAGACTAAGGATCTCATAAATTTTTCAGTGGATGAACTACATGCATCACTGATGACCCATGAGCAGAGATTGGGTAGGAGTGAAAATTCATCTCTTGAGCATGCCTTTAAGACCCAGATGTCTTTCGGAAGAGGAAGAGGGCAAGGCATAGGAAACAAGAGAGGAAGAGGCAGAAGCCAAAACAGAGGTGGAAGGAATAGTCCAGCAAATGCTCAAGGAAAGGGCAGCAATCCAAATCAGCTTCAAGGCCAAGGTAGCAGCCAGCAAAGTGGACAACAGAATGCTCAAGGACATAGGAATGATAAGTCCAATGTCCAATGTCACTATTGTAAAAAATATGGTCATTATGCTAATGAGTGTAGAAAGAAACAACATGATATGAATAATAGAATTAGTGAAAATTTCACTAGTGGAAATGTCAGCCAAGATAATTTATTCTTAGCTTGTAATATGGCTGAAGAAAAAAGTGAGGATTTATGGTTTCTAGACTCCGGTTGTAGTAACCATATGACAGGAAACATAGCAATGTTTTCTATGTTAGATGAGAGTGTGAAGTCACAAGTCACACTAGGGACTGATAATAAAGTGTCTGTTATGGGAAAATGGAATGTAAATGTTTTAACAAGGAAAGGTGCAAAGAAATCCATAGCAGATGTCTATTATGTTCCAGGAATGAAGTGTAACCTCTTAAGTATTGGACAGCTTGTCCAAAAGGGGTACAATGTCTTTTTTGAGGATGATGTTTGTACCATCATGGACAAACCACCCAACAAACAATGTATTGCTGAAGTAAAGATGACAAGGAACAGGATGTTCCCTCTCAGAATGAGAGCAGATCTGAAAAATGAAGAAAAGAAAGCAGCAGTGGCACAAGAGGCTATCCAAAGCGAACCAAAAGATGAAAATTGGTTGTGGCACTTTAGATTTGTACATCTCAACTTTGGAGGTCTTAACTTGTTGAATAGAAAAGGAATGGTGAGAGGTTTACCATTGATAGAGAAACCAGACAGCCTTTGTGAAGGTTGTATCTTATGGAAAAAACACAGAGAAAGTTTTCCTTCCGGGAAAATAATAAGGGCAAAGGCACCCTTAGAGATTGTCCACTCAGATTTGTGTGGACCGATGCAAACTCCATTGCTTGCTAGCAGCCACTACATGTTAACATTCATAGATGATTTTACAAGAAAAACTTGGGTTTACTTTTTGAAAAATAAAAGTGAAGTGTTTGAAAGATTCTGCAATTTCAAAGCACTTATGGAAAACCAAAGTAAGCTGCACATCAAAGTCTTAAGGACTGATAGAGGAGGTGAGTATATCTCTAAATATTTTCTACATTTTTGTAGAGAAAATGGTATTCAAAAGCAGTTTACAACTAGATATACTCTGCAACAAAATGGAGTAGCCGAAAGGAAGAATAGAACCATAATGGACATGGTGAGGAGTATGTTAAAGGCAAAGCATTTGCCTAATGATTATTGGGCTGAAGCTGTACATTGTGCAGCGTACATTTTGAATAGGTGCCCTACAAAAGCAGTTATGAACAAAGTGCCGGAAGAGGCATGGAGTGGCACAAAGCAAGGTGTCACACACATGAAGGTTTTTGGATGTGTGGCTTATGCACACATACCGGATCAGCTAAGGAAGAAGTTGGATAGCAAGTGGGAGAACTGTATTTTCATTGGATACGGTGAGGAATCCAAGGCCTACAGGTTGTACAACCCATCCACCAAGAAGTTTATTGTGAGCAGAGATGTTTAGTTTATTGAAGAGGAAGCTTGGATGGAAGGATAGAGAAAACAATGAATGTTAAACACTGTTTATCTCATGATGAAAATGATGATGAGTTGGATGAAATACATCCCCAAACAGCAGCTCCAACACAAGAGCAGCAAGGCACACCCTTGAGGAGAAATGATGGTGCTTCTCCAAGCACACCACAAGGAGGAAATTCAAGTGCTTCTTCAAGCATTTGTACACCTAATGAAAGAGGTAAGAAGTTCAGAAATTTGAATGACATTTATGCACAAGAGGCAACAAATGAAGGTATCAATTCTTTGTTTTCTTTATATTGTCATGTTGATGACCCTATCCACTTTGAAGAAGCTATTAAGGATAATAAATGGATAGAAGCTATGGATGAGGAGCTTAATGCCATAGAAAGAAAAAAGACTTGGGATTTGGTTGAACTCCCAAAAGGTAAAGATGCCATTGGAGTTAAATGGGTCTACAAGACCAAGAGTAATCACTACTAAAAAATGATGAAATTAGTGACTAGGTGACTAATAAATTTAGTCACCACAATTATTTCAAGTGAATTACTACTAAATTTGAGCAATTTTAAGTGACCGAACTAAAAATGACTAACTTAAATGACTAATTTAGTCTAGGGATAAAATATACGACTAGATAATAAGTGACCAAACTAAAAACAACTAACTTAAATGACTAATTAGTCATTTAAGTTAGTCATTTTTAGTTTGGTCACTTAAAATTGCTCAAATTTAGTAGTAATTTACTTGGAATAATTGTGGTGACTAACGTTTTTAGTCACCTAGTCACTAATTTCCACATTTTCTACTGGTGCACATGGCACTGAGTGAGTGATTGATGACTACCTAAAGGACTTAAACCAAATTAACCGTGGAGGTTAAAGCTACAATTGAAAAAAGAACATTAACACACACGTCATAATTCACACTAGAATTCATCCTCTCATCGTCAAGAGTTGATGAATAAAATGTTAATTCTTTGATGAAACCAATGAAACCAAGAAGATACTTATCAACCCTTACTTAATGAAGTAAAGAAAGTATTCACAAGGAGGATATGTATTTCATCCAATTAAAGATTGAAAGACATGCTCTTTTTTTTATTTCAAGGAAAAATTTATGGAGAAACTCGAGATCGACAACTCATTAGAGTGACTTGAGCTACACTTGAGATGGACTGAAACGATTTCCATTAATTTGCAACCCAAGAGTATATTCAATATGTTGTAAGTCTATAGTAATAACATACGATTTAGCAAGGGTCAAGACATCTCTAAATACACTTGTGGGGTGGTCACACTCATTGGGGAAACTACCCTTCTAGATTAATGAAAGTCATGTTCTTTTTCACTTCTAAGAAAAGTTTATAGAGAAACCAAACACCGGTAATTAATCAAAGTGTTTTGAGGTACAGTTGAGATGAAATGGAATGATTGCCACTATAACCCAAAAGTATATCCAATACGCTGCTAGTATACACTAATAACTTTTGATTTATTAAGAATGGTCAAGACATTTGGAGATACAGTACTTGTGTGGTGGTCCTACTCTTTTGAGGCTTCTATGTCCTTTCCAGTGTTATAAAGATAAGACAAATGTCTCAGCAGAAATTTGAACCTAGATAGGGGAAATAAAGAACTAAACAAATACTACAACATTGATAATAACCAATTAAGCCAACCAACCTATTACTCTTTTTCCCTTAATAATCCTTTTTCACCCTAATTTATTACTTCTCTTATTAAAATTTCTCCACAAAGTTCTCTTAAAAAAAACCCCTTATTGTAAAAAAATTTCTACTATAAATTTTACCTCTTCCTTATATATATAGATTATCCCTTTTTACATATAGAAGTTTTATTTTTTCACATGGCTCAAATAAAACACACATTCAAATTTTGTTCAAAATAAACAATAAATGATACCCATATTTGAAAATAGGAAAAATAAAGACCGTGGACATTATTTTTCAAAGCCACTAACACAAAGAGAGTCCCGCCATCAGAAATAGAGTTTAATAGCTTTCGAAGTCACGCCCTAATTTGTGCCTTATGAAACCACAATCACATTCAAAAATTCAGGAGAGTGGCGGGAAGCGGGAAGAATGAGGGCAATATTGCCATGCCCACGATGCACCCATGATGCACAATTCAGGAGACAACACAGTCTTATTGAGGAGACTATTTTACTTCTGCCAAAGAACTGATAAACTCACGCCCTAATTCGTGCCTTTTCTGAAGCCGCAATCACATTAAAAAATTCAACCCACTACGTCTATGGAGAGTGGCAGGAAGAATGAGGGAAATGACGTGCCGACGATGCACAATTCAAGAGACAACGCAGTGGTATTTGAGAAGACTATTTTGCTTCTGCTAAAGAACTGATGAGACTAAATGGTGCAACGAAATAACCCATTGAAGATCATTTTGGCGAGTCCATAGTAAGAGAAATGACCATTAGGGCTTTCAGGGTTGGGGATCAGTTCTTGAAGAAGAACTTAGATTTTATTGACAAAAACTTGAGCCTCTTTTCCACAGTTTCTGAGCCACTGAATGGTTGATTTTTCATCTAAAGGTGCTAAATGCAACTGTTCTTTGCTCTTCTGCTCTTGCTATGGTTCTACTCCCACGGGGAAACTTCAATCCTGGTATGAACAATGAAACTAATTGTCAACTGTGGGTGATTTCTGTTGTTACTGAATGTTTTTATGTATAAGATGATCATTCCTAACAATTTGAATTGGTGCAGGTTTTGTTGGGATGGCCTTCTTTTACGGTCTATCATTAATGAACAGATTGTTTGCTGAAAGTATACAAAACCAATTTACATTTGTGAACTACATTGTTTCTGTAGAACAAATCAAACAATACATGCACATTCCTAGTGAGGACCCAACTGTTATAGAATATTACAGACCACTGGAAAATGGAGAAATTTGTGGCAAGATGGAGTACCTAGCACAAGTTGCCCCATACCACCAGGAAATAATTTTATGTACAAGTTCCAAGTGAAGGACGAGATAGGTAGCTACTATTACTTCCATCATTGTATCTGCAGAAAGCTGCAGGGGGCTTCGGAGGACTAAGTGTAGTTTGCAGGGCCCTGATCCTTGTTCCATTCCCTCGGCCTGATGGTGATATAACTCTGATTATAGGTGACTGGTACACAACCAACATTTCAGCAAGTTATAAATCCATCCCTAAAACATGTAAATCTCTTGGAATTAAGGAGTATTGCTATGTTCAACTTCAGCCTGTCCACCAGAATGTTCTCTTGCAATGCATCAATCTCTGACTATATTCTATCTTTTGGCAGATCCTTAGAAGAACACTTGATGTGCACAGATCTATTGGTAATCTTGATGTTCTTCACATTAATGGTCGTGGGTTACCAAATGAAATAGCAATTACAGTGGAACAAGGTACTTATCACTGATCTATATCGGCAATTTATTAGATTTAGTGGTGTGTCTAGCCTTTCAACGATTCACAAGATCCTGTTTATTTTTATTTTATCTCATGGCTATTGAATCCATTGCTTCTTCTCTTAAGATGTATCTAAAATGACCCATCTTTTCATTAAGTTTTTTGTGCCAATCTTTCAAAGTGATAACAAATGAATTTGAGATAATGACTATGCACCCATTTAGTTGGGATGCATTTATTTGATTAAACGGAGTTTGAGAAGTCATTTTTAGGAATATTATGATGTGAGAAGTAAATAATATGTTTAAAGCTACAATATTGTGAAGAAATTGAAAACGAAACATGCAACAAGTTTTCAACAACATGGTAACAACTCATCCTCTTACAATGATCACAATCATGCAGAGACATTTCACACATGCTGAATATTTTCCAATCCATATGAATATGTGTAAGAAAATATAATGAATCAAGCACAATAGGGTGGAAAATACTAGCACAACTTGAATTTTACCAATGTAAGGATTCCAATGCAATCCTTTAGCATAGGCACAAAATATTTCATGAATCCAACACAATTCACAACCCAAGCCCCAAAACTGACTCAGGATATTTCGTGCACAAATAAACACAGAAATCCTCTCTTTACAATGCTAGTCCCCCATCGAACCTAAAACTACCATGGCATATGCATCCAGTTCTCCTCCTAGATAGAAGTACCAAATGTCCAAATTCTAGAAGCACTTCTTGTGAACAATTGAGGGGCCAGACTCATCATATTCTGATTTTGAAATCCACATTTGCAATACACATAACAAGTGCATATTTTTAGGTGAATCCAAAACTTTTTCCTTGATAAAAAAAAATATTTATCAAAATTTAATTTTATCAAATTGGCCTTGATGTCATTCTTATTATGATGGGCCAATTGTTGGGGATCTTGCTGTGGTGGAATTGTTTTTTTGATACAATCTCCCACCCTATTATCCTCTAATAATGTCATGATCCTCCCTTTCCAAGAGACGATCTTAGAGGCTTGTTCTAAACATTGATCTACTCTCAATACTTGGTAGGCCATCCTCCTTCCCACAAACAACCTTGTAGTCCATTTGTAGGTGAGGAAAAGAGTGGAGAAAGGAAAGAGACCCAGGTCCACAGACAAATAGATCAATCACTTTAAACTCGGTATGGGACTCCTTGTGGGCTCTCACGAGTGAAACCCTTAGTATGGGACTCCTTTGTAGTCCTTTACCGCTTACCGGTGAAACCCTCTGTATGGGACTCCTTGTGGGCTCTCACTAGTGGTTTCTGAAAACCATAGCTAGTGATGCTATTCAGAATGCTATAAACATTTGTATTAAGGGTTATCCCGATAAATCTAGGGTTAACATGCATAGGTTCAGGGTTCGAGTTCCTCTGAGCATGGCTTATGTTCTGAAGCACGAGGCACACGTGATTTCTAAGGCGGTGGAGGCCTTTTATGACTAGGACGTGGATTCCTTGAAGGCGACGTCTTGGATGGAGAAGTTTTTGGGCAATAAGGAGATGGTGGATGTCTCTGTGACGATGTCAAGGGCCATGTACGCTCAGCTCATGCAACAAACCTTTCAGGCATCACGTTGCTATCATATGCCGCCTCTATCATCTCCAAATTACAAGGAGGAGGAAATGGGTATGAAGATAAGTTGTGGATGATGATGTATCAACAACGATCGCATTATTAGTTCGAAACGGAAAATCCAAAACTCGGATTGAGTGGCTCATGGGTTGCTGGAGTCCAAAGCTCGACACTAAAAGCAACAAGGAGTAGAGACATTGGATGGGAGGCATTTAGGAGAAGCTTAGAGAACAGGGGTTATTTTAGGGGTCTTCTTGAAGGATTGAAGGAGCATAAAAAGATCATGGATGAAGCCTTGGACTATTATAGAAATACCACACTCTTCTCTAGAGTCAGGTAAGCCTAATTTTTTTTCACATGACACAGATGATCCATATGATGCACTACCACCTCAATTTAAGTACGCATTATCAACAGTGAGAACAATTCATAAACAAAAGAAATTCTTTTATTTATTCTATAACTGGAAACCTAATTTTTCTACATGGATGGTAAACCTGGAAAGAATATTTACCCACCCATTTGAGCGAAGAACTGGTACCTTTCCAGCACCATACCATAATATGTTGGTAGGTTAAATAATTCCTTTATTTATTCGTAAACGGGAACCTATTTCTTTTACATTGATGGTAAACCTGGTAAGAAGCTCTACCCACCCTCAACACATTTGACCGAAGAAATGGTACCTTGCTAGGACCATACCATAATCTGAATACGTCAATATTATTCAATATATTCAAGAGCCACACCTGGAAAACCTCATGCAAGGGAGGACTCAGGAGCATGCCTGTTAGGATTTGAAACCGTGTCATTGTCACAAAAACTTCTCTAAGTTTCCACTAGTCCAGAGCCTGATGTAAAAAGCAACATAAGTTCTTATAATCGAATTCAAAATTGTATGCATGCTTCTCTAATATTGTTAGCATGGGGGCTATTAAATTCAATTTGTGTCTACAGGAGGGAGGCCAAACACACATACATGTGTGCCTCCAAGTTCTATCGATAAAAATATATGAGTACAATGAGCATATTATGCAAAAAGGGTGGATAGCACAAAGGCTTTTGCCATAGAAACATATAAAGGGCAGGTGATGTTGGGACTAAGTACTAAAACATGCTACCTATGAGCTTGTGAATATTGTGATTTATAAAACATCGTTGCACAGACACAATCAAATTCCACCCCTTAATGAAGACACATGCCTTCATGCAAGAGTGCAGCATGAGCCTGACAGTGAAACATAAATCAAACTATTCCTTTGTAAATTTTCAGGCATCATGCGAAGGAGTGACATATGTCTGGTCAGGAAGCACAACTAACCTATATTACCTATAAAATGCTGAAAGGGTGTGAGGGGAAACACCAAACCCCCATAGGATATGTAGACCTAAGACCACTGAAGTCCAATAGACCCCAGCCAACAAGAGCACCCTTGATGGGCCACAACAAGTCAACAATGGCATGGGAGTGGCAGAAAAAGGTTATTTCCAATGCCTTGCAAACAACATCACACACACCAGTAGGCAAATTGAAACTGAGAAAGCCTTCTGCACTAAAGCAATTGTGTTGTGGCTAGAAATAAAGAGCATCATGGCTTTTTCCCATTGCACACAGAAAATTGAAACTGATATGAAAAGAAAAATGATATCAGCTCTTCCATATCAGGACAGGACAGATAAGGTCAAATTAAAATGGTTATAAAATGCAAACCAATAGTGCATCTGCCATATCAGGATTCAGGACAAAGCAAACAAGATAAAATCTTCAGCAGTCTCTAGGTTGGTTAGCCTTTGCATGAGATTATTTAGTTTTGGAACCTTCTCCCTTAATGACGTCCACATGGTTATGTTATGAAACGCTGTATTTAACTCTAACCTCCCGAGGTCTTGAGTTAAGTCTGTCAAAGTGTGTGGCTGTGTTATGATGCAAATTAAATCTACATTTTTTATTGACGTATGACAAATCATGGTCGTGTTCAGTTTGCAAAATAGCAAGGTGTGATCAAAGATGTTCACTTACTCTCCTATGTCAGTAGTCATGATTATAGATTCCAATCAAATAGTTGATAAACTTAGTAACAATCCAATTTCAATTAAAACTACACGACCAAAATAGAGTATGTGATTGATATTTTGTATACTTCTTCGAGATAGGGAAGCATAATTCATTCCCTAAGGTTCTTGAAGATGGCTCTATTTCCTATTATGCTTGGTTTCTTGTGATAGTGACCAATGTGAAGCACTCAATTTCTTTGTGAAACATAGAAAAGTATGTTTAATGGAGTAGACAATTTCTTACTTTGTGAAACATAGAAAAGTACGTTTCGTGGAAAACCTTCAAAGGAAAAAACATTTTATGTTTATTTGTTGATTCAAAACAAATTCAGGCAATTCACTCTAAGGATAAAGATAGTATGCACTATGACTTGTTATTTACTTATCATGATTCTATTTTTAACAGGAAAGGAAATTATTTAGTGTAGTTTTAAATAAATGTTCAATGTTGAAATCTGAATGTAGTCATTGGCAAATGACAGTTAAACAAACCAATTTCTAAATGACGCCTTGCAAGATTAAGGTTTTTGCTGTTGTTTTTGATATAATGAAAGATATATACTTCAGTAGGTGCAAAAGGCTTTAAATTGGAAACTTGAACACTGAAACTTGCTAGTTAAATTTTCCAATCTTTTATTAACCTATTTTTATGGAGATTGATTGTGTTCTTGGAGAGTTATCTTTTTTTGAAGGATATGTACAAATTATTCTTTTCATCTTTAGTATACGATTTAAGAAATAGACTCTGTTCTTTGGTGCATGGCCATTACAAAAAGTACTTTTTTTCACTTTCGAAGGACTAGGTATGAAAGATAAGTTTTCTTATTTGATTTTGATATGATGTTTTTCTTTTGTTTCAACAATGTAATATCCGCTTTCAGGGATATCTCCAAAACACAAGAAAACTCCAACCAAAGATGGACTGAGAGGGCATTTACCAGATATTTCACCTTTGAAAAGATGGTGAGATCTGGAGGCTATCTGGCCCTTTCCAGACTCTGTCTAAGAGTATGGGGAAACATACCAAGTGGTATAGAAACAGGAATGCTCGAGGAGAAAAATAACAGTAGTGCAAGCATTCAATATCATATATACAGGACATGTAACAGAGACTCAAGAAATGTAGAGAGAATGCTGAGCCATTTTATTATACTAAGAAATATAAGTGAGTACAATAGGTGATCAGAGTGATGGCACCTAAACCTGCACAAGGCAAGTTAAGAAATACTCTCAGAATGCTGCTGGAATGGGTGTTCTTTGATCTGCGTCCAATGCTGCTGGACAATTGTCGTGTAGCTGCTGTTGTTGGAACAAGATGAGTATACGGGGCTGCTACCCTACTCGGAATAAGCTGAAACTCTGGAATCAGCCTCTACTCACCAAACCCAGGAAAGCCCAGAGAGCGTTTCTGGAATGGAAAACCTCTGAAAATACCTCCCTTGAGGATCTACGCTATCCTCCCAAGGGCCACGCTAAGAATGACTGGAATCCTCAAAAATATGATCCCCCGCTCAACAAAAAGTCTCCAATAGGCAAGGGTTGTCCCCCTGCTCAATCTCCTAACCAAAATCCTCCAAAAGAATACCACACTGGAGCTTCCCCAATATGGGTTGTGTCCTCCCTCTCAGGACTGCGCAGTCAATAGATGCAATGATCCTCCACGAATGACGCAACTCGATCCTCCTTTAAAATAATGATGGGAATGACTCACCTGAGCGAGCACTCAAAGTCTCTCGGGGCTGAGGGTGAGATCTCTGAACGGAGACACTCAATGCACTAAACAACGCTGCAGATAGGCTAAACAGCCAACGTGCTCAAAGTCGTAATGACCAGCTCCAAATGCATAAAATTGAATGACCAAAATGAGGAGGCTCTCCTCCTTTTATAACGTTGGCCTCTCTCTCAAACCCTAGGCCCATCATCTCCAACGTAGCCTCTCTTGGCCCCACGCTGCCAACTCAACCTGCGCAGTCCCTCCACGTGCTCTAGTGGGTCCCCTCTCTACGTGGTATCTTTTCCCCCCTTGGCCTACTTAAGTTACAACGTTGTGTCTACTAGGGAGTGAAATTTATGTTTAGAGTGAGTTATGTCCCCCTCTACTCACTTTTATTTATAATTTAACTATAATAGGAAAAATTGATCAAAATTAATATTTCTAATTAGCTGCTACTAATTGGAAATATTACAGTCCTCCCCGCCAAAAATTGCTTGTCCTCAAGCAATGCCTGAACAAGCCCCCTCTCTAGCTGATGCTCCCCACCATCACTGTAAAATGTGCCTGGGTCCCAGATGCACCACTGAATCTCCCCTGTCCTCTGTATCACCTTGATATGGAGGGATCTCTCAATGCTGGGATCCCAAATTGATCTCTCACTATACCTGTCATCAAACAATCCTCCCGGATCCCCACGCCACGATGGCCAATCATTGCCCAAGTCCCACGGCTCGGACTGCACACTACCTCTGGCTATAACTGATGCTTTAAGAAGTGAAGACCACCAACAAGCATCAATGCTCCCTGGATCCTGTTGTGATGTACCTGTAACCGTATATGCTGCCCCACCAACTATGTACCAACTCATCACCTCCCTCTAATCTAGCCCCTGACTCAATCCAATGCTAATCCTGCTCTCCTGAAGTCGGGATGGAATGTTGAAGAAATGTTGACCTGTGTCCCACTGCCAACTAGAATCTATAACATCTTTCATGTGTAAGGGCCCTTGCTCCACTATGATCCCTATGAAGAAGATCACACCATGAAGAGGGTACCAACTCATGATCTCCCACCAATCTACCTTGGAAGAAGGATCCAAGGTAGTGAAAACTGCATACGAGACACGTCTAGAGTGTTGTCACTAGCCCATACTGAACTCACACTACTTTTTCCTGTCTATCGACGAGATCTGCCTGTAGCGGAAGGTACCTCTCTCTATAAAGTGCCAAAGTGGGCTACATATGCTGCAAGCCCCATCAATGTACCCCTGGAGAATGCAGCGCCCTGAAAGTACTGCAGCCCTGCTGAATGCATGTGCATCTATCTGTACCTCATCAGTGTGTCGGCCCAACAATGGGTGCTCCACCATCTCCAACAACTCATCCCTCTCCTGATCGGGAATGTAATGCTCCTGATGTCTACTCGCCCCCTCCAGGACTATCCCATCAATCTCCAACATCCCCAGAGGATTTGGATCTGCAACTACTATCACCGCACTCGATGTCAGTGCATCTGACTGCTCCTCCTCAATGGCTGACCCCAAGGTTAGCCGCATATCCATCACGGACTTGATGTGAGCCTCCATCTAGCTCTCCCCCAAAGGATTATCATGCATGATGTGCATAGTATCCTCCTCTACTGACTTAGGCTCCATCTTATACTGCTCTGGATGAATCGTCACAAGTGACTCATCGCGCAGAGTATCTCCCGTAGAGTCCCCTGACTGCTCACCCTGTACACTGGAATGCAGCTTTGGTCTACTTTCATCATCTCTGCATGACTGCTCTCGCTCCCCAGAAGCGTCCTCAACTGATCCTATGGACTCATATAAAGAAGAGTCCTCACCCTGGCATACAGAAGGAATGCCCTCCTGTTCTACCTCCACCACCTCATCTACATTGAATATGCCATCCACCCTCTCGATAATGTGTCGATACGTTGTTTGGAGCCCAGACACATATTGGGATGCTACCTCTGCTGTACCCAGTATCCTCTACTCATGCATGGTCTCGACACGCCCTGAGAAAAGAGTGACGCATGTCTCCCTCATGACATGCTCCCAAATCGTAGGCTCAATGATGATTGATGTGCCACCCCTGCAGAGGATCATCTCATCCCCTGATCTGTGGCTGCCAACTAGCGCACCGACCCAGTGCCACTGCTGAGAAGTCTCTCCCCTAGTGTGCTGAGTGCCATCCAAATATCTTGGGTGAGCCTCACGTAGCCCGCTGCTCATGCCCAAAGTGCCAAAGGACAACAACAAAATTGGTTGCGCCCGTGAGTGATGTAGAAGAGGGTCGGGTGCATGAGTCCCCACAGATACCATCAAGTATCGCTCATTTGTCTCCCCATCGATCCTGGGTGAACTACCCCCAAAGGTAAGCCTAGTGTCCCTGTCCGTGAGTCTCCCTAGACACAATACTCTAAGACCCTACTGTGCAGCACCATATGCCCTCGCATACCACTGATCATCCCTGTACTCCTCGACATGCCACTGCACACTGAGGCATACCCCTGTATACTCCTGGATACCCCCTGCTGCTGCTGTACAACCCTGTACCGTCTCGTGCCCTGTCTGTGTCCAGGCATTGGTCACTCCTCGCGTGTTCTCAATGCGATGTAGGACACTCCTACTCCCCAATGCAGTCCCACACACTACGATACACCACCATGCAACTCCATGTCCACAAGTAGTCCACTGCTCAATGCTAGAGGTTCCCACACATCCTTGGATGTGATGACCTAGAGTTGTGCCTCTACATGTCGGACCACCCCCAATCGGTATCATCATCTCCACTGTCGCATCGCTATACCCGCTGACAAATGGATCATCACTCCAAACCCTCCCCGAGGGGTCTGAGAAGTGAATCTCCCTAAGTGTCAGTAGTGATACCACCACTGCTCGGCTCTGTTGTGACCTCTATGCCCCACACAAAGGTGAAGAATCCTCGGCCCCATACAAGGCACCATCTAGTGGTCTGTCAATGCCACCTCCTCCGATCAGCTCCTGCCAAGGTATGTTGATCACCCTGTGACCTCGCATACAAGTGCCATACCAAGACAACCTAGAGAGTCTGCCCATAAACTGGTTGGCCACTGGAGCTGACCAAAACTCCCCAAGCGAATGCGCATGCTCAACTGCTAGGCCAACTGTACCCTCCAAGACATAGTCAACCGACCTGCCTGGGAAACAATAGGTAGTCCCACCTAGATCCCAATGCCAGTTTTGGATTCCTGTAATCCCAACACCTGGAAACTCCTGCTAAACTACACCCGGGTCCACAACTATCTCTATAACCCACTCCACCGGGTACCATCTCAAAATCTCTCGCCATCCAACCTCAACATGTGGATGCTACACCCTATGCAACTCCGATTGTCTTATCCTGCTAACCAAGTCAACGTATGAGGTCTGCCTAGGTGGCTCCACCTCTCTCTCTCCAATGGAAAGAGCTGACCCAACAATGCTGCTAGCCCCATCTATGCATGCCTAAAGGGGGCTACTTTGACACTCAACTGTGTCCTCTAGCTGTACCATTAGGGAATCCAGTCGTTCCCCAATGTGGGCCAACTTGGCCACTGACTCGGCACAAACCACTCTCCTGCCCTCTATCTCCTCGTTCTGTAACAAAATAGCCTCTCGTACTGATGTGGCCTTCCCTTTCAAAACTTGAAGGTCGGCTCGAAGCTGATGACACCGTTGTGTGCGACCATCGTCCAATACCTCTGTATCTACTAGTGCCTCATCAAAGGTGGATACATCTCCTGGCACCTCACCCATCTGTCGCGCGCTGCTACCACCTGGAGACTCGAACACTACCCCGGTCATCACCTCAATAGATGGCACCACTAGGGTAAACTCTACTCTCTCTACCAAGATGCCAACCGATAAGGTCAAAGAGTCTCCAACGCAGATGACCCCTGCGTCATACTGGGTGTATCTACATGCTCCCCATGATCCTGTGTGCCCTCATCCCCCAAGTGCGAGGTAGCCATTTTGATGGCTTCCCCCTCCATTATTCGGTCAAGCTGGAAAGAGGCATCCAACTTTTCCACCCGATCTCGAACCGTGAAATTAGTGAATCCGTCATACGTGGGAAAATGTGTACCCCTAGTGGTACGCTGCAACTCTGAACTCTGTGTGCTAGACCCCCCACTATTCCTTCCTCCTTCATCCTGCCTGAGCTGCCAATAATCTCCGAAGGGAAAAGTCGCTCTGAAGTTTTCCCCCATGGACTGCCATTCGAAAAAATAATCTCCAAAGGGTATATGATCATGCCGCCTCCCTTTCTCACTCGGTACTGGAGGTAAGAATGTAGGCATTGTGATCCTGGTTGGCCTACTGAAGGTTGGTAAATGTTGGTCACACTGTTGTGATACCCCCATATTTTCCACCTCTACTTCGTTTGGTGGGTAAGATTCTTCCTACCCTCTTTGTTCATAGAAAAATATCCCCATGGTTTCTCTTCCAGTGTCACAGACAACTAACTCCACAGGCTGAGCCAGATCTATGCTTCGATACCACTGTAATATCCCCTTTCAGGGATATCTCTAAAACACAAGAAAACTCCAACCAGAGATGGACTGGGAGGGCATTTACCAGATATTTCACCTCTGAAGAGAGGGTGAGATCTGGAGGCTATCTGGCCCTTTCCAGACTCTGTCTAAGAGTATGGGGAAACACACCAAGTGGTATAGAAACAGGAATGCTCGAGGAGAAAAATAACAGTAGTGTAAGCATTCAATATCATATATATAGGACATGTAACAGATACTCAAGAAATGTAGAGAGAATGCTGAGCCATTTTATTATATTGAGAAATATAAGTGAGTACAATAGGTGATTAGAGTGATGGCACCTAAACCTACACAAGGCAAGTTAAGAAATACTCTCAAAATGCTGCTGGAATGACTATTCTCTGATTTGTGTCCAATGTTGTTGGACAACTGTCGTGTAGCTGCTGTTGCTGGAACAAGATGAGTATACGGGGCTGCTCCCCTACTTAGAATAAGCTAAAACTCTGGAATCAGCCTCTACTCACCAAACTCGGGAAAGCCCAGAGAGCATTTTTGGAATGGACAACCTCCGAAAATACCTCCCTTGAGGATCTACACTATCGTCCCAAGGGCCACGTTGAGACTGACTGGAATCCTAAAAAATATGATCCCCCGCTCAACAAAAAGTCTCCAATAGGCAAGGGCTATCCCCCTGCTCAATCTCCTGACCAAAATCCTCCAAAATAATAAGACACTGGAGCTTCCCCAATATGGGCTGCATCCTCCCTCTCAGGACTGCGCAGTCAATAGATGCAATGCTCCTCCACGAATGACACAACTCGATCCTCCTGCAAAATACTGATGGGAATGCCTCATCCGAGCGAGCACTCGAAGTCTCTCGGGGCTGAGGGTGAGATCTCCGAACGGAGACACTCAATGCACTAAACAGTGCTGCAGACAGGCTAAACAGCCAGCGTGCTCAAATTCGTAATGACCAGCTCCAAATGCATAAACTCGAATGACCAAAATGAGGAGGTTCTTCTCCTTTTATAACGTTGGCCTCTCTCTCAAACCCTAGGCCCATCATCTCCAACGTAGCCTCTCTTTGCCCCATGTTGCCAACTCAACCTGCGTAGTCCCTCCACGTGCTCTAGTGGGTCCCCTCTCTACGTGGTCTCTTTTCCCCCCTTGGCCTACTTAAGTTACAACGTTGTGTCTACTAGGGAGTGAACTTTATGTTTAGAATGAGTTATGTCCCCCTCTACTCACTTTTATTTATAATTTAACTATAGTAGGAAAAATTGATCAAAATTAATATTTCCAATTAGCTATTGCTAATTGGGAATATTAGACACAAAGTAATGCATGCTCCAATTGAATGCATTGATGAAATTTTGTCCTTGCTCCATTCCTCATCCGATTTTGTGGGTTTGGACCTTCCACCGGATGATGATGATACATGGATTTAAAATGGAGAAGAGGATATGGCTGCTGCCATGCTATAGAGACAGAAGGAAATAGATTCATATGAGAGAGATTGACTTAAGAAGAAGCAATCAAAGAATCCTACAGGGAATTACTCTACCTCAAGAGAGACTATGAATGATTTTAATGTGGAAGATGTAGTGAAGAATATGCAGGAATTTGTGGATAAATTTCAAGTTATGAAGGAGCTGAAGTTCGAGGAAATGGGTAGTGCTAGTTAATATGTTTCTTGAATGTGATTGGTTGTTCTATTGCTAAATATCATTTAATTTAACCAGAAACATGCATAAAGAAATAATCCTACCAACCTCTATAGTTTCAACACAATTCTTTGGGCACTTATGTCTTCTAGATAGGGCTGCCATTTATGGATAGGAGTTTTTCTTACGTAGAAATAAAAAATGTGTATCCTTATCAAAGCATTAGTATACAACACATGCCCTTATGTGCATTGGTCCTTGGATGTTCTCATGAACCAAAAAAATATTGCCAGGATGTTGTAGAAGAATTGACATTTTCTAGCAGAGAAAGCTGAGCATATATTTTAGCTTGGATTCATCTCTTTGACAGCTACTATAGATTGGTAATGCAAGGCCCCTGTTGGTCAATGTTTTCAACATATCATGGATCTAGCACCATTTACAATTTTTCCATGTAGGTGAAATATAAACTAATGTAACAATAGGAAGTTGTTGTCAAAAATAAGGTGATACGAAGGGAACCATTGTTAGATTTAGCTTCACAAGGTATCAAGCATTATACTTCCTTGTTAGTCAGATATGATGTTTTGTCGTAGGTGAAGATTCTAGTCCCAAGCGCAGCAAGAAGAAGAAGAAGAAAACACGGGGCAACGATGGTGAAGAGGAAGAAGAAGAACAAAAGGAAGAGAAAGAAGAGAATCCCAATGCAGTTTCTAATTTCAATATCTTGGTGCCACTGAGGCAGAAGCTCAAGTCCAAGGGGATTGAGTCACTCTGCCACATCCAGGCAATGACCTTTGAGATTATCTTCAATGGCTCAGACATGGGTGGTCGAGCTTGTACAGGCCAGGGTAAAAAATTGGCTTTTGTGTTGCCTATTGTGGAGTCGTTAACAAGTGGTCCAAATGCCAAAGGTAAGAATACAGCCTATGGGAGGGCCCCCAGTGTGATTGTGTTAGTTCTAACAAGGGAGCTTGCAAAACAGGTCCATGTTGAATTTGAGGTTTATGGTGGAGTTGTTGGCCTTCATTCTTCCTCTGTATATGGAGGTGCTCCCTATGGTCCACGGGAATATGCATTGCGTAGAGGTGTGAATATCATTGTAGGTACACCTGGGCACATTAAGGATCATATTGAAAGAGGGACGTTGAATCTGAAATCCTTGAAATTTCGTGTCTTGGATGAGGTTGATGAAATACTGAACATGGGCTTTGTAGAACATATTAAGATCATTCTTGGAAAATTTGAGGATGCAAGCAAGGTTCAGGCGCTTCTTTTTAGTGCAACAATGCCATATTGGGTATAGAATATTGCATCAAGGTTCTTGAAACATGACATAAAAACTACAGATCTTGTGGGAGATGATAATATGAAAGCTAATAGAGGTGTGAGACACATCGTTCTTCCTTGTTTCTATTCAGAAAGACCACAAGTTATACCAGATGTTATTCGCTGCTATAACAATGGGGGAAGTGTGATTTTTTTTACTGATACAATTAATGACGAATTTGAACTCGCTGGATCTTTGCCAAATGCTCGTGCTTTGCATGGAGATATACAACAATCACAACGTGAAGTGATTCTTGCTGGATTATGTTCGAGAAAGTTTGCACTCCTAGTTGCGACTGATGTTGTGGCACGCGGTTTGGACATCAATGATGTACATATTCTAATTCAGTGTGAACCACCAAGAGATGTGGAAACATACATTCCTACATAAACCACCCATGGAGACTCTTAAGTACAGTATGGATTGAGACCCCTACCTTGCTCTATGTTATTCAAACGAGACTTCTTCTACAAGCCTCCATAGAGAAAGTCCTTGTAGGATTTCAAAGGCTTCTTGACTTCTTTATTCAATGGCCATCTCTACCCATCAACTCCCCCCTTTAGGTACTCTTTAGACACACCAAGGTCACTTCCTATCATCTAAACATGACTTGAGCCAAGTGAGTAGCGAGAATATCTATATGCAATACATCTATGCACATGGTCATTTGTTGGAGAAGAGTTTCGCAAAAAAATCTAGAAAATATGGCAAATTATAATTTTTTCGTAAATATTGCATTTATATTAAGGCAATGCATGTTTTTCCTCGCACTAGTGAGTCAAATTCAACAAGAAGTGCAAAACTCATTAAGTACTTATCTGTCAAACTTTGACAATTAAGCAATCACAATTCAAACTAATGTCAATGAGTAATCCAAAAGACATCCATAAGGATCATCTTCCTAATGTGACGATACATTTTTAAAGTGTATGATATCAATTGACCTATGTTCAAGTATGAATAATCCAAACAAGTCTCTTTTAATTTGGAATAAACTTTTCGGTAACATTCCTCCTTTTTTTTATGAAGATAAACCTATTTTGCAATAAATAGACACAGAATACAATTTATAACAAATTGCACTTATCAATAAAGTTTCTCCTCTGTTTGGGGAAGAAAGACTTATTATCCAACATGGATAATAGTAAATACATACACCATATATAGCTTATACAAACAATTTGTAGAAAGATCCACAATTCTTTAGTTTCTTGAAATCCCACTAATAATGCCAAAAAACAACAGTTAAAAATTTTATTACACGCTCCATAATTTAAAAACAAAAAAATTCCATGATCCAAAACATTAGAAAACATCTTAAACTTCCACCCCATTTCAAGGGCTTCAAGCCACTTCTTACCATTTTTCTAAACTTCAAGTATCACAAGGCCATTGTTGGATATTACAAAGAGGGTTAACTATTTGAAGCCCATAAAAACACAAAAAATTGTATTTTTCTCTATGGTATAATGTTCAGTGCAACAATGAATTTGAGAAGAGGATCTTATCTCATTTGAATCCCTTTGAGCTTTGTGGTACATCTGAAGAATGAACATGAAGAATAAGGAATTCTTGGTCTAGGTCTGCTAACTCTTATTCCAATAGACAATTTAAGAAATCAGAATGAACATATGCATACACACATCCATATATTTTCTTATGTAGTAACATACAGTTTTAACTACTAACATTAGCCTAAAAATAAATATAAGAAAAATATGCCACTTGACTGTGCCTCCAGTTAGCCATAAGAATCACATGCAAGTTGAATTTGCCTCCAGTTTCCACTAGAAATGGAGGACCTGAAAGTTCATTGGAATAACTGGAATAACTAGATCATCTTATCAAATAATTTGCTAAAAACAGTCATACAAACAAACTATATTTCTGAAAATAAGTAGCTAGAACCATGGTTCAATGCTTTGAAACTCTTTAAAGCTAACCTCTGCATAAATCAACCCCGGAGCTAGAATACAACAGTCATATTTCATATCGTGCTTCCAATGTAATTTTCTGCATAGGGGTTCAAAGCGGCTAGGTAGTGAGGTTGACCTGGTGCTTCAAACAAGTTTTTCCACGTTGTTATCAATAAATCAGTCTATCAATGGGTCTTCCAACTTCAATATAAAAAAAATGGAGCACGGGCATGGGGGTGCACAGATTAAAACACCAGCTGAAACCTACATTGAGCCTTCATTTTCAAGTAAAGGAATCCTTCTATAATCCACCACTTTCTGTTGATTTCTGCAGATCTGACATAAAAAATAATTCATAGATATTATAAAAAGGAGTTATCACTGTATATCTATATATCCAAAAGTTAAAATTTTGTTCTGCATCCAAAGGCATTAACATTCAAACCCATGGCATGCCAAGAGCACATTCAAACTCCTTAGCTCTCTCTTGCATGATATAGTTACCAACACTGAGATCTTTTACAAAATCAAGTGTGGATTCTACATGACAAAGGACATTACCTCGTTCATAGTACCCAATATTAATTTTTTTTCAAAATTAAATGTGGATTCACCAATAGGACCTCTTTTCACTGGTGAGCTTGAAAGAGCATTAAACCATCTACCATAGTTTCATTCTAACATTACCTTGTTCACAGTAGCCAATATTAGTTTTTTTTCAAAATTAAATGTGGATTCACCAACAGGACCTCCGTTCACAAGTAAGGTTGACAGAGCATTAAACCATCTACCATAGTTTCATTCTAAATGTGGTCTACCACACCATAATGACACATCAAAGCGTTGAGGAAGGGTGCAAGCTCCAGAGGATTTTCGTGGAATTGTTACTCCTCAGACCTGGTCCCTGAGCGAAAGTATATGTGTCTCGTGGTGCATATAGGAAGCTTAGTGCATGTTAATGTGTGGGTTCTACCTGACAGGGAACATTGTTTTGTCCATATAAGTCCAACTATAATATTTCTACCTGACAAGAGACATTGCCTCATTTGAAATCTTCGCAAAGACATTACATAATTGTGTTTTTTTTCTTCTAAAAATAAGTGTGGGTTAACCAACGGGGGCTTGATTCACTAATGATATTGACTGAATACCAGGCCATCTGCCCTTGTTCCATTCTCGTTGTGGTCTGCCCTACAGGAATGGCATGTCAAAAATGGCTGAGGCTGAGCTCAATCTCTGGCAGATTTTGGTGGAACAATTACTTGACCATTACCTGAACCAAGAGGAACTGGGTTTTAAGCAGTACAACCATCAAGCTCAAGGAATGATAAAATGTGGGTTCTACCTGAGAGGGAGCATTTGCTTTGCCCAAAATTCCACAATTTAAGGGTCAGTCTACTCTTTGATGACAGTTTTACTGTACTTCTGCAGAAGGTAGAATTCATGCCAACCAACTGCTAAGCAATAGATGTGAACGATCATAATTAGCATTTTCCAAAAATTTAACTCAGTTATTATACTGATATATTTTTGTCACACCGAGCCTTAACTGTAAATACATCTTTATAACTCATTCTCCTCACTGCTGTGGTATCGAAATAATATTATAAGAGTAGTACTGAATTGAGGTAGAGGTAATTTCAACACTGTGATGTCATTGATATTGCGATGTTACTAAGATCCTTCTTTTCATAGTGACAGAGATTGACCTTTCTTGTGAACTTGCACCTAGCTTAATTATTGGACTGTCTTACTATGATTTGAGCCCTTTTGACATAGGTACTTTTAGAATGTTGAATTCGCCTCAAATAGGTCCTTTTAGAATGTTTATATGAGTCTATATGTATCCTACACATAGGTCCTTGTAGAATGTTGATACAGAGTCTATATGTATCCTACACCTAAAATAGGCCAAAAATACAATGGCCATAGGGCTGAATTTCAGGCCTGAAATAGGCCAAAATTGTGGATGCTACATTGGCCTAAATTTAGAGATTAATGTGCTTACTACAAGTCTACAGGTTAGAAAAAATATAGGTCAAAAAATTCCATCCAGGGGTCTAAAAATATGTCTCGTTTATTTTCTCTCCTACACTATTCTTTAGCTTCTCTTCACCAAGATAATATGATATTAATTGATGCTTATTCGATTTGAACATTGGTTCTTATATATTTGTCTTCCACAATGAAGGTAAATGATTATTGGAGAGGCATGTCATGCCTACATATGTAAGTTAGTAGTCTATCATGTTTGATCTTAAAAAAATATTTTTTATTCAATGAAAAGGAATTAGGATGTGTATGGATCTGTTGAGTAACCAGCTCCAAAAATAGAAGAAAAGAGATATGAACGCCTTAGAAATAAGCCACTTCGAGGGGGAAACCTCCAATACATTACATAAATGAACAATTCTTGGATGATACAAATGAACAAAACCTCCTTTCTATATATAGGAGTCCATGGGGCCATAATGTAATCCTAGTGGGCCACAATGTAATCCTAGCCGACCTAACAATAATAATTTAAGGGCACAATAATAACAAAATGGGGGTTACAAGGATACAATAATAAAAATAAGGGGGTATACACTAACATAATAAGGGGCTATATTATTAATATAGGGACTTAACATGCCCCTCTCCTTCAAACAAGTGTTGTCCTCAACGCTTGATTATTTCTTGATGCTTCTGTATAAAATTCTCATCCTCCCATGTGAAATATTTTACAGGAAAGTTCTTCCACTTGATGAGATACTCTGAAATTGATCGTACTTGTCGATTTCTTGTTTTTGTGACCGCTTCAGAACTTCTTTCGATGTGATGTTGATATTCCTGTTGTTTCATTAGATTCTGCACCAAAGTTAGGTTATCCTTTGAGAGTTGGAGAACTTGTTGTTGATGCTCGATGTCATCTTCCAATAATTTATCATCCATATTAGCTATTATTTGATCCTTCAAACCATCCAACTTAGCCTCCATTTCTGCTTTTAAAACATCTATTTCATCTTCGATTGCTCTTCGTAAGATCGAAACTTGTTGCACTTGGTACCGTAATTTTGATATCTCATACTGCAATTCTTCCTCTTCATGCATCATTGTATAGATTTCTGAGTGCTTAATGGGTACGGAATTATTTTTAGGAGGCATTTCAGAACTCAATACTGAAATATATGCTCAATAGGCCCTTGGAATCACTTCAAATTGATTTTTCAAACAAGATTTATGCAATTCGGGAAAAACAATATACACCTTTTACTTGATTTTGAGGAGCTCGATATTGGAATTGGATTATCTCTATGATTGAGCACTTCAATATCTAAATTTCGGTACCAATTTAGCCCTCTGAATTATCTTTCGAATGCCACAGTTTTGACCTGATTTGGATTCTCCAAGACAAATTTGTGTCCAATCTCCCACAATGACCTAATTATGGACTGGTTCAGTAGTGTGAACTTGTACGAATTTCCACGTGTCACTGTTTTGTTATTTGTCTCTGAAATTGATATCCAAGAAACTACAGGCTGTGTACTTGCGACCAATTTTGACGGCACTCCAATCCAATCTCCAGAGAGAGAGTTATTGAACTTTTCCCACGATCACCTCTTTGAGATGAAATTCAGGAGCCTAATAAAACACTACCTTCCACAGATCATATCTCCAAAAATATTGCGAACCAAGCTCTGAAATTTTTTGACAAATTTCCTCAGGATTTCAGCTTCGCACCATACAAATTTCAGATTCTGAACCTTCGTAGAAAAATTTTTATAGCAAAAATGCCACGATGACCTGTTTAGGAGCTTGAAAAAAGGCCTAACTTCCACAGATGATATCTCCGAAAATATTGCGAACCAAGCTCTGAAATTTTTAAACAATCTTCCTCAGGATTTCAGCTTCGTACCATAAAAATTTCAGCTTCTGAAACTTCGTAGAAAAACATTTATAGCGAAAATGCCACGATGACCTGTTTGGAGTAGCAAAACCCTAGAATCCCAAGCTCTGATACCAAATGTTGAGTAACCAGCTCCAAAAATAGAAGAAAAGAGATATGAACGCCTTAGAAATAAGCCACTTCGAGGGGGCAACCTCAAATACATTACATAAATGAAAAATTCTTGGATGATACAATTTACAAAACCTCCTTTCTATATAGAGGAGTCCATGGGGCCATAATGTAATCCTAGTGGGGCCACAATGTAATCCTAGCCGACCTAACAATAATAATTTAAGGGCACAATAATAACAATATGGGGGTTACAGGGGTACAATAATAACAATAAGGGGGGCTACACTAACATAATAAGGGGCTATACTATTAATATAGGGACTTAACAGGATCTGCAGTTTCATCTTGATCGTGATCATTTCAGCTCCCAAAGTAAGGGATCTGCAGTTCCATCTTGTGAGGATGAGATGGATTCCATTCAATCTGCATTTCAGGAAAAAAAAAGAACAAGCACTGTGAGCATGGTAAATCGGCAAGGAACAAGGAAACAGGAAACATATCCAAATAGCAGAATTCAGTCATTCTCCAAAAAAACCCACAAGATCAACATCAACAATTAATATTTCACCAAGCTCTATGCCAAAGAGATCCTTTGACTCTGCATTGCGCCAGATGGTATGCCTCCTATCTTGGAGTATTGGTTTTTTAAGCTTGCAGTGATGTTGTTAGCTCTAATTGCATGGGTTTCCATTTTTCGCTGTTTCACACAGCAATATTTTGTTATCTCTTAACTTTGGTCCTTTCCTGTATTTGCATTCTACTTGATTCTTGTAAAGTGAAAGCTTGAGGGTGTTATTCCTAACTGATAAGATTGGGATATCATTGACATCAATCCTCGCATGGAAGCAAGGCATTGCCTGATTTAGGGTTGTTTTGAGTTTGCTTTTCCCATGTGTTGATCTTGTTTTGAGGCTTCAAGTTCAAACATATGCACTAAAATGCAGTTGACATCAAAACTGTGAGCCATCTCCAAATGTTTTGAATACCAAAAAGGGACTATAAGCTAAGCTAAAATTGTTGAATATGACTTGTGCGCGAAACAGTAAAAAATTCATGATTTTATACCATATCTATGGTATTATGGCATCTACATACTCTATTTGACAAACATATGACCAACCAAAGACTCGTTGAGATACACATTACAATAACATAAATGTTGAAAACATCCAATGCTCCCGAGTCCCAACTCAACTAATATCTGACATACATGCAATCTTGAAAAATTATGTTCTAAGAAAATAGTGGCAGGCTTTGCTTAGAAGTCAGATAGTTAATATAATACTAGTCTAAGTTATAGGATATCAATTTATGTACATCTGCTTGTCATTTGGTGTAAATGTTACAACATTCTATAAGAATGGAAAATCTGGATTCAAACACTTACTGAAGTAAAGCAGGAAAAACCTTCTGGAAACCTTTTTCTAGCTTGGAAATGTTTTGAATTACAAATATGTAACAAAGGAAAGGATTGTTTACCTTTTAGTTCCAAAGAGAACTATTGGAACACCAGGTGAAAAATGCCTCAGCTTAGGAAGCCACTGCACAGTCATTGTGGAACTTATGTTAGACAACCATTTTAGTAAACAAGACATCCTCACATCAAAATTTCAAGATATTATATTTGTTTGGGTGGAAAAAATGTGTCTTCTCACAAGTTATTTCAAATAGAACCCAAAATAAGATTGCATAAAGCACAATCCACATAAAACAAACCTTTTTGGTAATATTCTCATAGCTTGCCTTGCTAATAAGAGAAAATTCCAGAATAAAAACATCTGCTCCCCTGTAGCTCAGAGCTCTTAATCTATTGTAGTCCTCTTGACCTGTTCCACCAAATTTTCAGAGAGGGCCTAAAATCTAAACTCCTAGAATGGTTACTCTTTGAAATAACTAGCAATGCACATAAAATGACTGTTTAAGAACTTTAAACCCAAGAAAACACATCTAGGAAAATAAATGCATCCTACAGTTTAACATGAAATATAGAATGTCTTTAAACAAAGACTACCGAAGAACAAGCAAATCTTGGATAAGAAATCCGATTCCACCATTAGTACCTATTGTACCCCACAGACCAAGGTTCACCGTGTTGCCATCCACCACAACATTTTTACTAAAGTTATCAAAAAATTTGGTACATAGTCCTGAGATCCACCATAAAAACATATAATTAATATTGCAGCCTCAACCAGACATTAATAAAGTAAATTAGGCACCAATTCCAAATAACACCAAAAGTTGAAATATGCACAAATCTTGTCACTTGTCAGCTAATTTATGCCATTATGTTCATTAAAATATTGCCCAGAAACTCCTTTAAAACCCTTTCACCAACAAAAAACTATTAAAAGTACTTGTATTTCTCTATTTTCAAAACATAGTGAAAAGGCTAGAAAATCTCTGGATCGTAATCCAGCAAAAGTTTCCCTAACTTGGAAGCACTAACGCTTAAATCAAGAGATCTATTAAGTAATCTCTGCCACAATAAATTCATAAACTGGCCGATAATGTCTTTAAAATCCTTTCTGTTGACCAAAAACCATTAATTTATCTTGTTTTTCCCAACTTCGATAATACAATGAAGAACTAGGAATAAGCTAATCAACTATAACTAATTTTTCCCTAACATAATAAAGCCTACACTTTAAATTCTGCAATATGATTTTGTTTCACAGTTAAATTCATTTCCAGCCAAAAGTTTCTTGAGAAGTTGAAACCCTTTTTGCCAACCAAAATCCATTAAATTTAATCTTTCCCTGTTACCATAATACAATAAGTCCTGAGGGCTTAGCTCAAATGGATGATGCCAATGTTGCTAGGACGTTGCTGGTAATCCAACAGGCTATGCAGGTCCCTGGTTCAATTCCCATGGGCCAGGTGCACTAGTGAACACCACTCACTTTTGAATTGGTACCATCCTCAGAACAGGGGAGAAGTGTCCTTGAGTTTCCCTAGGGAGGTTTTTACTGCCCTGAGTTTCCCTAGGGAGTTATTTTCATCACCTGCATCAAGGCATGGGTTGTCTTCTGCATCAAGGCCTCGAAGTGAGGCTCGAAATAGATCAAGGAAATAGTCTGTTTCCCCAACAGTTTCTAGAAGTGTGAGCTCTTCGAAGAGCCATGATCGTGATCATTTCAGCTCCCAAAGTAAGGGATCTCCAGTTTCATCTTGTGAGGATGAGATGGATTCCATTCAGTCTGCATTTTCAGGAAAAAAAATAACAAGCACTGTGAGCATGGTAAATTGGCAAGGAACAAGAAAACAATAAACATATCGAAATAGAAGAATTCGGTCATTCTCCAAAAAACCCACAAGATCAACATCAACAATTAATATTTCACCAAGCTTTGTGCTAAAGAGATCCCTTTTCGACTCTGCAGCTACCTGCACCAAATTATGTGCCTCCCTATCTTGGAGTATTGGCTTTTTTAAGCTTGCAGTTGATGTTGTTAGCTCTAATTGAATGGGTTTCCATTTTTATGTTAATTGACACAAAAATATTTTGTTATCTCTTAACTCTGGTCCTTTTCATCTATTTGCATTCTACTTGATTCTCGTAAAGTGAAAAGCTTGAGGGTTTTATTCCCAACCGATAAGATTGGGATATCATTGACATGCGATCCTCACATGGAAGCAAGGCATTGCCCGATTTTGGGTTGTTTTGAGTTTTCTTTCCCATGTGTTGATCTTGTTTTTGAGAGCTTCCAAGTTCAAACATATGCCCAAAAATGCAGATTGACATCAAAACCGCAGAGCTGAGGCTTAACAAGTGTCTGTTAGTCAATGGCCATCCTTGGTGCGCATTAGTAGAGTCCTTTTATATGTGTTCATTTGAGTAAGATGTGTATCGAGTAATGGTGTATACTGTCCTCGCTCCCCTCTATTCTAATTTCTGTGTATATTCTCTCGATTGTTATGTTCCCCATACTATGGTCTATCATCTTATACGTGCTTGTATGTTCATTGATTTTGGTTCTTAAACTATTTTTACTATTTCTTAATATTTTTCCGTGATATCATCTACCGTGTTTGTTTTACGACTTAGTGGTGATATTCGAGTATTTTTCCTTTGGCCTATAAATTTTAGCTGCGGTGTACACTTCATTAAGATATATAGAAAACTAAAATTTTCATATATTTCACTTTATTACCGTTTTCCACATTCTCCACACTTCCAGCGTTTAACCTGCGCTGCAAATGCTAGTTCTATTACTTTTTTTTATTGTATCGAGATCGATTAAAAATTTTGTATTAAAATTTTTTAAAGTATCTACTAAAATTATTTCGGAACGCTAATGTTTTGATTTTGCACTTTCTAAAAAGACTCCATAATTATGGATGATTGCTTTTCATCGGGTATTGTTTTTCTACTTCAATTTTTTTTGGCTTAATGCGAAGTTAGTTTGTAAAATTCTCTAGGTTATAATCCAATGATTGGTCAAGTTCTAAGATTATGATAGATCAATCTCAGCTATTTTAACAAGTCATTGAAAGTCATTGGTTATATTGTTAGATTTCTATTTCCTATATTAGCCGTATCGTGAAGAATAGCCATATGGTCTAGGTCATTTCAGTCAAGGAGCTTGACCCTATTCATTTTTGTAAAATATTTCCGCATGTCAGAAAAAGCTATTGTCTTCAACATGTGTATACTTGTAATGGGATCCAGGGCATTTTCCCCGGCTAGACTTATCTTCTAACGAAAGGTTGTCAGTACTCTCTCCCGCCATGGTGGATAAAATATAAAATTAGTATCAACTCCGTTTGGTTTTCCTTGCTTGCAATATTGATTCGATACGTGATAGGGATGTCTAAAGCGTAAGAGGAAGATATGAAAGCTGCATACATATCACAGGTGTTTGTATGTGTCGTGACATGTTATAAGAAAGGTCTTAGTGCTAACTTGCACTTCTAGTGCATTCACATGGAGATGAAGTTTCAAAGATAATTTTAGTTCCAGGTATTTATTAGACTTGAGGCTATAAGTTAGAATGTTAAGTTACTGCAAAGCATTGACAATTAAAGCTAAAAGCATAAGATTAAACCAGCTAAAACAACGTGACTATTGCCTTGTTGTGTAATATTCCACATTAACGAAGTTCTACGTGAGTCCCCGAGAGTTGATGAAAAAGGCCGAAATGATGACACTAAAATTTAAAAGAAGTGTAAAATAGCTTGTAATCATGATTTTTTTGTTACCCTAGACGATCGAACTTCTTCGAAGTTTAACCATAGGAGAAGTCATTCTATTGTGGGAACTGCGATCTCTTCGAAATCGCATGGACCAACCAGACATATGCCACCGCTATTTAAACAAGTTTTATTATTTTACGTACTCTGTCCAAGTCATAATGCATTAGCTTATATGATGAAGGTTTTAACAAACCCTCAGGACCGCATTTTCCCCTGTACAAAACGAATAGCTTAAAAGTATATTGCAGTTTTCTTATGTAATATTTAACTCCCGTATGAGACTGAAGTGATAATTTTGTTTGCGCTGGAAACGTTTTATGTGTAAAAGAGATTTTCGAGCTTGTTGACCTGTCAGTGAGTGTACACATTATTTTTCTTTAATATTACTTCTTTGGTTTTGTAGGTGAGAACATATTTAAGGATGCTTATTGATTCTAATGATCCAATGATATTGACCAAATACGTGAATCAAGGATTTTGAAATTAAGTATCTAAAATATTGGAGGAGGTTTAGGCGTTAATTACTATCACAAGGGTGAAGCGCTTCCTACCCCTAAGGATCTTATAAATTCTCAGCAAGTCCTTAACAACTTTTTAAGCAATGACTTAAACTAAGTTACTTTTTATTCAAACTTACACTCTTTTATCTCACTGTTACCGTGGTTGGCCTTGTTCAGCCTATTTTGAGAATATATATAGACACTTTAAAGATGTATATTTGCTACCATTGGTTGTTTCTTCGTGTAGAGAGAGATAGTATTATCTCGGGAAATCTTACACTCATTGTTACGAGCATGGGATATCTCTTGTTGCAAACTACGGTGTTCTTGTGAGTTGAGGTTATAGATCCAAGATACATGGTAACAAGAACTTCTCATTTTAATTGGATGGCAAAGATGGCAGAAGCTTATTGGCCTAGCCTTTATGGAGCTTACCAAGTTAGTACACTACATTTGACTTGGGGAAAACCCAACTTTTTTCGATGATGCATGATTGAAGGATAATTTTGTCCTACTTTTGTAGTCTCCTTGTTGACAAGAAATATTACTGGTAGTGAGGTTACCCTGCATACTCATGACAGACCATTCTTTCTCATGACGAGCACACAGCTAGAAAAGTTGTGATTTGAATCATAAAGTGATTTTGAGATTTTGAGAGGTTTCTAACTCGATATTCTTCTTGAAGTACACAACACATTGAGCTACTTTCTCCACTTCTGCCCCAAAGGAAAAAATTCAAACTTTTGATGTTGTTGAGGCCCTGATACTCATGAGTCTCGCCAGACTTTTTAGGGAAAAGGACAGAACTTCCAACTCCCGTAGAAATGGTGGTGAGTTTACGTGACAATAATTATCACACCTAATATACATGCAGTGATGAGAAGGAATTGATTTTCCAATACTGCAGTATTTAATTGTTTCTAGAATTATTTTTGTGATGCTTCTTTGAAGGCATACACTTGTGGTCGAACTTTGTGAGGTGGCGTATCCTCTGTCAACGCAAGGTGAATGGTGGTCCATGGCCACGTGGGAGCTTACGCATGAGTATAGCATCAAATTACAACTTAAGAATGAGAGCGAAAGCAGAATACCGGGTAAGTTGAGTTGTGAATGCATATTTTTAAAAAGCTTTGCAATGCCGATTTTGACGATTGAGAGAATGCTAGACAGCATTCAAGATGATGGATCAGGTTAAAAGATAAAGACATGCCGAAACAATTGTAGGTGATTTCTATAATTCATGACATTGTTGACCATCTTGTCTTATAGCCAGTACAAAAACAAAGTCAGAGTGGTCTTCTATGTAAAGTTTGCTAGGTCACAGCCTTCGCTATTGGTGTTGAACTTAGATCTTGAAAATTACAAAATTTTTGGTTTGACGTTGCATGATTTTGATATGAATATTTTTTTAGAGTAAATGTAACCGAGCATGAACTTTTCATTTTCCTCTTCCGCTATTGGTGTGTTCTCTACATGGATTACTCTCACAGAGTGTATTTGTATGAGCTTTATTGAAGGTGTTTGTATGACATCTTTTAAAGTTGTTAGAAGGCGCTTTAGACTACGTTTTAAAATCGGTTTTGTAGCAAGCAATTGAAAAGTTACATGTAAATACCCCTTTCTAGCACATTGAAAACTTTTTGATTGTGGATTTAGAGCAGTTTGAATATTTAGTTTCGATGATTATTCTGAATCATTTGAAGAAATATAGTAAATCTCCTGGAGCAACTATCGAAGGATCTTCTGATACCATCATTACTATGCCATTATTGCGGGACAATTATATTGGTGTTCCTTATGTTAGTGTAACTTTCTTTAGGAAATTTGTAACCTCCTATTACATTCTTTGGAAAGATATATAGGAACTAAAAATCTCCATATATTTCTACTTAATTATTGTTTTCCCCACTCCCAAAGTACGTTACTTTTCACCTCCCTAAGTTGCAAATGCTAGTTACATTGTCATTATAAGGAAGACCTACCTAGTTACACTCTTCAACATTATAACTTCATATATAATTTGGATGTTTCTAGGTTGGAGATTGTACTATTTTTCATTGAGGATGCTATCTTCATTAATGCGCATAAGGCTCTTTGGAGTTACTTGGTAGGATTCTATGTAAAATTGGTTGGTGAAAGGGATATTATTTATTCAAGATATAACAAGGGAAATCTAAGGATGGAGGTACATAGCCGAAAGCTTATTAGAAATGAGGGGATTTTGAAATTATTTCTCAAGAAGAAAATTTCTAAGGTAATCATTTCACAATTTTAATGCTGATCAATTTTGTGGTTTATTTGTGATCTCTCATGTTGATTCTAGTGAATGGTTGGATAGTTTTTAGCTCGTGCTCACATTTGTTGAGTCACCGAAGCTTGAGCACTTTATAACAAAAATAGGCAAAGTCAAACAACTACAAATGGTCCCACTAGCTCTCTTTTCATTTGCTAATATTATAATGAAGTTTTATTAGAGGCAATCGTATTTGTTTGTTTATTTTGGATTTAGAAAAGGAGTTTTCTATCTTGGTTTTATGCAATTTTCAATTTATCGTATGTAGCATGTTGAGAAATGGGAAAAGAATAACTTGACATGTATTTTGTACACAAATTGATGTTGAAGGAAAATTGACTTTGACATTGTTGATGTTAAGGTATATGTTGTATAAACTATTTATAGTCTAATTTATGTTATATTCTAGTGTTCATTGTCTTTCATTTATACGATGCATTGTATTTTCTTTTGTTTCTTTGAAAATAAAATCAGTATTGATGGTAAGAAGCATGAATTGAAAAAAGAGAAGAGAAATAACATTGGAGCGATCAAATGCAAAAGAGAGAGGCAGAACTGCTTGGTGGATACTCTTTAAGCCAATATCTCGCAAAGACACACATATAAAGACTCGAGTGATCAAGTACTCCAAAGTTGGATGAATTCACTGTAATGCCTTGACAACACAACGATAATGTTTTAGATAGTAGATGAAACATCATTTCATGTGTAAATTGTAGTCCAACTAATATAAAGTTGGAAACTGCATATAGTAATATTTTAACATTTCATATAATATAATTTATGTAGTTGAAATTATTTATAGTTGCACTTGATGTTGTTTAGTATTGTAATTAAAATACATGTGACTTTGTGTTTTCCATATTAGATGAACATGCACATTGTACTGACATTTTTTAAATCATACAAACTCGAATTTATGTTGATTAATAATGAACAATAAATAAAATGAATATGTACGATTAAATTAGTCATTTTATAATGATTATTAATGAAATGAATATAAACTACTAAATTAGTCGTTTATATAATGAATAAATGGCTACTGCAAATGATAAATTTGTGACTACAAATGATGATTAAATTTTGCATATATACGACTATTAGTAGCTAATTTACAGTATCTTATAACACGACTAAAATTTAGTCACATTTCTTCGGTCATTAATTGGTTTCAAACAATGACTAAATTTTGCATATATATGACTATTAGTAGCTAATTTATAGTATCTTATAACACGACCAACATGTTGGTCATTGTTCTTTGGTCATTAATTGGTTTTCTCAGTTGATCATATAGTAATATATTTTGTTGTATATTTGGTCATTAATTGTGACATTTAATGACCAAATCAAAGACCAAATCAGTGACTAAATGAATGACTAAATCAGTGACCAAATGAATGACTAAATCAGTGACAAAATGAAAGACCAAATGAATGACTAAATTAGTGACCAAATCAGTGACTAAATCAATGACCAAATCAATGACCAAATATACAACTAGATAACAAAATTGAGATAACCAATTAATGACTAAGCGAAAAACGACCAAAAGTTGGTCGCATTATAAGATACTGTAAATTAGCTACTATTGGTCACCGACCGAAAAATAGTCGTTTATATGCAAATTTTAGTCGTTTTTTTAGTAACAAATTAGCTATTTTGTACTAGTGAATGCTGAAGGCAAAATAGAGAGACACAAGGTCAGACTTGTTGTCAAGGGATATAAGCAGAAGCATGGGATAGATTATGAGGAAACTTTCGCACCGGTTGTTAGAATGGAAACCTTGAGAGCAGTGCTATCCATAGCAGCACAAAACAAGTGGAAAGTTTACCAAATGGACGTGAAGTCAACATTCCTAAATGGAGTGTTAATGGAAGAGGTTTACATTGAACAACCTCTCGGCTATGAAAAGAAAGGCCAAGAGCACAAAGTGTGCAAGTTGAAGAAAGCTCTTTATGGGCTGAAGCAAGCACCAAGTGTGTGGTACAGTAGAATAGACTCCTATCTACTGGAAAATGGATTTGAAAAGTGTGAGGGAGAACCCACCCTCTACATCAAAGAAAATGATGGTAAAATGTTGATTGTAGTTTTATATGTTGATGATGTTATTTTCACACGTAATGATGATTACCTTATTGAAAATTTTAAAACAGTCATAAAAGAAGAATTTGAAATGACTGACATGGGTTTGTTGAAATACTTCTTAGGAATAGAAGTAGAACAAGATGAAAATGGGATTTTTATCTCACAGGCAAAATATGTTAATGAAGTACTTGAAAGATTTAATATGCAGGAGAGCAAAGCAGCAATCACTCCCACAGTGATGGGATTAAAACTCAGCAGAGATGATAGCAGCAAGGATTTTGATCCTAGCTTGTACAAGAGCATAGTTGGAGGCCTCATGTATCTGACTGCAACTAGGCCCGACATAATGCATGTTGTTAGTTTGAATTCCAGATTCATGGAGAAGCCAAAGGATGCACATTGGCAGGCAGCAAAGAGAATTTTGAGGTATGTTAAAGGAACCAAAAGGTATGGCATTTTATATACTGCTTCAGAAAATTCAGATTTAGTTGGGTACACTAACAGTGATTGGGCTGGAAGTGTAGATGATCGGAAGAGCACTTCCGGTTATGTTTTTCACATAGGTTTAGGAGCCATTTCATAGGCTTCTAAAAAACAGCCTATTGTAGTGTTGTCTATAGCAGAGGCAGAATATGTGGCAGCTACAGCAGCAGCATGTCAAGCAATTTGGATGAGGAGGATGTTAAGAAGTTTAGGCCAAGAGCAGGCAAAGAGAGCTGTGATTTTTTTGTGACAATAGCTCAGCTATTGCATTATCAAATAATTCCGTGTTTCATAAGAGAACGAAACACATTGACACAAAATTTCATTACATCAGAGAATTGGTAAACAATGGTGAAATTTCTTTGGAACACTGCAGAACTCAGGAGCAGTTTGCAGATATTTTGACCAAGCCATTGGGACAGAAAAGTTTTGAGTTTTTGAGGAAATGTCTGGGTATGACTGATAACCCAGCAGCTGAAAGTAAGGGGGAGCGTTTAAATATTACTTTCAACTGCTCTGTACAGAGGGTCGCCTTCTATATTTGTTTGAAGAAGTTCTGTCACCAGGCCGCTTGCTAAAATATTCGAACAGTCAAAGTCAAGGTACATAGATCTCTGTTTGGCAAACAGAGGTTTTCATGCCGGCCTCTGTACATTTAAAACAAAGTGATATTTTTGTTTAAACACAGGAGCATTTAATTTCGGAGCGTGAGAGAGTTTGTTTGAGGACCGGTGGTCCCCACGGCCACATCAGCAGCCAGCAGGACGTGTGGTCCCCGTGGCCAAGTCATCAGGCTAGCCAACAGCAGGAGAACACGCGGCAGCATTTAATTGGTACGGGATTTTGGTTTGCCCACTCATCAGGCAGAAAACCGGACCTGAAATGGTTATAGGTCGGATTTAATGTGGATTTCGGGTCACAATGATGCCGACGTCAGCTTGTCAGAAATCAGACTCGATACGACTTTAGGGCGGATTTAAATGAGGATTTCGGGTCACAAATTGGGTGACGTCAGTGGACACCTTTTGTCACCCAAAATCGATTGAAGGATGGTTTAATTTTGTTTGAAGTCTGGGTTCAACGCGCAGTCAAAATTTTGCGATCGAAGGTTTAATGTATTGTTTTTTTTAAATGTTTTACTTTGTAATGTTCAAACATTTGCAAAGTGGGGTCGACAAGGTTTTAACTTAGATTTTGTTTACAGTTTATTTTTGTTTGTATTGGTTGCAATATATGCACGGCATATATATATACATATTGTAGAGGCCAAAGAGCCTGTTATAATCGTTGTTCTTGTTATTACACAGAACGTAGTTTTTTTTGTATATGCACAGCAGTGCGTTTCATTTTCTACAGAGACAGAGCATAGATATTTTACACAGCAGTGTATGGTTTTAGAGTGAGACAGTGTGATAGTTTTATGCATGCGTTTGTAGCAGTCATATTTTGTTATTCCCTCTGTTGAAGAAAAAATTGTAATAGTTTTTTTTGAAAGGAATAGAAATTTCTTTTCAAGTGGAAACTCTGTCTCCTGTGTCAAGAATTTTTAATTTTCTCTGTGTTAGAAGAGGAGAGTATTACTCTCTCCATTGTTTGTTATGGAATTTTCAATATTTCAACAGGTGGAATTGCATATTGATTAGATATTAGAAGATAATCTTCTGAATATTTGATACATGGTGGGATATGGCTCCCGCTTCCCCCAACGGATTCATCACAGAGCCTCATCTCTGCCTTCTATTGTCGATCACCCGGAATTCATTGAGTGCAAAAGTGGGTTTCGTTACTTCCATAGCAATGGTTCCTATCCTAATCTTCTGATGGGAGTAGTGGTTGGAGGACCAGATAAATACGATCAGTTTCCAAACGATCGAACAAATTTTCAGGAGTTGGAGTCCAACATGTACATCAACGCTCCTCTCGTTGGCGCGCTTGCATTTTTCAGTGCAAATCCATGGTGATTTCCCGAAGACGCAAAATCCTGACGCGTTCCTTTAAATTGCCTTTGCAATAAGATACAATTGGCTTTATTTAGCTTTAAAATGTTGTCTTGAAATTGAAATTTGGAGATTATTTTCTTCTTGAAAAAGAAATTGTTGTCTGCTTTAAAATGTTGTCTTGAAATTGAAATTTGAAGATTATTTTCTTCTTGAAAAAGAAAATGTTGTCCGTGCTAGATGAATCGTCACATTTTTCTATTTTGGAGATTTTAGTTATTGATTTGCAAAGTTTACCTATACTATATTAACTGGTTTTGGTGTAATAACAAATTTCTTTTATGGTATCAGAGCTTGAACCTATTTCCTTAATTAGGTTTGAAAAAGAATATTGGTATTGGAGAAATCACTACACTTTTATAGAGTCTGTAATTTCCATTCAAAAAATCCTAATTACCAGTTTGAAAAATTTACGCAATGAAAAAATTGTTATATGAAAGCTGAAATAGTTTTAGAGGGTGGCATTTAACTTCTCATTAATGTTTCTATAAACAGTTTGAATGAATTGACTCATTCTGGTTTGCATCATTATTACTCCTTTCCGGACGAGGAACAATGGCTTCTTTTAAAGTATATTTTCTATTATCAATATGTTTATGTCCTGAATTCCACTAAGTTATTTTATTTAATTTATGTTCGTCCTTTAAAGTATGTTAAAGCATAGTTACTAAGTTTAAATTTGAATTTAAAATTTTTTAAATTTAAGTTTAAATTTGAATTAAAAAATTTAAATTTAAAAAGTTCTAATTTAAATTTAAATTCAAAAATATTTTGTTAGTGTAATTAAAAAATAATTCGATTCAAAAATTTTCAATTCTAAAATAATTTGCTAGTATGCTTAAAAAAAAGTCATTTATATATTATAAAATTTACCAAAAAAATTCATGTATTTCGGGGTCTTCCTGAATAAAGGTTTGCCTGTTGCATTGGCTTGCCTTCGTGACTGGTTCCTCTGAGCTTTAAGAAATATAAAGGACAGTGCATTAATGTTTTATTTTTATGTTTAGGACCTGGAAAAACCACTGTTAAATCAATTTTGATGTCTCCCGCCCATGTAATTTTTAAATGAATCGATTTTTGAAAAATAGTTTAGTTGAATCGAAAAAATCGACGAATATTCGAAATTTTGTTACCAAGTTCGACATTTGGTAACTATGCTTTAAATGATTATTATTTAAGGTGGGTATGCTACACGAATATGAAAAAGGAGTGCTATAAGATGTATTGTAATATTTTAGTGCTATAAATTGTACCAAATTATTGTTTTATAATATTTTTCTATTAATTAAGAAAAAATATATTGTAAGAAAAACAAGATTCATGAAAACATAAGGACCGTTCCCATACACATAAGGACTGTTTCCATAGGTAGTTAGTTTCCATAGGTTGTAATAACTAGAAGGGACATATTATGAACATAGGTAGTTAGTTTCCATAGGTTGTAATAACTAGAAGGGACATATTATGAACATTGTGGAGTTGTGCTAACAAATAAATATTATGGACATGTGGAGTTATGGTAACAAATAAATATATTCGAGGGGTATAGTATCAAGGAATGAAACATAACTCAAGGTCTATAACCATATAAATAGGATACTATTTATCCTATTTTGACAATAGTAGTATAAAGTTAATCTTAGAAATGTATTAAAGGTGATATAAATAATTATCACAACTTTTTTCAATACGAACAAACTTAATCTAGAAAATTAGGCATAAATTGCTAATTTTCAATATTTAATTAATTTAATTAACTTCGGATTTATAATTGTTTTTCTCACATGAGAGTGAGGTCAACACATTTGCAAATTTCCTATATTATTTTATACTTATATTTATCCTCTCTATTTTTATCACTACTAAGTGACACAAACTTCACATGACTTAACAAAATATCTATTTTTTACACTGACGAAATGAAGCTCTAATCAAAGAACTGAGCATGCCAGCTCCGGGAATTAAATATTTGCACTTTGAATCTCAATTTTCACAACCTTTTAAAATTCAATCTTGGGCCTGCATCTGGAAGCAACATTGGTCATATTGGAGAAGCATTGAGAAATCTCAGGAGTCGGAGCCCGAGATTTACATCAATGCTCCTCTCGTTGGTGTGCTTGCATTTTTCAGCGCAAATCCATGGTGATTTCCCGAAGATGAAAAATCCTGACACGTTCCATTAAATTTCCTTTGAAATAAGATACAATTGGCTTTATTCAGCTTTAAAATGTTGTCTTGAAATTGAAATTTGAAGACTATTTTCGGACTTCGAAAAAAAAAATTGTTGTCTAAAAGAAAAAATAGATTCAGCGGGTGCCATTTAACTTTTTCATTATGGATTCTCATGAAATAAGTCACAAATGATTCTAGAAACAAGTTGAATGAATTGATCCATTTTGGCTTGCATGGTTATTACTCCCTTTCTGGACATATTCACAAGGAACAATGGCGTCTTTTAAAGTATATTTTCTATGATCAATATGTTTATGTATTGAATCCCACTGCCTTTTTTTTATGTTTGTCTGGTATGGTGCTTTAAAGTTTAAATGATGATTATTTAAGGTTGGTATGCTACAAGGAGTGAAAACAGGAGTGCTACAAAGACATATTGTAATATTCAGTGCTAGAAACTGTAGCTAATGATTTTTTTATCATATTTTTATTAATTAATAAGTTATATGGATAGTTAAATACTAGCACAATTATATTTAACAATGTGGTTGATATAAGTGGATATGCATATATGAGCATATACAGCCACATTAGTAAATGTGGTTGATATAAGCCAATAGACAATTATCAATCATATTAATAATTATTAGAGGTATAGTATTATAGCTATTAGAGATTGACTATTTGTAATTATCAATAACTATATAAATAATAACAACCCCTCACAAACACATAAACATTTATATATTTAACAATAACAAAATTAACATAATATAATAATAGTATAAGATGATTACTAATAATACTTATCTATCCATCGTCATTATCTTAATGATTAATATACATTTATTAACATATTAATATAACTATCAATATCTTTTGTACATAATGATAGATTTATGAACCATTGCAACATAAAAATATTAAATCAATTATTATAAGTTCTCATATTATAAAATTGAACATTATAAACAGTAAGCTTAATATTATAAACCTTAAAGTAAATATTTTAAACCATATGATGAATATTATAAACCCTAATATTAAAAAACTCAATATTATATATCCTAATCTTAACAACCAAACATTTCACATCCTCATACTAAATCCAATATTATAAACCCAAAATTAAAAACTACAATATTGAAAATCCAAGGGATTAATATTATAAACCCAAGGGGAAATAAACACAAGGGTTTAATATTTTGAACCCAAATAATTACTATTATAAACCCAAGGGAAAATAAACTAAATGGAAAAACACTAAATTGTAGGATTACAATGTTAAATTATTAATAAGAACAGTGTGATATTAAACTTCGTTATTAAACCTAATATTATAAACCCTAACATCATAAAACTCAATATTATAAGCTCTATTATTAATATTATAAATCCTAAGATTAGTATTATAAACTCTAATAGTAAATTGAAGCTATTAATGATATAAACCGAAGTGATTAATTTTATAAACCACTAGGTTTAATAGACCCAATAGTTTAATATTATAAATCCAAGAAATTATAAATATTATAAAACCAAGGGAAAAATGTTATAAAACCTAAGGGATTAATATTAATACTAATATTATAAACCTTAAAATTATAAAACCCAATATTTAAAATTGAACATTTCAAACCCTTATACTAAATGCGACATTATAAACCTAATATAAAAAACCCCAATATTATAAACCCAAAGGATTAATATTATAAACCCGAGGGGAAATAAGCCCAAGGGATTAATATTGTCAACCAAATTGATTGATACTATAAACCCAATGTATGGATATTATAAATCCAAGGGATTATCCATATTCAAAACAAAACCTATTAAAACCCCATGGGATTAATATTAAAAGACGAAGGATTAATAAACCAAAACGATTAATATTACAAACCAAAAGGATTAATAAACAAAATGAATTATTAATATTATAAACCTATGGATTAATACTGTAAACTTTGGGGATTATTAACACAAGCAATCAATAAACCTAAGCAATTAATATTATAAAACCTAGGGATTAAAACCCAAGGGATTAACATTATAGACCAAGGGATTAATGAACCCAACTAATTATTAATATTCTAAATCCACGATATTAAAAACCCTGGGAATTAATGAACCCAACTAATTATTAGTATTATAAATCGAAGGGATTAATAAACCCAACAAATTAATATTATAAACCTAAGGGATCGATAAACCTAACATATTAGTATTATAAACCTCGAGGATTAGTATTATAAGCCCTCATATTACAAATTATAAATCCAAGAGATTGATATTAATATTAAATTATAAATCCAAGAAATTAATATTAATATTAAACCGAAGATAGTAATATTCTAAACTAATGGAAATAAACTAAATGAATTTGTATTATAAACCCAATGGATTATAAACCCAAAAGTTTTAAATTAAACCCTAGGATTAATATTATAAACCTTATGAATAATATTATATCATACGAATATTAACCCTTAGATTATTAAACCCAAGAGATTGATATCATAAATGAAAGGGACTAACAAACCCAAGGGATCAAAACCCATGAGAATAATATTAAACACAAGGAATTAATATTATAAACCCAAGGGATATAAACCCTAATGTAAATACTATAAACCCTAAAATAAACATTAAACCCTAAGATTAATATTATAAAATTTATGATCAACATTATAAACCTATTTGATTAATAAACCTAAGGGATTTATATAAAAAACATAATGGATTTTAAACCCAAGGGAATAACATTAAACACCATGATAATATTAAATCCTAGGAATAATTTTAAACCCAAGGAATTAATATTATAAACTGAATGGATTGATAAACCCAAAGGATTAATATTTAAAATCCAAGGGATTGATATTAAACTTTCATATTAATATTATAAAATTAATATTAAAAGGCCCTAATATTATAAACCTTCTATTAAACTCAATTTTTGTAATGTAACAATGTGACATTGAATAAATTACAATGTAATGTAACATTGCGATAATGATTGTTAGACTTATTTTCATATTGAGATGATGTTTGTCACAGTGTGATGTTGGATAAATTTTTGTACCATTCCAATGTTACAGTATTAAAGAGTTGATATTATAAGACCAAGGGACTAATAAACCCAAGGGATTAGTACAAAAAATGCAAGTGATTATAAACTGAGGGGAATAAAATTAAACCCAAGGGATTAATACTATAAACCCAAGGGATATAGAACCTAAGATAAATATTATAAACCCTAAAATCAACATTATACCCTAAGATCATGTCATGAGCCTTACGATTAATATTATAAACCCAAAGGGATTAATAAATCCAAAATATTAATATGAAAATCCCAAGGGATTATAAATCCAAGGGGATAATATTAAACCCTAGGATGAATATTAAACCCCAGGAATATAAACCCTATGATTAATATTATAAACCCAAAGAATTTATATTATAAACCTAATGGATTATAAGCCCGAGGGATCTATATTAAACCCTAGGATTAATATTATAAACCCTATCAATAATATTATATCATAGCAATATGAACCCTTATATTAATAAACCAAAGGATTGATATTATAAACCTAAGACACTAATAAAAACAGGGGATTAATACTAAAAACCCAAGGGAATAATATTAAATCCAAGGGATATAGACCTTAAGATAAATATTATAAACCCTAAAATAAACATTATACCCTAATATTCAAATCATGAGTCTTACGATTAATATTATAAACCCAAGGGATTAATAGACCCAAAGGAATAATATTAAAAAACCAAGGGATTATAAACCCAAGGGAATAAAATTAAACACTAGGATGGATATTAAACCCTAGGAATATAAACTGTAAAATTAATAAAACCAATAGATTAATATTGTAAACACTAAGCTTAATATTAAACACTAGGAATACAAACCCTATGATTAATAGTATAAACCCAAGGAATTTATATTATAAACCTAATGGATTATAAACCCGAGAGATATATATTAAACCCTATGATTAATATTATACCCTAGGAGTATGAACCCTTAGATTAATAAACCTGAGGGGTTTATATTATAAACCTAAGGCACTAATAAAAACAAGGGATTAATATTAAAAACCAAAAAAACCTAAAGAATTAATATTGTAAACCTATTGAATATAAACCTTAAGATAAATATTATAAACCCTAAAACAAACATGGTTGGCCATGGTTGATTTTCATATTGAGACAATATTTGTCACAATGCTACGTTAGACCATGGTTGACCACGATTGACAATGGTTGACCATGGTTGATTTTCATATTGACACTCTTTGTCACAATGCGACATTAGACCACATGGTTAGCCATGATTGGCCATGGATGACCATGGTTGTGGCAATGTGGCGTTGGACCATGAGACAATATTTGTCACAATGTGACCATGGTTATTGATGTTCATTAACCATGATTTACCATAGTTGATTTTCATATTGAGACAATATTTATCACAATGTCACGTTGGACCATGGTTTATAATGGTTGACGATGGTTGATGATGAGTGATTTTGATATTGAGACAATATTTGTCACAATGAGACATTAAATCATGGTTTACCATGATTAACCATGGTTTATTTTCATATTGACCATGATTTCCATGATTGATTTTCATTTTGAGACAATCTTTGTCATAATGCGCATTTGACCATGGTTGACTATGATTGAAGATGATTGACCATGGTTGATTTTCATATTGAGACAATATTTTTTCTAATGTGATGGTGGATCATGGTTGATAATGGTTGATGATGGTTGATTTTTAAATCTAGACAATATTTGTCACAATGTGACATTCAGCCATGGCTGACCATGCTTATAAATCTAAGGGATTAAATGATTATAAACCCAAGGGACTAATAAACGCAAGGGATTAATACTAAAAACCCAAGGGAATAATATTAAACCTAAGGGTTTAATATTATAAACTTAAGGTATTTAAACCCTAAGATAAATATTATAAACCCTAAAATAAGCATGGTTGACCATGGTTGATTTTCATATTGACACAATATTTTTCAGAATGCGACATTGGACCATGGTTAACCATGATTGATTTTCATATTGAGACAATCTTTTTTACAATGCAACGTTGGAGCACGATTAACCATTGTTGATTTTCATATTGAGACAAGCTTTGTCACAATGCCACGTTGGACCATTGTTGACCATGGATGGCCATAGTTATCATAGTGTAACGTTGGGCCAAGTGACATTCTTCGTCAAAATGTGACAATCATTATTGACCATGGTTGATTTTCATATTGAGAAAATATTTGTCACAATGTGACGTTGGGCCATGGTTGACCGTGATTGACCATCGTTGACCATGGTCGACGATAGTTGAGCACATGGTTTATTTTTATATTGAGAAAATATTTGTCACAATGTGACGGTGGACCATGGTTGGCCATGATTCACCATGGTTGACCATAACTGACTGTGGTTGACCATGATTGATTTTCATATTGAGACAATCTTTGTCACAACACGGCATTTGAATAGATATTATAAACCCTAAAATAAACATGGTTGACCATCGTTAACCATGGTTGATTTTCATATTGACACAATATTTGTCACAATGTGTCATTGGACCATGGTTTACCATGATTGATTTTCAAATTGAGACAATATTTGTCATAATGCGACGTTGGAACAAGGTTGATTTTCATAATGAGACAATCTTTGTCACAATGCAACATTAAACCATGGATGACCATGGTTGTCATAATGTGACGTTGAAGCGAGAGACAATCTTCATCACGTAACCATGATTATTGACCATGACAATATTATTTAATGTTATTAATATTAATGAGATTAATACTAAAATTTATTAATTAATATTAACGTTAATATTAATATTAATATTAATGTTAGTATTAGAGAAAATTAATTAAAAATATTTATATTAAATTAATATTAATATTAAGAAATAATATGTAAATTTAATACTAAAATGTTATCCATATTTAATGTTAATACTAAAATTTATCCATTAATATTAATATTAATAATAATATTATTTTACTTGTATTAATATTAATATGGTTATGGTTTGTTGAATATTGCAACGAAAAACAGTGAAAGAGGCATTCGGAAACATCATCCTTGATCCTAGTGAAAAATAAGCACCTAAACTAGGTGGGGCCCACACAGGCTATTTTTAGGTGTATGTCTATTTTTAGACATGTTGAGAAAAATCTAAAATTAGCAGGAGGCTGATTCTAGATGGTTGAGAAAATTCTATCTTTGGATGAATTTCTATTTTTAGAAGATGGGTGAAGTCTATTTCTAGATCGCAAATCTAAAAATAGAATGCATGTCGATTATTATTAGCCCTTAAAAATAATCAAACAATAAATAGTAACTTATTCTCTTGGAGGACTTGATTTCAGTGAACAGATGTGGCACATCAGTGGGCTGAAGGAATTTCGAATTCCTAGGGTGGTTGGTGACTCATGCATGGAGAACTTCGTTATAACTAACAGTGGCAAGTTGTTACAGAGTTGGAAGAGTAGTTATGTGAGTTGTTATTTATTTTAACTCAATTCAGTGATTTAAACTTAGTTGTGCTAGTTGTAACTTAACATACACTAGTGATAGATGAGTGAATTAACTATTTAATTAATTCACAAGTAGTGTCTTAATTGCAACTGAACAAATACAGCAGTTAACTACTTGCATGTTAGATCCAATGGAGACCCAGTGGAGAGATAGGTGAAAGGGTGAGATGGACTATCAGTTGTTACTATAGTGATGCATTCAATGCATCTACACACACATTGGATATGCTTATGAGGATTGCTTAGTCAAGGAAAGGTAAGTTCAAATTCATTTAGGGTTATTCTTCAGCAGGGATTGCACAGTGGAGGCAGGCTGTCAGGAGGCAAGAAATTGGTGCATAGATATGCAAATTTCTGCAAGACAGTGTGTGACGATTTTATATTGAATTGAGAGCTCTCTAAGTTGAGATTTGTATGAGATTTTTACATGTTCCATTAGTATACATAATATATGATAGTTGGGGATTTTAGCTTTAAGATTTCCCGATAAAACATCTTGTTATGTGCGATTGATTTTGCTTCATATGTGTTTTGCAATTGGAAATTTAATTTCCACAAAGAATTAAGTGTAAGGATTCTGTATTTAACATAAGATTAAGTTGTTAGATCAGGAGAATTCAGAAATACATTATTGTGTTTATAAATTTCTACATGATATCGGAGCCAAAGAATATTGCAATATTGAAGTAGTAGTTGAGTTTGCTAGTGGAACAATTCGAAATTGTTGTAAGAATTTCTTGGTGCAACAGTTGAGTATACATTGAAATGGCTTTTAATGGGTTGCGGTTGGAGTATGCACTCGAGGGAAGATCGAACTACATAGTCTGGAAGGACAGGATGGAGGCGGTGCTTGAAGATAATAGCTTGAATGAGTTCATCGATAGCGATGTTCCTAAGCCCACTTCGACGGATGCTGCATTACTTGACACATGGCAAAATAAAGTAGAAAGGGCGAGGAGGATTCTGTTGGAAGGTGTGAAAGACCATATTGTGTCAAGCCTTCATGGTAAAGCCACTCCATTTGCAATGTGGAAGGCTTTGACAGATCTTTTCCAAAGCAGCAGTGACCATAGGAAATTGGAGCTGAAGGATAAACTCAGAAAAATCAAGATGGAGAAGAACGAAAATATTCCAGTATACTTAACAAAGTTTGTCCAATGCAGGGATGAGCTTGGGAGTATAGGAGTCAGTTTTGCAGATGATGACTTGGTGAGCTTGGCTCTCCTTGGGCTTCTGAAGAGTTGGCACAATTATCAAGACTTTGTCAATGGATGGGAGAAACTACCGGATTGGGAGTGACTGTGGTCAGATCTAGTGCAGGGGAGATAAGACGGGCCACCAGGGATGGCTCTTCATCAAAGCATGATGATGAAGAGGATTGTGCTTTTGCTTTCAAGGAGAAGAAGAAGAAGGGGGAAGAAATTTCATTCTAGATCTGAGGCTGGAGAAGATGGTAAGGAGCACAACATGTCCAAAGTAAAGTGTTTTCATTGTCACGAGTATGGAAATATTGCCACAAATTTTCCACATAAGAAGAAGAACAAGATGGTTGCTGGAGCTACAGCTGGTGAGGCTCTTGCCTCGAAATTTGAGCTCGACTTCTCATTGATCGCATGCATGGTGTCTATTGCATTGGGATCGGGGTGGTACTTTGATAGTGGTGCTTCCTTTCACATGACGGGAGATGAGAAATTTTTCAGTGAATTGATAAAGAAATATCTCTAGATGTATGTTAAGTTGGGTGATGATGGACGATACAATGCGACCAACATTGGTACCATTACCTTTCAGAGGGTGTCAGGTAAAATCTTTCATTTAAAAGATGTTGTGCATGTTCCAGGTTTAAAGAAAAATTTAATCACAATTGTAATGTTAGAGGATAGAGGCTATGATGTTGTCTTTAGTGAAGGAAAATTTTTCCTACGACACAAAGCAACAGGGCAAGCCAAGAAGGTTTGGATTCAAGTTAAGAATCTCTATAGACTTGAAGAAAATGGGATTTCTACGGAGCTTCCTACTGTTGGGAAGTGCGAGGAAGACATGCAATTGAAGCTTGAGAGGGAGCATGATTTGCATGCAAGTAAGAGTGAACCTCGGGATGTGGAGTAGCCACAAGATGAGGATCATGGAGTGGGATAAACCACTCATGCAGAGAAATTTCATGCAAGATGGGAAAAGGGAGTGCATGCAGCTATACCACCAGGTGAGAGGTGAGGCGACATGCATGAGTAATCCCAAGAAGAGATTTCTGGGTAGGATTCATTGAGATGGTGTGGATCTCATGAATTGAAATTGGCTACGAGGCACCCACAGAGCAGCAATAGCATGATCAATTGGATTGATGCAGTCAGATCAAAGTGATAGTGTCGGATACTAGAGCACGGATCAGAGTTGATAGAAAGTGCAGAGTGCATGGGTGCAGATTTCAAAAGAGAGTGGTTCCTGAAGACATGTGAAATAGCTAATAAGAGGTCAAAAGACTTTGATGACAGATGCATTATACTGATTCAGTTGTTTGGAGGCTATTCAGTTTCAGAAATGTTGCATACAAGGGTTGCAGGGTGGATGCATGGAGTTGCAGGGCGCATTCAAAGACAATCCTTTCTTGTTGAGATGAAGTGTTGAATATTGCAACAAGAAACAGTGAAAGAGGCATCCAGAAACATCATCCTTGATCCTAGTGAAAAATAAGCACCTAAACTAGGTGGGGCCCACACAGGCTATTTTTAGGTGTATGTCTATTTTTAGACCTGTTGAGAAAAATCTAAAATTAGCAGTAGGTTGATTCTAGATGGTTGAGAAAATTCTATCTTTGGATGAATTTCTATTTTTAGAAGATGGGCGAAGTCTATTTATAGATTTCAAATCGAAAAATAGAATGCATGTCGATTATTATTAGCCTTTAATAATTATTAGACAGTAAATAGTAACTTATTCTCTTAGAGAACTTGATTTTAGTGAACAGATGTGGCACATCAGTGGGCTAAAGGAATTTCGAATTCCTAGGGTGGTTGGTGACTCATGCATAGGGAACTTCGTTATAAATAATAGTGGCAAGTTTTAACAGAGTTGGAAGAGTAGTTATGTGAGTTGTTATTTATTTTAACTTAGTTCAGTGAGTTAAACTTAGTTGTGCTAGTTGTAACTGAACATACACTAGTGATAGATGAGTGAATTAATTATTTGATTAATTCACAAGTAGTGTCTTACTTGCAACTAAACAAATACAGCAGTTAACTACTTGCATGTTCTCACTCTTCAGCATCTGACCAAAACCCAGTGGTTATTTCACTAGGAACAATGGGAATCCAGGGTCATGTGTCTTTTCAATATTGCCCTTCATGGAATAATAATGATGAAATGAAAAAAATAATCGCAGAGGTATGGTCCCAAGAAATAATTGGATCTCCTTATTTTTTATGGGAGACCAAATTATAAACACTGAGGAATGAAATAAAAATTTTGGCCAAGGAAAATCACAAGAAAACTCAAAAAACGAAGGCTAAATTAAATTAAAAAATGGAAACACTTCAAGAAGCAAAGGAAAATCAGGAAGAAACAAAAGAAATCCAACTCTATGTAAAAACAATTTATTGGGAAATCTAAAAGGAGCATAGAGCAGAGGAAGAAGTCAGGAGATTAAAATCTCGAAGCCTATGATTGAAATCAGGAGATAAGAACACAACATTCTTTCACAACTCAATAAAAATTCGAAGAAATAGAAATCAGATTGACAACATCCAGGTTGAAGAAAGGGAAATCAAAGGACAAAAAGAGATGAAACATGAAGCATACATATATTTTAAAAATCTCCTTACAGCAAACTCAACCATTATAGATTATGAAACATTCCTACAAGGTGTTCCCAATAAAATAAGCATTGATCATAACCTTGATATCACTAAAGAAGTTGAAGAGGAAGAAATAAAAACTATTGTTTTGGGGTATCCATCCGGACAAGGCACCGGGTCTTGATGGATTTTATATTTCTTTTTATAGGAAAAATTAGCACATCATCAAGAAAGATATGACAAGAATGATAAGTAATGTTTTCAAGAAAAAGTAATTGGGTGGATTTACCAATTCCTCTTTCCTTTCTCTAATTCCAAAATATGAAAGGCCCACCACCTTTAGTCGATTTCGACCAATTTCACTATGTAACTCCTCTTATAAAATAATTACAAAGATTCTTGAAAACCAAATAAAGTGTCTCCATGATCTGATCTTGGAGAACCATGGAGGTTTTGTGCCAAATAGGTAGATCCTAGACAATATATTGATAGTTCAAGAAGCCTTGCATTCAAGTATGTTAAGGAAAGAGCAAGGAATCATCATAAAATTGGACATGGCGAATGCCTTTGACTGAGTAAAATTATCTTTCTTATCAGCAGTCCTCAAGAAATTTGGATTTTCAAGTGGTATCATTGAAGTAATTAGAGCTTTCACTATAGGACCCTGGATTTCTCCAAGTGAATCGATTCCCTCTATCTCCATTTCTATATATAATTATGGCAGATTCATTGAGTCGAACTTTGGAAAAGAGCAGAAGAGAATGCTCATTAACAGGTCTCCATATCTCCCATGGTGTAAAAAGCATCATCCACTCCCTATTCGATGATGACACATTACTAATTGGAGGGGCTTCATGCATTCTTTCCATAAGGTTTAAAAAAGAGTTCGAAAATTTCATGTAGGTCTCAGGAGGACTTATAAACAATACAAAATGTAGAATCTATGGCTAGAATGTGCATCCATGCACTCTTCAAAGAATATCTCAGATTTTAGACGTTCCCATACAAGAAAATTGGAGCCATTTTCTTTATCTAGGTCTTCCTATCTCAAAATAAAATTGAAAGGCAGAAATCTGGAACATCAAAATTGAGAAAATGAGAAAAAAATTCAAAGTTTGGGAATGGAATTGCTCAACTTAGCAGGCAAAGTGATATTAATCAAAGAAATTCTTACAACGCTTCCTATTTATCAATTTACAACAATTTTGGCACCTACGAGCATTCATAAGCAAATAGAACTCATAATAAGAGGATTCTTGTGGCAAGGTGGAAAAACAAAATAAAAAATTTCAATTTGGTTAAATGGGATCAGGTAACTCTTCCTTATGAAAAATGAGGGCTTTCTATAAGGCTCCCTAGCCTTATGAACAAGTCCCTTGGGGAAAAATTTGCATGGAGACTTATCACAGGGAAGGATTTCCAGTGGAAGAAAGTTTTGGATTCAAAGTACATGAATCAACCTCAATCCCTCTTACTATAAGAAAGTGCATCGATTAGGTCATTTTCTCAAGTCTAAAATTTAGTTAAAAAGGCCCTTCCAATCATCATAGAGCACACATCTAAGTTCCACAGGAATGGAAGAAAAATCAACCTTTGGGATGATAGAATAATGCGGAACCCTCCCCTAGCCTCCCATCGTGACCTCCAAGATCTAAAAAGGTGGATTTTATCAAAGGGATTAACCACTCTAAATTCTATCTCTCTCTGGAAAAACATAATTTGGGTTGACTAGACCTCTCCCAACATGCCACACAATCTAAAAAAACATTGGGACACTTTAGTCATTCTCCTTAAGGGAGTTTCCTTAACTAACCAATATGTTTAAGACTCTTTCATTTGGGACCCCAATGGAGGAGAATACTCAGTCAAATTAGGTTACTTAACCATCCAAGCTCAGCAAGATAATCAAGATTGGGCGTCGTGGAAAATAGTTTGGAAATCAGAAATTTTGTCAAAGGTTAAAATTTTCATTTGGAATCTTTTAAAAGGAAATTTTATAACAACAAATTACCTCAAAAGAAAAGGTCTCTTAGGGCCCTCCAGGTGCCCCATGTGCTAGGGTGTGGAAGAAATCATCCATCATCCTTTTCTTGATTGTTCTTTTACCAGAGAATGTTGGAAACTGTTAGTGAGTCCTTTGGAAACTAATTTGAACTTATCAAGCCCCTTTAATGACGTCTTCACTGTCTGGAAAATAAATTATCCTTACTCACTGAAGAAAAACCACTCTATAAAAATATTTTAGGAAATTATGCCATAATTCCTTTGTTGACATATTTGGTTAGCGAGAAACCAAAAAAAATTCAAAAACCATCCTCCAAACATAAGAAAAGTTATGTCCAAGACTTGGGGATGCACAACATAATTTTTATCCACAAAGGTTTGAAGGAAATAGACATTAGTCAGCTCCAGCAAGAAGAGAGAATCTGGATTAGTTTTGCAACAAGTAGGAACAACTAGCCAAGCACCCCTAAAATAACGATAGTCTCCCATAATTGGAAAATAAGGTTAAAAAATGATGAATTCATCCTCTGGATGAAAAATCTAAACAGACCCTGTCTTTTATTTTATGGTGCATTAAAGAATAATTTGGGGAGTGTAGGTGTTGGTGGCTTCCTCCTAGAATTGGGTGGAAACAACCTCATCACCTTTGAATGGGGACTCGAAAAAATTTCAAATAACAGGGCAGTGGCTTATGGCCTGCTTCTGGGCACCATGATACTAAAAAAAAAAGAACATCCAGAACCTAATTATCATGGGTGATTTAGCCATAATCATCCAAGCTATGATGAGAAAAGGAAATCCTCCAAGTGCTGTGATGTTCGAGACAGTCAAAAGAATCAGACAAAAATTAAGAAATTTGGTCCAATTATCTTTCAAACACATATTGAGAGAAAACAAAAACTTAGCTGATGTCCAAGCCAACTTGGTAGTGGCTCGTCTTGTAGGTGAATCTTGAATTCATCATGACATTCTACCCATTCCAATACCATAACTTACCTTGAACTAATCTCCTACCTCAGTCACATCATTACCAGGATGGGATCTTGAAAAAAAAAAAAAAACTCCTCTCTTTTGAACTTTGATCCTCCCCAAATCCATTATGTACCTCTTAACCCTTACTACCTGAAAACCAAGTATGATGAGCCACCTCCCCATTCTCGTGACTCTCCCTCATCCTTATCTCTTTCCCAACACATTTCTCCATATAATGGCTTCGAACCAATCACTCTTCCATCCTTTGGATAGATATTCCTCTCAACATTGTCTTGATCCTTCCTGCAGTAGTCTTGTGTGCGATCCTATCACAGCTTGATCGCTCCTCTCCTCACAGGCTTATTTCCTCTGCTTCTTTCCATCACCTTCTGTCTTGCTCCAATCAAGGTTCTTCATCCTATATCATTCTGCACATTCCTATTTAACTCCTCCACTTCTCAGTGCATATCGTTAGCTACCTAATCGGTATCCTTCCCTCTACAATTCTTGTCAAGAACTACCATCTGGGATATCGAGTTGCATACACAACCTCCATATCTCTGAAGCATCAAATCTATGTCTCTACCCCTCAGTGGAACAGTAAGAAGACATCCCAGCACGCAACAATGGATATGAATCCTCTTGATAGAGCCTCACAAAATGAAAGATGCATTGTATGTATAGATAATAATTTCATGATCGATAACATCAGAGAAACAACGCAATAATTAAGGCATCAATCAAATTCTGAGAATGCCTTCTTGAAGAAGCAGCTCGAGGAAAAGAAGGCTGAAATTTCATCACTCAATAACAAATGCACACATATGGAGGAGTCAATCAACTACCTCAAGAGTCTAATTCTAAATCAAGAAGGGGAGAACTCAAACTACTAAGGAAGCAGATGAAAATCTTAGCAAGAAGCATAAATCAACAAAAATTGGAACAATACATAATTGAACTAAGGATCTACCTCGACGTTTATTATAATTTTCTATCATGTTATGTAAATGTACACTGCTTCTTAATCATTTTGTAAGAAAATATTCTCATAATATATTAGGAAATTCGGGCAGTTTTGGATATAGAGCTATGGGTAATAGGGGCTGCGCTCCCTCTTTTACCTTCAATAAAGTGCTAATCCCCATATTCCTATTTTTAATGGGAGCTTTCTCCTCTGTTTTTTCGAATTGCATAAGTCTTTTTTGAAAAAATGGTTTGAATTGATTCCAAGGGAATATTGTAGAATAGATATTAGTATTGGCTTATAAAATCCCCCCTAAAAAGAATTCAACACCAATTAAGCCTTCAGAAGGATCTACTATGACTCATGAAGACAAAGAATGGAAACATGATATATCAAAATTGCAAGAGCAAGTGCACCACATTTTTCTCTCACAAAGAGCAACAAAAAATGAAATGAAAGTTTTGAAGAAAGTCGTGGAAGCTAAGATGGATGGTTTGAAAAAATGCATGGAAGCTAAGATGAATGGCATAGAAGCTATCATGGAAGCTAAGATGGATGACATGGAAGCTAAGATCAATGAAAAAATGAAAAACAACATGGAAAACATGAAGAATGATCTAAAAGCATACATGGAAGGAAGAATGATCTAAAAGCAGATTAAAATAAATGTTAATCATGATTTCATAAACTCTAACGTTGGATGGAAGAACCACCATATTCCAAAGATGGATATGAGGAAGTTTGATGGCAAGGATCCCATAACATGTATACTACATATGGAGCAATATTTTGATCTCAATAATGTGCAAAACACACAAAAGGTGCACATTGAAACTTTACATATACAACAAAATACATTTGTATGGTATCAATGTCTTTTCTCCCATAAAAAAATTGTCACTTGGTTAATTTTTACGGAGGAAATGATAGCACATTATGAGGATACAAAGAGCAACACTTTCTTTAGCCAATTAATAAATCTCAAACAAAAGGGTTCAGTGGTGGAGCACATTGAGGAGTTCCAAAAATTGAATATAAAGGTAACTGATATTCCAGAGGAACATGGGATTGATGTCTTCATAGGGGCTTTAAAGGATAACATCCAACATGAAGTTCGTGTTTGGGAACCTGATTCGTTGGAGAAGGCATTCAGGTTGGCAATAAAAATTAAATGTAAAATTTTGGCGACAAGGAAGCCTACCACTCACATCTATAAAGATGGAAATGTTGCTACTCCAATACTTCCACACCCTACAAGGTTGAGAACACAGCAATTGGAAGAAAAAAGAGCAAAGGGGATTTTCTACAATTGTGATAGCAAATACACTAAAGGTCATAAGTGTGATGAGAAGAAATTATTTTACATAGATTGTGAAGAGTAAGAAGAAAATGAACAAGAAACTTCAAAAGAAGAGGATATACATCAGGAACCAACCCTAGAAGAAGAAGAAATGAGTCCGACCATATCGTGTAATACATTGGCAGGAATTACCACTCCTCAAACTCTCAATATAGAAGGATATATCAAGAAGAAAAAGGTAATAGTGTTGATTGATTTGGGTAGTACCCATAATTTTATTCATTGTAAGGTAGCCAAGGAATTGAATTATTCCCTATACCCAACACTAGAATGTCAAGTGATGGTTGCAAATGGAGGAACTATAAATTGCTTTGGAAAATTCCATAATATCAAGCTAACCATGGGGGAATATGTATTGAATAGTACAATGTTTTCCATTCCAATGGGAGGTGTTGATGTTTTACTAGGAGTACAATGGTTACAATCTTTGGGGACGGTAGCTTTTAATTTTCAAGAAATTTTCTTGAAATTTTCTTCGAAAGGAAAGGAAATCGAATTACGGGGTATCACAAGGAAGCCAGGAAATATAATAAGCTCTAATATCATGACAAATCTTCTGAAGAAATAACAACGAGGCGTAATTGCACAATTATGCTCTCTAGAATTTCCAACATCAAAATAATATATTTCTCCAGATCTCCAAAAAGTCTTGGACAATCATTCCAAGGTGTTTGAAACTCCCAAAGGACTCCCACCTATTCGTGATCATGATCATGATATTCATTTGATTCCAGGAACTGTTCCTCCAAACATCAAGCCTTACAGATATCCTTATGTCCAAAAGAATGAAATTGAATGTATGATTGCATAAATGTTAGAGGTTGTTATAATTCAACCTAGTAAAAGGTATTTCTTTGCTCTAGTAGTATTGGTGCACAAGAAATATGGATCATGGCACATGTGTCTAGATTATAGGGAGCTCAATAAGCTCACTATTAAAGATAAATTTCCCATTCCCGTGATTGATGAATTATTGGATGAATTACATGGAGAAATTTATTTTACCAAGTTGGATCTTCGTTCAGGATATCATCAAATTAGAATGAAGACCAAGATATTCTAAAAACAACATTCTGAACTCATGAGGGTCATTATGAATTTTTTTTCATGCCTTTTGGCCTTACCAATGCACCTTCTACATTTCAAGGGTTGATGAATTCCATTTTCAAATCCTTCCTTAGAAAATTTGTGCTAGTATTTTTTGATGACATACTAATCTACAACTGGTCTTGGAAGGATCATGTTCAACATGTTGACAGGGTGCTCAAACTATTGGAGGAGAAACAATTATATGCAAAAACATCCAAATGTTTCTTTGGAATACAAGAGGTGGAATAACTGGATCATATTGTATCTCACAAGGGTGTTAAGGTAGACCCTAACAAAATTAAATCCGTTAAGGAATGGAAATTCCCCACAACCATAAAGCAGTTGCAAGGATTTCTCGGTTAACATGGTATTATTGCAAGTTTGTTAATAATTATGGGAGAATAGTAGCACCTCTAACAACATTATTGAAGAAATATGCATTTTCATAGACTGATGAAGCAACTAAGGCCTTTGAACATATTAAAGAAGCAATGTGCCTAACACCAGTCTTAGCTACACCAAACTTCACAAAAACCTTTATTGTGGAATGTGATGCCTCGGGAAATGGAATTGGTGTTGTTTTAATGAAAGAAGGAAGACACATTGCATTTGAAAGTCTTCCAATCAAAGGAAAGTAATTACACCAAGCTTTTTATGAGAAGGAAATGTTTTTTTTTTTTTTTTTTTTGTAAATATAGTAGGGCCTCTCTATTAACTTTTTATCATTAACATGCATGTTACAGTAAGATAAAATCTGTCTTTGGCCTCAACCTGCCCGTAGGAAACTAGGTCTGTTGGCCGTCTGAGTGCATGAAAAGCATTCCAAAATTGAAATAGTTTCATTTGTCTATACCCCACATGGGCTAATTGGTCTAGAACATTCTTATCTAAATGCAGATAATAAAAGACAAGTTCATACAAAATTTCAGATTTCATAAAACATCAGTAAAGGAGCATCTATGCTTCAGAAGATGAAACAGGGGCAGGGTCTTTGACATTGGACCCTGGCATGTCTACTTGCTGGAGCTGTTGCATTTGCTTTTCCATACGGCCAACCCTGTCATCGAGCCTGGCCATGCGGTCCGCTGCTTGGTACTGGGTGATCTTGATATGGTATAACTGCTCTTGCATATCCTGGAGCTTTTCCATTATACGAGATTCTAACTTTGCTGAGTCAAATTGAGCTTGTTCAGGAGGGAAAATCTGCATGGCCTTTGCAAGAAGGCATTTTGCTATCTAATAGGTATGAATTGTCTGGTTGAATAAGGTGAGGCATCCTCTAGTGTTCCCTGGATCAGTAATAAAGTCTATAATCTCAGCTTCAGTGGTATTATCTTCAGGGTCTATCTGAATTTCTCTCTCCCAGCCCTTGATTTTATGAGAAGGAAATGTTGGCAATACTACATGCACTAAATAAATGACGACCTTACCTAATGGGAAGACACTTCAAGGTAAAAATTGATCATGATAGTCTTAAACACTTTTTGGAACAAAGACTATCTTCAGAAGAGCAGCAAAAATGGGTCACAAAGATGTTGGGTTATGACTTTGAAATGATCTACAAAAAAGGGAAGCTAAATGTTGTTGCAGATGCACTCTCAAGAAAGGATGAAGAGGTGGAACCATTGCTTTGTGCCATTTCTATTATCCAACCATATTGGATAACCGAAGATAGGGATGAATGGAATAAGGACGAAGATGTGTGGACACTCATTTAAAATTTGCAGCAATATCCTAGTACATCTAATACATTTAGTTGGAAAAATTATTCCTTATGGTACAAATATCGCTTATATATTTGCAAGAATTCCCAACTAAAACAAAATATTCTTTTGGAATTGCACACTTCTCCTTTAGGAGGACACTCAAAAATTTTTAAAACTTACCACAGGTTGAAGAAAGAATTTTTTGGGATAGCCTTAAATCTGATATTCAGAAGTTTTTGGCGGAATGTTTGGTATGCCAGCAAAATAAAGTTGAGACGATTAAGACCCCGGGTCTTATACAACCTTTATCCATTCCAGGTCAACATTGGGAGGAGATTTCAATGGATTTTGTCATAATTTTACCTAACTCTCTCTAAATAGTGTCATCGTGGTGGTAGTTGATAGACTTACCAAGTATGCACACTTTTGTGCATTATCTCATCCATTTAAAGCAAATACATTTGCTATTGCATTTATGGAAACAATTCAAAAGCTACATGGAAACCCAAAGATTATTGTAAGTGACAGAGATCCCATTTTTACTGGAAATTTTTGGACATAATTATTTTTTTATTTGGGTACTCAACTAGCTCATAGCTCATCTTCTCATCCTCAATCTAATGGTCAAATTGAGATAGTGAATAAATGTATGGAAGGATATCTTCGTTGTTTTTTATCTGATAAGAAAACATAATGGGTCAAGTGGTTACCTCTCGCTTAATGGTGGTATAACAATTCCTTCCATACTGCAACAAAAATGACCCCATTTATGGCACTTTATGGATATCATCCACCATCCATCACACCTTCTTTAAGAGAAAATTCTAAGGTTCAAGCAATGGAAGATCACATCAAGCATCAACAAGAAGTTCTCCAACTCTTAAAGGATAACCTAAATTTGGCACAAAATTGAATGAAACAACGGGTTGATCAATATCGCAGCCAGAGAAGTTTTGATGTAGGATACTAGGTATTTTTACGGCTACAACCATACAAACAAATGTCCCTCAAGCAAGCTAAGAAGGATAATAAATTATCGTCGAAGTACTATGGTCCTTACAAGGTGTTGCAAAAGATTGGTACTATGGCATACAAATTGGAGCTTCCTGCTTCTTCACAAGTGCATCCAGTTTTCTATGTTTCATGCTTAAAGAAGGTTATAGGGGACAAACTTCCAGTTCAAACAATATTGCTAGAACTTGAGGAGGAAGGAAAAATCATATTGGAACCTGAAGGAGTCATGGAAACAAGAACTCGACAACTATGAAATCGGTCAATTTTAGATTATCTCATCAAGTGGAAGAACTTACCCACTGAAGATTCTACATGGGAGGATGAGAATTTTATACAGAAGCATCCGAAGCTACTCAAGCATTAAGGACAACACTTTTTTGAAGGATAAGGGCATGTTAGCTCCCTATATTACTAGTATAGTCCCTTATTGTTGTTAGTGTAACCCCCTTATTGTTATTGTTGTACCCCTGTAACCCCAATATTGTTATTATTGTGCCCTTACATTATTATTGTTGGGTCGGCTAGGATTATATTGTGATCCCATGGACTCCTATATATAGAAGGAAGTTTTTTCATTTGTATAATCCAAGAATTTTTCATTCATGCAATGTAAAGGAGGTTTCCCCCTCGAAGTGGCTTATTTTTGAGGCATTGATCTCTCTTTTCTTCTATTTCTAGAGCTGGTTTCATAACATATAATAATCGAAGTGTTAGTCCTGGAATTAGTCAGTTTTAAATTTAACCTATAGTTCCATATTTCTTTGATATAATATTGGTGCTCAACCTATCAAATACATAAAGTTATGTCTTATATATATATATATATATATATATATATATATATATATATATATATATAATATATATATATTGGTGCTCAGCCTATCAAATAAGGTTAATGAAATTCATGGTATTGGCCTCTTCCTGAGGTGAATAGGCTATAGTGTTCATATAATTTCTTTGTGAAAATGATTTGATTGATTTGTACTTTTAAAACCCAAACTAATGCTAGCATTAGTTGATTAGCATTAAATGTTTTTTTTTTAAATGTTTAGGTTGTTTGGGTTCTATTTCATAGTAATATATATGTCTTGTCAACTACACTACATGTAGCCATACTAGCACAGACCACATGGCTAGCAGCCATGTGCATGAAGATGTTATTGGTTCTAGCTGGTTGGTATTGCTATTGTTTTAATAGCTATGTTGGTGGTACTTTAGCTTGGTATTTCTATGGCTTTAATAGTTTTGCTGGTGGTACTTCAGCTGCCCTTGATCCTTAAGCCAGTCACTCTTATTTCTACATAACAAGTAGGTTCTTACCCACACATATTTATATAGAAAAGGTAGGTTCTTACCCGAAAGAAACAAATTCAACATAAACATTAGTTGGCCCAGAAGCGTAAGAGGCAGAAAAATAGATCTCATTCGTTGGTTTATGGTCTTCTTCGTCTTGAACTTTCTTTATAGCAAACAGAAGTGTCGCTTGAGTAGAGCTTAATAACCTTCTAGCTCAGGATCAGGACCAACCAAATTTTCTTGGTGTATTATTCATTCCCCATTCGGTGCCCCATGGACTCTGTCCAATGGATTATTTCGACTCCCTGTAATTATTCCCTTATGAGTGACCTACAACATATTCAAACTCATTTTTCCTCTCCTTGTCAGTCTAGCTAGTGAAGGTAGTAGTGGTTGCAGTTGATTCCATTTAAGTAATTTGAAATCCACAAGCTATAGACATGGAATTTACAGGCTCTTTCAACCATCTCCATTTCCAAGAATCTTTCTAATTCTAAAAATGCCCAATTTCCTCATTTCTGTATGGGTGGGTAGCAATGTACTATCCTTTTTCTCATACTAGGAGAGCCCCCTTAGTATTCAAGGTAGCGCAAGCTGGCATCACAAGATAGAGCTGCCTAAAGAGTAGCACAAGAAAGAGCTACCCAAAGAGTAGCACAAGACAGATCTGCCTAAAGAGCTACCTAAAGAGTAGCACCTCTACACAGAGTTGGATAACAGTACACATGAAGCAAGAGCTAACTAAGCCAATCACAGAGATGGGGCAAGAGAGAAAGAAGGAGCACTGCGTAGATGGAGTCAGGTTTATCGAGTCTCACTAATAGAACTTAGCCTTGCATGGAGTCAGGTTTACCAAGTCACACTAATAGCACTTAGCCTAGCATCATAGTCACTGGTGACCAAATCTAGTCCGGTCCAGGACCTCAAACCTGAGGCATATGTGGCAAAGGATGCATTAGAGAAAGCATTATTTATTGTGTGATGTTGAACTCAATCTGGTATATCGGTAATTGCTTCCCCATTAGAAGAAATTTCAGCCTACAAGTGACCTCCTAAGGAAAAATAATAAAATAATAGTTAAAATAATAAAATAAGAGTTATGAAGTATGGAGGGAAAAGAAGAAAACTACTTTTTTAAGTGTATTTTTGACTTATCTCCTTATAGGTTTACTCAAATTTCATGTGTAGACACTCATTGGATGCGGAATTAAATTCCACATCCAATGAGTGCCCATTATGCATACCTTTGAGAAGACCCACATTAATAAAAATTGCAAGATACATTAAAAAAGTGTGTTTTAACACACTTTTTTAATGTATCTTGCAGTTTTTATCAATGTGGGTCTTCTAAAAGGTATGCATAATGGGCACTCATTGGATGTGGAATTTAATTCCGCATCCAATGAGTGTCTACACATGAAATTTGAGTAAACTTATAAGGAGATAAGCCAAAAGTACAATTAAAAAAAAAATCTTTTTTTCCCTCCAAAATATTTACATGTACCTATTTTTAAATTTAAATGATTTTGATTGGTTTACATATTATGACATGCAAATTACATGAAAATTTTATGGGCAACTTTAGGCTAAAATTTCCTCTAATTCTGGACAATAAGGTCTTATCACGTCGTTTGGTGGGAACTAGAAATGGGTCAATTTGGGACAAGAAGTGCTTTCTTTAGTCGCAACTAATGACATTTATACCCGCTCCCTTTGGTCGCAACCCAGAATTACTTGCTCTCTTCGGTCGCTTACACAACTACCAATTTACACCAGTCGTGAGCTTGATAGTCAAAAATCGGGTTGTTTCGGGGAGCTTTCGCATAGTGGCCCTAATTAAGGATCATTTTCACTCCTTTTCCTTTGCTTAGTGGAAGGACGTCATTTTAGCCCAGACTAATTCGGGGACATCCTCAGACGGTCGAATACAAAATGAGTTTCATCCATTGAACCATGACCTGCAGCATCACCATATGAACTAGCAACATAATAACCTAATTATTCACCATAAATTTGCTAAGCATCCATACCCATTGCTTAGTTATATTTCCATTTTGACATGAGTTATGCTAGATCAAAAAATGCATGATTACCTAAACCAAGGTTGATGTGACATACTGGTTTTGGTTGAGATCATTGGTTTTGGTCATGATTTGCATGATGGAGGTGGTATCTAAGCCTGGCGGGTCTTCTTCACATGTTGGAAGTGTAATTGGAGTTTACTATAGGAAAATTCTCCCAAGTACTGTTATTTTCTTTCCCTACTGATGCAACCCCCAGCTCCACTGCATTCTCAAGGTTTTCCCGCAATGACGCCTCATTGTGAGATTTTTTTGATTTGTTCTCTGGGGAGATGTCACCCAGCAACTCTTCATCACTTTGGTCCCTTTCCCCAACAATCTTTAATGGTAGGTATAGTGCCACTTTTCACGTTTTTACAAATGCCCTTGCACGCACCTCTATTGTTGACATGCTCCAACTGTAAAAGTTTGTATTAGTTTCACCTAAAAGATCGGTATGATATAACTTCTATATGATCTACTAAAAGATGTCGGGGTCATCGAAAAGTAGACTCTGGGGTCTTAGGCAGCATGGCGTTTTTATCCTCAATGAAAAATAAAGAAAATTGTTGAAGGACATGTTGAAAGCACCTCTCTGTGCTAAGGGAAGGAAAAGACACAAGTGGCGGCCATGCAATGTAAGTGTTATCATGTCCTGCTTCCTTTTCTCTATGGCTAGGAACAAACATGTAATCAATGTCATTTTCTATAAAATTTAAGAAAATGTGTTAACTTTTGTGAAAATATTTTATTAAAGTTTTATATGTTGACCCATTTAAAAAACTTCAAATGTTGCTCACCTTCTTGTTTTTAGATAATTTTTTCTCGCATTTGCACCACACTTGGCTGGTGGTTTCTCACCAACTCATCAACCTCATCCTATAATAAAATATATGCATAATTCTCCTTGTAAGAAGTGATGTTAAACCAATCCATTTGAACGCATAATCGAGGAAAATGTTGTCAGATCAAGAGGGAATAACAAAGCTAGTTAAGGTAGCACAGAAGTAGGGGCAAGAATTAACCAAGGGAAAACACATAGGAGAAATTAAACAGTAAGGTTGGCAGGGATGTGAACATGCTCTCAGAAAACAGAAGCAATCCCTCTTTACTCGAAAGTGTTTCAGGATAACAGCCCTGGCGATAAAGAGGCTCACAACCTTTGAACCAACACTTCGTCTTTTGGGAAGAGATGTATGTACAAAGGTCAGTCCTCTTAGACTTATCATCATGATTTATTTATCATCATTATTTATTTATGATTTATATATATTGCATACACGTGATTATAAAGAGAAATTAATTTCATGTGCAGTTACTGGAGCGAAAAAAGGAATCACTGGAGGAGGAAGAATGCAGACAGAAGATCATAAATAAGATGTACTTATTCTGCTCAATACCCACCATTCTTGTTTTTGTTTCTTATCACAAATTTTGAAAAAATAATTGTTAGAATGAAGATACATTAAATGCTTCAAGAACTGAGTATTATAGTTTCCCATACTTCAAAACCCAATGAATTACCTTGTGTGTTTGATAATTCACTATCCAAGTTTTGTAATTGATTATAGGTTTCATGGATTTTGGGGCGTCTAGCCAAGTATTTAGGGTTTACTGAATAGAAAATTGGCATTTAGTTTGTAGAAATTATACAGAAAATATGTATTCCAATGGATTCGATATGATCATGCAATATACTAAAGAAAAATATTGAATCCTTCTACAAATCAATTGCGGAAAATAAACACAATCTCCAATCACAATAAGTGCAGAAAGAAACAAATCAAATCACAACATAGATAATTTCCCGGGGAAAGCTTGCTGCTCAAAACTCCTCTATCATATATTTTATATTCCACAAGAAATCATGAAACAATTACAATGCACTCTTCTCACAAGAGTCTCCTGCAATCTTCCTATCGTGTCACATTGATCTAGACAAAATCAGGCCAACACTTAGCCAATTCTCAGCATGTCTTCAGCCTGCCTTGCTCACACAATTCCTGATGAATGAAATCCCTATTCTTTAGGAATTTTAGCCTTCCTCAACTGTGCTGAGTATCATGGGAATCATGTGGTGTTTTAACTACATTTGGGCAGCCTGTTAATATCACAACTGATAGTTAAATTCCCTTTAACCTTTGTCTCAACTAGGTCTCCAATGGAACTAACATGCATGCAACTATTAATATTAAATCATCAGTTGCATGGAAGATCACTAATTGTGACTTAAATAATATTTAATTCACTTGATTTCTCACTAGTACAACAAACAGTTACAACTAGTTCAACTGACTTTAACTCAATTAATTGAGTTAACTGATTTCTCATGCATTAAACTCATGCACTTAACTGCAACTTGAACTCTAAAACACATAGAATCACTCTACATGCCTCACCAACTACCCTCAACTTGAAATTCATGAGCTAGTTGAGTTTATCACACTCAGTTAACTGTTACAAGTGATTATGAGATAAGATTACATTTTATTGTCCAATTTAATTAAGGGAAAATAAACTTTGACACATATCTAATTTATTAAATAAATTTAATTTCACACTAATGTATCGCTAGGACCCATGATTACATGACCTGTGGCCCCACACTAGTGTAGGTGTTGTCATGTTGCTTCTGGATGCCAATTTCACTGTTTCTTGTTGCAAACTTCAACACTCCCTCTCAACAAGAAAGGAATGTACTTGCATGCGCACATGCACCTCTTGGATGTGGCATGCAACTCTTGCATGCAACACTTCTCTAGTGTTTCTCACACATGAAACTTTTGCATGCAACACTTCGCTAGTGTTTCTCGCACATGCAACTTTTGCATGGAACACTTCTGAAACTGAATAGCCTCCAAACAATTGAATCAGTATAATGCATCTGTCATCAGAGTCTTATGACTATTGGTACCTATTGCACATGTCTACTGGAGTCTCTACGCTTTTGACATCTGCATCTATGCACTCTGCACTACTGCCAACTCTGATCTGCGCTCCAGTATCCAGCACCTGTCACTCTGATTTTTGTCCTCCTGACATCTGAGTGCATCAATCTAACTGATCCTACTATTTTTGTACTATGGGCTCCTCATAGCCAGATTCGATCCATGAGACACACCATCTCAATTGACCCTACCCAAATTTCTTCTTGGGATCATATCTGCACATCGCCCCACCTCACACCTGGAGGTATAGTTGCATGTACTCCCTCTGCCAATCTAGCTCAAAATTTCTCTACTTGAGTGGTTTTTTCCACTCCATGATCCTCTGCATGTGGCTGCTCCACATCTTGAGGTTCATTTTTTGGAACCAAGAGTTCCTCATATGCATGCAAATCAAGCTCCCTCTCAAGGTACAATTGCATGGATTTCTCACACTTCCCCATGGTACATCCCTTGCATGTGTTTATCTGTGCAAGAGTACCCTTTGGAAGCTTCATAGAAATCTATTGCATGACCTTCAAAGCTCCATGGTGTAGATGACCCAATCTTCTGTTCCATAACTCACCCTAATCCTGGCTCACCACTTTGTCTGATTTACCCAACAATGTTGCACTGCCATCTACATCAAGTTTATAGAGATTCTTCACACGAATCCTAATCTTTTTGGCTTGTTCAGTTGCTTTGTGTCGAAGGAAAGCTTTTCCTTCACTAAAAACAACATCATAGCCTTTATCCTCCAACATTGTGACTGAAACTAAATTTTTATTCAAGCCCGGTACATGCATTACATCTTTTAATAAAAATGGTTTACCTATCTGTCTTTGGAAAGTAACTGTACCAATCCCGGTAGCACTGTACTACCCGTCATCACCCATTTCGATATGCATCTATAGGTCCTTCTCGTCCAAGCTAATGAAGAGTTCTTTGTCTCCCGTCATGTGGAAATATGCACCACTATACAAGTACCACCCTGATCCCATCGCACTTGACACCATGCATGCGATTAGCAAGAAGTCCAACTCAAATTGCGAGGCCAAAGCCTCACTAGCTGCAGATCCTTAAGCCTTCTTTTTCTTCTTATTTTGTGGAGAATTTGTGGCATAATGTCCATGCTTATGACAATGAAAAAACTTCACTCTCAACATGTCTCGCTCCTTGCCTTCTTCGTCGGACTCAGATTTGGAATAGGATTTCTTTCCCTTCCCCTTCTTCGCCTTACCAGCCAAGGCACAATTTTCATAATCATCTTCCTTAGATCAAGATCCATCCTTGGTATTTCGCTTGAATTATTATTGCACCAAATCTGACCAAAGCCATTCCCAATCTGGAAGCTTTTCCCTCCCATTCATAGAGTCCAGATAACTATGCCAACCCTTGGGAAGTCCTAGAAGATCTAGGCTCAACAATTCATCATCCGCGAAAATAATTCCAATGCTCCTAAGTTCATCCTGACATTGGACAAACTTTATTAAATATATCGGAATAGTGTCACCTTTCTCCATTTTGATTTTCCTGAGCCTGTCCTTTAGTGTCAATTTTCTATGATCACTACTGCTCTGAAAAAGATCTTTCAAAGCCTTCCACATTGCATATGGAGTTGTTTTTCCATGGATACTTGAGACAATGTGATCTCGTTCTCCCTCCAGTAATATCCTCCTCGCCCTTGCAACCTTCTTTTTCCAAGCATCAAGATTTGCGGCATCTGCTACAACGGGTTTGGGAACATCATTATCAATGAATTATTTAAAACCATTGTCCTCCAGTACTGTCTCCATCTTGTCTTTCCATGCAATATAATTGGAACTGCCCTCGAGTTCATACTCCAATCTCAAGCCATTGAAATCCATTTCGAACCTGATTCGCGTGTCGCACCAAGAATACTTTTGCAAATTCTAATTTTATTCAGTCGCAAACTCAGCTTCTCCTCCACTATAGTGATTTTCCGTGCTCTGAGACCATGTATAAATTATACAAACAATATGCATTCCAATGGATTCAATCTGATTTTGCAATATACTAAAGAAAAATATTGAATCCTTCTACAAATCAATTGTGGAAAATAAACACAATCGCCAATCACAATAAGTGCAGAAAGAAACAAACCAAACCACAACACAGACAATTTCCTGGGGAAATCTTGCTGCTCAAAACCCCTCTATCATATATTGTATATTCCACAAGGAATCATGAAACAATTACAATGCACTCTTCTCACAAGAGTCTCTTGCAATGTGCCTATCTTCTCACATTGGTCCAGAATAAATCAGGCCAACACTTAGCCAATTCTCAGCGTGTCTTCAACCTGCCTTGCTCACGCAATTCCTGATGAATGCAATCCCTATTTTTTAGGAATTTTAGCCTTCCTCATCTGCGCTGAGTATCATGGGCATCCTGTGGTGTTTTAACTGCATCTGGGCAACCTGCTAATATCACAACTGATAGTTAACTTCCCTTTAACCTTTGTCTCAACTAGTTCTCCACTAGAACTGACATGCATGCAGATATTAATAGTAAATCATCAGTTGCATGGTATATCATTGATTGTGAATTAAATAATATTTAATTCACTTGATCTCTCACTAGTGCAACAAACAGTTACAACTAGTTCAACTGACTTTAACTCAATAAATTGAGTTAACTGATTTCTCATGCATTAAAATCATGCACTTAACTACAACTTGAACTCTAAAACACATAGAATCACTCTACATGCCTCACCAAATACCCTCAACTCAAAATTCATGAGCTAACTGAGTTTATCATACTTAGTCAACTATTACAAGTGATTATGAGAGAAGATTAAATTTTATTGTCCAGTTTAATTAAGGGATAATTAAATTTGACACATATCCAATTTATTAAATAAATTGAATTTCACACCAATATATCGATAGGAACCATCACTACAGGACTTGTGGTCCCACACTAGTGTAGGTGCTATCATGTTGCTTCTGGATGCCAATTTCACTATTTCTTGTTGCAAAATTCAACATAGTTTGGTTAGGGTAGCAGACCCAATAGGCTTGACTGTGAGATGAGTTGTGTTTATCTTTATCTACAAGTTTTGAATTAGGCCTATCAGATTTATATACATCCATAAATACGTTTAGAACCATGCAATAAGCCCCTTTTACCCAACATATGGGATGGTTAGTGATCTACATGAATTCCTTCCTTGTTCAGTTATGAGCATGCTTCCCTAGCTAGTGAAGCTACCGAAGCCTAAGCTCTTTCTTAGTAGATTTCATCCAGACCTCAATACAATGTTCTATTTGTTTTTAGCTGTATTTTCTATATATATTTTTAAAGGATTAATGATAATCCTTATGTATTATGTCTTTGAAGCTTCAGGGATATTTTGAAAATGATTTAAGAAGTTATATTTTAAAATATTTCAGAGTATGCAATTTCTACATTTCAAAATATCCAATGCAATTTCCATAGGAAATTTGAATATTTCAGAATTTGAAATTTCATTCGAGATTTGAATGAAATTAAAATAATCTACACATTCAAATCAAATTCAAAATTGAATAAGCTACATCAAGTTGCAATTTCCATTGGAGATTTAGATATTTCATAATCTACAATTAAATCAGAGAGTTTAATGAAATTTGAATGATCTACATCACACGCCGAGACATAATATTGCTAACTAATTTACATGCTTGGGACATAATAAATATTATTATTTATTATATTAAATGTTATTAATATTGACAAAAAATCATATTTTTTCCATAGGTATGAAGCAAATTATATGAATAGTCTTATTATTGTTGATGATATTAAATGTTATTATATGTACAAATCATTATATTTTTTTTAATAGGTTTTAAGAAAATTATATAAATAGTCATATAGTATTGAGAAGAACAAATATAGCCCTGGAAAATTAGTAGATGGAGTCTGCTAAGTAACAATGCACTATTATCTTCCTTTAAATGTTAGGGGTAGAGAGTCCACATCACAAATATTATTTATACATGTCACTGTCCACCATGCAATGCATAGATTGATTTCACCTACAACTATTGTGCCCACAAGTTGTGTACATCCACAAGTTAGTCCCTGGACTCAAATATAATTAATAAAAAATTGAACCCTGTGACAAAATGATACTTGTGGTTTATAAATTTTTTTATAAGATTGAACATTATAGAAGAAGTGAAAACTATAAGAGCCACACATGAGAAACATACATGCAACGTGAAGAAATCTTCATGTGGTGCCCAAGCTTCAAGTATGCAAGAAAATAAAGAGCAAGTATTGTACTAATCCTTCCATAAGTCTTGAAAAGGATATTGGCAATTGGTTTTCGAGACAACAAATACCCAATAATAAATTTCGCAACAACATTATGACCTGGTTGTTGTTTTCACAACAATAGCAAATAGATTTCATGAGTCTAGTTCACTTCAAATAGCCAACCCAATTACAACCCAATGGGCATTAAAAAAAAAAAAAAACTTGAGTTCACACTTGCTTTACTGGTATGGGTAGGCATAGGAGAGGTTTTGATGTAATGATTTCCTTTTATGTACTCTTCGAAGGCAAGATAACTGCATCTTTTCCCATATCAATTTCGTTCAGAAACGAAAAGGAAATAACATAAGCTCATTTTCTTTCAGTTTTAGAAAATTATATTAATTTATGAAAGTAACATAGTTTTCTGGTGAGTAAAAAGGAAATCTTACCAGTTATCTGGGATAGCCTCACGACTTGATCAAAATAAAATTTAGCTCCCCGAGCTACATCTTTATGTATTTCCCATATGAAATTGGCATACAGTGACAGTCCCTGGAGACACTCTCAACAGACGAGTCTGGATAGCATGAATGGACTTAAAAAAATTTCCCTAGGGATCGAGGATAAGGTTTATATAAGTGCTACAAATTGGGTGTGCCACTCTTAACATTTGGGTTTTTCCGACGTTTCTCAGTTTCTTATGCAGATAGTCGATTTTATCATTTTTTCCTTCTTTTGTGTTACCTTCAAAGTGGAAATGGTAATTGATGAACTACGTTCTCTCTAATGAACTACATTCTCTCATGTGAATCGAGAGCATCTAAGACTATAAGTTCTCCGTTCATACAATGCAAGATGTATTGCCTTTTAATACATATTGTTTTGTTGGTTGCTTCCAATAAATTATTTATTTATGAAGAATATTGATGTGTTTTATATGCTTTGCAGCAAGACTATCTAAGAAGGCTATTCTTTGAAGATGATATCATTAGAATCAACATCCAGTGCACCTCTCGGAAATTATTCTCAAGGCAGTTCTTTTGGTAATTCCCAATGGCCTCTAAATTGTTAAATAAAGTTTTATGTCTTTTCATTATTTTCCTAATATGTACAGCTAAACAAAATTTTAGTGGCATGATTTAAAATATATATTATTCTTTTTTATTTAATTTTAAAATTATCTCTGTATTTGTAAAGATATATTTTCTCTCTAGTTTTAGGTTTTTCCATTGTTTTTTAACCTACATCTTGATGAATATGATGAATATGAAGTTGAACATATGGCACAAACATTTTGCAAGTCAAGTTGATTTCATTATGTTGAATATTACAGAACATTACATGAATCTGCCGAGGGGAAAGGATATGTGGAGCTAGCTAAAGTTGCTTTTGGTAAGACATAAAATCCCTCCTTCTTATTGAAATGATGAGCTAGCTAAAGTTGCTTTTGGTAAGACATAAAATCCGTCTTTCTTATTGAAATGATTTGCTTAAGCAATTTTTTTCGGAACGTTAAGAACTTATGTTTTTTCCCAATCTTGAGAACTTATTTGACATTTCTTGCCTATCAAATTGAAATGTTTCTCATGTTTTCTTTACTAGACATGCAAGGAAATGATAGTAATACTATTTACCAGACATACAAGAAAATGATAGTAGAATTCTCTTATTAATAGATTTGGGTTGTTATCTGCAAAATAAATAAATTCTCATTTTTGCAAAAAATTAAAACCCACTCTGGAAGTTCTGTTTTTATTTAGGATGTTATAGAGTGGCCAAAATTTTCCACTTTTCCAACCCTTAATCTATCACCAGCCATTGGGACAACTTTAATCATCATTGATGGGGCAATAAAGCTACATTGAGACAACTTTAATCATCATGGTGGGGCAATGAAGCTATTTTTCCAAATAATTTGTGGCACAATTTGTCAATGCAATACACTAACAACAATTGAATGGTATTTGGTATTTACATCCTTGCACTTATTCTGTCAGTTCCCAAAGGCTATGTATATGCACTATAGTTGCATAGTGTTAAGTGAATCTGCCCCCTCAATGTGCACTCAATTTGACTCATGTACGATCAGGGTGGCTGCCCACTCAAGGCAGGGAAGGGACTCGCTACCCCTCTTGTTATAAATAAAAAATAGCATAGTGTTAAGTGAATCTGCCCCCTCAATGTGCACTCAATTTGACTCATGTACGATCAGGGTGGCTGGTCAACTACTTGCCCACTCAAGGCAGGGAAGGGACTCGCTACCCCTCTTGTTATAAATAAAAAATAACATTAACGGGAATATAATTTTTCTTTAAATCAATTTCTCATTACTAACACACTAATACTAATAATAATTGAGAATTAAAACTTTAACAAATAATTCCTCAATTATTAAGTTGAGGATTGTTGATTTTATAAAAAACGATGGTCCTATTAAACATGTTCTCTTCATATGATAATTGATATATTATTCAGTGTTTTGGTTATGCTCTATTCAATATAGTTGGATAAATGAAATATATTTTATCCGAAAATTGTATATAATGGAATATATTCGTTGAATGAAATAAGCCCTTCAACAAATATGATGTATTATAGAGTGTTTTGGTTCTTTTCTATTAGATTTAGTTGTATTCAATGGAGTATTGTTCGGTGGCTGCTTTGAATAAACAACAGAGATGCCCAATCAGAGCTCAGTGGTTGCTTTGAATAAACAAGAGAGATGCCCAATCATTGTTCAATGGTTACATTGAATAAACAATAGATTAGAATGGATCTAATTTCCCTTTGTATTTTTAATACTCCATGCAATATTTTGGAGGAGTGAAGATTTTGGAGGAGGCCTTCCTTCCAGAAATTGACAATTCAGGCACGCTTGGCTTTATTGGAAAATATATTTGAGATAGATGGAGGAAGGTCCATTTCTTTGGAACAGAATTAATGTATCTGCTGGAACGCCATTTGTACTCTTTCCTTTTCTTAATGCCATTTGAATATAGGAGATCAAGTATGTCTGTGGAAACTCTGCAGCGATGCATGTGATTTTTCCCGACAAGGATACCCAGCGTGGAGACTGGGGTGTAAATAGTTGAGTGGATGGATTTTCATATTATTTTTTTATCTATTTTGGTACTATTCAAAAAAAATAATGATAATAGTATGTCAGACGGTGGAAACTCTGCAGCGATGCATGTGATTTTTCCCGACAAGGATACCCAGCGTGGAAACTGGGGTGTAAATAGTTGAGTGGATGGATTTTCATATTATTCTTTTATCTATTTTGGTACTATTAAAAAAAAATAATGATAATAGTTTAGAAGTTTACTCATACTTGGTTTTGGTGTAAAAATCCCAACTTACTAGAGTGTAAGTTTCTGCGAGTTAGCTTTGGTACAAGTATTGAATGCAGTCTTTTTCTGTTAGCACCACAACGCTACATGCATGTGGAATGTCTTTGGCCACACCCACCCTGTCACGATTTATCGCCTCACCTAGTGTTACGAGAGGGGTGAAGGGATTCACATTTTACTGACCTCAATTTTCCATTAGTCAAGCATAGCCCATTCCTATTCAGATTCATGTCCCTCCCTCGGATGAACTTTATTGAACTGCCTCTACATATTCACAGCTGTTACAGGTTAGTGCTCAGTACCGTACAGTCGTTACAGGTTAGTGCTCAGTGCCAAGAAAGATGAATAAGTTCGGTATATTACTATTTGTTGTATCTCTAGCAATGATCAAAATAGAAGCAACGAGTAGATTCGCAGAGGTGCTAGACTCTTCTTTCCCTGGCAATGGGAATTTTGACTACCAAGATGCCCTGTCAAAGAGCATTCTCTTCTTCGAGGGGCAGCGATCAGGTATTCTTCCACCTGATCAGAGATTGACATGGAGGAAAGATTCAGCCCTCAAAGACGGATTTGATCAGAATGTATGGACTGTTTTTAAACACATAAGAATAACTGTCTTAGCTTTTCATCTCAACCCTTCAACTGTTTTAGCTTTTCTTTCCAACCCATCAATGCGTACTAAAATAAATCGAATGAATGCAGGTTGATTTGGTTGGAGGATATTACGATGCAGGCGATAACATAAAATTTGGCTTTCCAATGGCTTTTACTACTACCATGTTAGCATGGAGCGTGGTGGAATTCGGTGATTTAATGGACCAGGAGCTTGAAAATGCCAAAGCTGCCATTCGTTGGGCTACGGACTATTTCCTCAAAGCTACTGTTCAACCGGACAAGATCTTCGTGCAGGTATGACGGAATGAAAACTAAGTCTGCCTCACTGAATCCAAGCATTCCGAAGAATATAACAGACAAGGAATGCATAAATAAATGCTTATTGATTTGTGATTGTGAAGGTGGGTGATCCCAACACTGATCACGATTGCTGGGAGCGACCAGAAGACATGGACACGTCTCGTACTGTTTACACCATCGACACCCAAAATCCAGGCTCCGATGTCGCTGGAGAAACTGCAGCGGCAATGGCCGCCGCGTCCATCGTTTTCCGAACATCCGACTTCTCTTATTCTCAAAGTCTTTTTGAAACTGCAACTCAGGTAAAGTAAAATATGGGTAAAATTGCCCCATTTTGAGAATGAATTACTTGGGTTATTTTATTTTTTTAAGTGAAGAAATTGTACCTAGAACAGTTTTTCCATATATATAGTTTTGTCTAGGATTAGGATTAGATCACAAAATATGTGGTGATCAAATCTGATCAGCTGATAATTTCTGGACTAACCTAGTTTAAAAATATGGGCTAATTAACTTTGCTAACTTACTCTACCAACAGAGAATTAACTAACTTATCTTATTCTAAGAACATGGACTAAGGCAACAAACAAGTGAACTGTCAATAGACATGAAATGAGCTGGGCTGTATATACACTGCCAACAACAGAGAATTAACAAACTTATCTTATTCTAAGAACATGGACTAAGGCCACAAACAAGTGACTTGTCAATAGACATTAAATGAGCTGGGTTGTATATACCTACCCACTTTTGGATACCTGGCCTACGAAAATACAACTGTGAGCATATACAGCCCTGGCTCATTTAATGCCCATTGACAAACTACTTATTTTCAATCCAAAAACATGAGTAACATGGGACTAACTGCCCACTGACAAACATGGTAAATGTTTGGAAATTTACCCACTGACAAACAAGACAAATGTTTGGAAATTTAAACTTCAACATCTTGACCCAAATTCAATTACCCCAATTTAATGGATACCTAATTGTAAGCTGTTAAGTATTCACTCTAACTAAATGTAACATATGAACAATTAAAACATTGACGGTCATACAGATAGAGCTAACTCTAACTACACATATGCTGCACTGGCTAGCTGTAATGGATACTCTGCAACAAAATATGCACCCTATTTACTATAGTGTCAGTCTCATTAAATTCAGCGTACATTGATTCTTATTTAACAGTGAATTTAAATACACAGCAACTTACCCATTCCGTTTGTCAACAAGTTTGTCCTCTTATTAAATTCCATGTACCTTATATGCTTATTGATATCTGACAGTGAATTTAAGTATACCGCTACTCACCCATTTTGTCTGTATGTCTCTTTGTCCTCCATAGCTCTTCGACTTTGCAGACAGATACCGCGGAGCGTATAGTGACAGTCTCAAGTCAGGAGTTTGCCCATTTTACTGCGACTTCGACGGATACCAAGTAAGTTTTTCTGTTTTTCTTTATTTCCCACCACGAAAGTTTTATCAAAAACCAGAGCTAGATGTTGATCAGTTTATAATAGGGGTTTCAGGATGAATTGCTATGGGCTGCTGCATGGCTGCACAAAGCATCGACCAACGATTCCTATATGCAGTACATTCAAGTCAATGGCAAAACACTCGGAGCTGATGACAACATCAATGAATTTGGATGGGACAATAAGCATGCTGGCATTAATGTCCTCCTCTCCATGGTATTACCTCCACAGTGGCTTAACGTATTAACTGTAATTGAATTGCAAAGCTGAGTATTCTTACTGCTATATCTGTTTCGGCAGGACTATTTGACAGGGAATGCACTGTTAGAATCATACAAGGGGCACGCTGACAATTTCATTTGTTCTCTCTTTCCTGAAACACCTTATCCACCACATGTTCAATACACACCAGGTTCCTGCATAGAAGGGTTTTTTTCTTTTGGGTTTCTTTTTTTGGTTGTAAATCTTGCTGGTTGCTGAAGGTGAATGAGCTAATTGGAGAGTTACTGTCTTTATAGGTGGGCTCATATACAAAACTAATGCAAGTAATATGCAGTGTGTGACGTCAATATCGTTTTTGGCCTTAACCTATGCCAAGTACCTCAGCGATGCATCTGAAGTATTGTGGTGTGGAAGCATTGAGGCAACTCCGGGAAAACTTCGGGCCTTTGCAAAACGACAGGTAGGTGCATCCTCTGCTTCAAAATCAAGAAATGACTAATAAAATTAAGAAATGATAGTCAAGTTGCAGATCTCTGAAGAGGATCTAACTAATCTATATGACATGGGTACATGCAATCATGGATGGGCTGCAGATTGATTACATACTAGGAGACAACCCTCTGAATATTTCATACATGGTGGGATATGGCCCCAGCTTCCCCCAACGGATTCATCATAGAGCCTCATCTCTGCCTTCTGTTGACTATCATCCAGAATTCATTGGCTGCAAAAATGGAACTTCTTATTTCTACAGCAATGATTCCAATCTTAATCTTCTGATGGGAGCAATCGTTGGAGGACCAGATGAATCCGATCAATTTTCAGACGATCGAGCAAATTTTCGAGAGTCGGAGCCTACGACGTACATAAACGCTCCTCTAGTTGGTGCGCTTGCATTTTTCAGCGCAAATCCATGGTGATACCAAAAAATAAACTCTTGACACATTCAAATTTCCAAGAATCAGAGCCCAGGACGTGTATAACTCGTTGGCGCGCTTGCATTTTTCAGGGCAGAGCCATCGTGATTCCAAAAAGATCAAAAATCTTGAAACATCGTTTTAAATTGCCTTGGCAATAAAAACGAATTGGCATCATTCAAATTTCGATTGTTATCTTGAAATTGAAATGTACCACATATTTTACTCTCAAAACGCTCTTGTGCCTCAAAAAAGTTTCCTGTCGAAGGCAGGGGAATAGTTTCTGAGAGTGACATTTATCAGAAATGTTTTCATTGTAGATTTTTAAAAAAATGAGTCGAGAACGATTCTACAAATAGATGTATGAATGAATCCAACGACTCTGGTTCATATCGTTATTACCACCGGTCTCACACAGATTCACATGCAACACTGACATCTCAACAAATTGGAAAATTAATGTATATTTTTATTGCCAATAACTTGATTTAAAAACTAAAATAAAAGAAAATCTCGATGTCATTTTCTCTTATATCCGCATTGTCAAATATGTGTATACCATCCCACCAAGGATAAAATCATTTCATTGCTATTAGTAATTCATGCAATTAAAGGTTATAGGTAATTTCTACCTAAAACATTTTTTTAGTTTATGTCAGGTGTACGGTGAAATCCAGTGAAAATGGTAATAGTTCCTTGATAAACTGATTCTTAAGGTCGATATGCCACATGGTTGAAAAGTACTAAAAAATGACAGTAAATGATTATATGATATTATAACACAAAGTTATAAGATATGCAATGTCTTTTTGTATTTTGGTGATAAATTTAATAGTTTTTGAAATCATTTTGATCTAGAAATTTTTTAAAAATCATTTTGATATAGATGTATATTATGTTTGGTTGAAGTAAAATAATGAATGATATGTAATGACATATAAATTTTAGATGTAGTTTTTTGAAATAGTTAATTATTTCAATAAATATGAAATCAAATTAATAACCAATTGTATATAATAGCAGATTTTGTGTCATTGTCAAAAGGCAATTTTTTATAATCACACTTTTTAATAATATATTTTTAATAAAAACAGCAATATTTTGCTTAAAAAATCTCTCTTCATATAGTTAAATCTTAACCCACATACTCATATGTACATTATATTTTCTATGTATATCATAATCACTAATCTTGACATTCTCTAGATATATCATAATCACTAATCTTGTCATCTTGTGCTCCTTTATATGGAAGCATCAAAATAGTGGGTGGATGTAAGTGGAGGGCCTTTTTTAATGCATTAATGGTATGATAGGTGAGGAAATTACATTATTATTTCACTCTAATTTACCAATGGCTTTGCCTAACTTTTCCAACCACTTTATGTAGTTTTTTCTAAAGTTATTGGTGAAGTCAAGTGTTGCAAACAAGTTTGGTCACAATTCATTTTATAGTTATTTTTGTTCTATCAATATTCATTGTGTTTATATCATATAATATAGTATTGGAAACAAAGTATTGTATTTGTATACTGATTGAGTAATGTTAAAGAAAAATGGATAAAAGGGATAAAGAAGTTTTAAATTGAATGAAATCTTTTTTGTTCTATGGATGATATTCATGGTGTTCATATCCTATAATATAGTATTGAAAACAAAGTATTGTATTTGTATAATGAATGGGTTATGTTAAAGAAAAATGGATAAAAGAAATAAAGAAGCTTTAAATTGAATGAAATCATTTTTGTACTATCGATGATATTCATTGTGTTCATATCCTATAATATAGTATTGGAAACAAACTATTATATTTGTATAATGAATGGGTAATGTTAAATAAAAATGGATAAAAAGAATAAAGAAATTTTAAATTGAATGAAATCCTAAAATCATAACATGAAAATAAGATCGGATGGAAAAGAGCTTCACATGCATTTTAGGCAAGTTAGGCTAAAGACATGGGGCACAAACCAACAATCTATTCCATTCTATTATTTGTAATCAATGATCAAATTAGCATTTGATGAGGTATCTCCCTAAACTAGAGCTAAAATTTTGTTGTTGCTTAATGATGCTAAGAATATTCCTCCCATGACGTACACTTTTGCATCATTTCATTGTTGATTACACTAAGATAGATATACCCCTTAATTTGTGTATCTATAGTTAAGTTTTTTTGTCGTTTAATGATGCTAGGAATATTCCTCCTTGTGGTGTTGACTACACCAATATAAAGATGCTCCATAATTTTTGTACCTATAGTTGAACTCTTTTATTGCTTAAAGATGATAGGAATATTATTTCTAGTGCATACACTATAACGTCGTTGGAGTGTTTACTATAACACAATAAGTATAATTTCAAAAAATTAAGCATCACAAATAATGAAAAGAAAAATAAGATTAAAGAATAAAAGATATTTTGAAACAAAGAAAAACAACCAAATGGAGTTCAACAATAGCTCAAGGATACTAAGAAGGTATACATCATCTCTAAGCCTCCATTGATGATGGTTAAGTAGATATAGGAAATTGTAGTGTCTATGTCAGGGTTGTGAATCAAATTTCATTGCAAGTCAAATGCCATGCATTATCCACTAATAATGAATGTTAGGGTTGTTAAGCTCTTTCTTATTTTCAGATCTTAGTAATTATTCCCTTATGATCAATAATTACACACTTCAAAATTCTCAACCTTAATTTTATTTTTACAATTGAGTAAACATTATTAGATTGGTTTAAGATATATGATATATCTATTGATGTTTGATTACAATTGAGGGTCCTGATATATATACATCGTTGGGTGTCTTTTCATTAATAGACATGTCTTATTGACCATATAAGATCTCTTCTCCTCATAAACCCACATAGGCTCTTGAAGAATTAGGACATTCTAAATATTAGGGAAGTGTTCATATGTTATATTACTTATACAAAAGCAATTTATTACACTTGCTTCTATACTTGAGAATCACCACTAGCATTCTTTCTTGCTTTAAGTAGATATATATGGTTCTATTTAACAGAGAAAGTAGGATCCTATACAAATAAAAAGGTGTCTTGATGCACATGAGATTCTTCTGTTACATATTTAGTATAGGCTATATAGAGGCACTATTCATAATTGAGGTCGTGTGATAAGTGTTTGTGTGGTGAGGTGAGGTCCTAAGGAATAGCCTTAAAAGACATGTCTTTTTTTTATTAATTAATTAATGATTATTTATATTTATATTTATATATTATATTATATGTATAATAGAATATATAATATATATTTTTGTGCATGATATGATATATATTGTACATTATTTTCTAGAAGGGAATACATTATGTTGCTATATAAAACATCAACACCCCCTCTTAGCGAGGTAGGTATTCTTCCATGATGTTATCCTCTAGTAGTCCAAATCATGCCCAACCACTTTACATGGTATGGGTAGGACTATCACCATAGTATCAAGTCTACGCTGCAAGTATCTAAGATTTTTCTCCTCTCTTAGTAGTCCCACCCATACCTAGCCACTTCACATGGCGTAGGAAAGACTTTTACCAAGCTACTCATTACTCCCTTAGTCACTTCACATGACTGATCTAGGAAACCCTTGGCCTGAGGGAGAGTATCTTCCCACTGTAGGAGAAACATCACAATTCCTTCTCAAAGAGGATGAACATTATTCATCACACCAAACTTGTCTCTGAAGTATTCAAACTTTATTTTAGACAGAGGCATGGTGAGAATGTTTGTTGTCTGCTCATCAGTGGATATGTACCGAAGTTCCACTGCTCCTCTTTGTACCATGTCTTAGATGAATTGGTATTTTATCACTATATGCTTTGAATTGTTATAAAAGACTAGATTATGTGAAAGCTTCACACAACTTTGATTATCACAATATATCCAATTTGGTTCATACTTTAGATCTAATAACCCTACAAGAAATTTTCGAAACCATACTTCTTCACAGCTTGCATCACTTGTTGCTATATATTATGCCTATATTGTATTGAGTATCACTCACAATTGTTTTCTGCTAAACCATGAGATAATACATGATCCCAAACTGAAGCAACATCCTGATGTGCTTTACTTGTCTACTACACTCCCTACTGAGTCAGAGGTTGTATGACCTTGCAATTTTACTTCACCATCTAAGACATATCTGAGTTCATATTTAACCGTACCATACAGGTTGATCCAAGAGGATCCAAAAAGGCCCAAAATTTGAATTCCCCAAATATCAGTAAAACTAGCACCAAGTCATAGAGCTTGGCGAGTTGATTCCAACGATGCAAATGACACCTCAATCCAAGTTTGTATGACAAAGTTATGAATAGTAAAAAAAAAATTCAAATTAAGCAAAACTCAAAGTCAACCCAATGTGCCATGTGTCATTCCCATAGGCTATCACATGGCAACCCAATCACTAAACTAAGTGGACCCACAAGTAGGTGACATGGAAGGAGAGTGATGACATGGAAATTTGACACATGACACTAGGCTAGAAATAGACGATGACACATGCCAAGGTGATTGGGCACATAATTGCACTGACATTTGTGCAGGTGATGTGGCATTGGTCAATGAATGGAAACCACGTGGACCAATGAGATGGCACCACATGGCACCATCAACTATCCCAAGTGGCCTTGATGTCTGTGTCAATATACATTTGATTTTCTTTGTTACGTATGGTTATAACTAAACATTATGTTTTTTTATGGTTATAGTTAAAACTATATTCAAATCCAAAGGTGAGGTTGTCGATGTGCAGTTATGTTTGGTTTCACATTTCCTGTGGAGTTGCAACCTCAGTTTGGGGGTGACCACAAGAGATATATGGCAGGAAAAAACATGGAGAGCTCGTATCTATTGAGTCTATTTAGCAAGATGAGTATTTAATTTCATGTTTCGTGTTTTTTATGTGATTTTATGTTGAAAACCTAACTTCAAGGTTTGTATACAAATGATTATAATGTTTACAATTTCACTATGCGCCTTAATTATGTGTCATATTTATTATTACATGTTATTTATGGTTGAATTCTAATTCGTTATATGTTTAACATTGTGATGTTGTGAACCCTAGTTAGTGCCTTGTGTTAATATTGTTAAATATTGATAACTATTGGCAATTCCATAGTGTGTTTTAATTATACGTTGTTTTACAATTGCATGTTGTTAATGGATTTAATGCTAGGGTTAATACCCATATGATAGAAATTCAATGGGAATTCCATTAGAGTTACATGTGGGGTTTGGATGTGAACCACGGTTTAATAACATAAATTATAAATGATGTGATTTTGCAGGAATGTTGGTGAATTTTGGAACACAAATAATGAAGGAATTTCAATTCATGTGGAAAATGGTAATGATATGGTTTTATGGTTTCAAATGGCATGCGAGCTACAATTTTATGGTAATAAATGTTTCTAATTTTATGGAATTAAGGCTCTTTGTGGAACAGGAGCTCTCTAGCAATGGCATCTCCTAGCACGTATCCACTCTTCTTTTCTATATAGTTTGGATTCTTGGATTTTTTTTCATTCTCAAGTCTTTTGGCCCAGTGTGGGTGCTATGTAAAAGTTTAGTCATATGTCATTTCCCCCTCATGGTATATCACCTTTCTTGTACCTATCGTCTTCTAATCCCATTTCTCTCAACTTCTTTTGGCAATATTTCAGTCATTTTCAACCTTTCCCGGTTGTCATCACCTCCTATGCACCACCCTTTATGGTTTCTCATCCCTGGGCTTATTTAATCTATCATCCCCCATCTCTTTTATCCCTCTCGCCTCATTTTTCCAACTCTTCTCCTCTTCGTATTCTATTCTCTAGCTCCACTTCTCCCTGCAACCCATTTCCTCCTCATCAATAGTTATACATTTCCAAAGGGCATGGATAAGAAGGGGGGATACCTCTCAGCGTGCACAGGATATTTTTCAGTTCTAGTATCGAGTCATTGGCTCTTCCCATAGCTATAGAGAACACGCATTGTGTCCCATTCAAATTGAAATTAAACAAGTTGAATGAGAAATAACTAGAGCATGTTAATTGTTTTGGACAATGAAGTTCTAACAGATTGGGTGACTTAGTACCTGACATTGGCCATACCCATGATAGGTACAACCAGTATATGTATATTTTGGACATTTATTGGCACCTTAGGCTATTATTGGGAAAAGTGTTATTGGACATAAATGAGGCTAAAGAGGAGGTTCTCATGGTGTTAGAAAACATGCTCTCAGTGTGCATGAGTTTTTCAGTTCTACTCATTGGCTCTTCCCATAGCTATAGAGAACACGCATTGTGTCCCATTCAAATTGAAATTAAACAAGTTGAATGAGAAATAACTAGAGCATGTTAATTGTTTTGGACAATGAAGTTCTAACAGATTGGGTGACTTAGTACCTGACATTGGCCATACCCATGATAGGTACAACCAGTATATGTATATTTTGGACATTTATTGGCACCTTAGGCTATTATTGGGAAAAGTGTTATTGGACATAAATGAGGCTAAAGAGGAGGTTCTCATGGTGTTAGAAAACATGCAACTTACTTTGCAATTGTTGGATAAGATTCAGTTGTGTGGAAGCTCACCTTTGCATACCCCTTGAATTTGGATGCTCTCTCAGAAGCAAGAAGAAGCTCATTGTAATTGAATTTGCAAACTCTAAGAAGTCTATGATCATTCTCTATATTTTTACTATTATGAATATTTTTGTCTTAGTCTCTAACTTTGCAGCATGTTTTTGGTCTTAGTGGCTTGGACTTAGCTGTTATTTTTCTAGTTAGTCTACTTACTATTAATACTTGGTTTATGTAGTTGATATCTAACTTTCAATTTTGCATCTAGTCTAGTTTCCCTAGTGGAAAACTAGATTGGATATTTCATGTTTTGATAGTTTTTCTTGATCTTTGAATATACATTTAACCTTTACAAAAAAAAAAACAAAAAAAACAAATATGAACTTACACAAAATTAATCTTGTCAACATCAAAAAATTGGTATTGGAATTCAACGAATGACAAGTTTGTGATTTTTTTCATTCCATTTACAACATTATCAGATCCTCACTACTTTGTTTTCCAAAATGGTCCTTCCCCTTTTATCCTATGCATTTTTATATATCACACTTTTTTTTTTCCTTCTTCTTGTTTTTAACAACATTGACATCAATGTGATGATACTCTATAAATATTTTGAGAATTCCTCATGGCTCTCTCTCTCCTTTCCTCATCCCTATCCCAAGATGAAACAGACATATTCTTTCTTGCATTAGTTTATGGAACAATATTTTAAAGTTGGGGATGTGATTCTTCAGAAAGCTAGGGAAAAAATAACATGACATTTTTTATTTCCAAACTTATGAATTAGGGATTATGCTCTAACATTACACTCTTTCATGCATTTGGCATGGTTTGAGAGATAAAGAGAACAATCAATATGCTAAAAAAAAATGACATACTGGTGTTTTTAATGAGTATATTTATTTAATTTCATTATTTTATGAATCTTGGCGAACTCAAAACCATAAACAATTTAACTTAGATAATAAGCAATGGTTGCAATCATGCTATATTGTCATGTTCCTAGAGCCCCATATTGCAAGTAGGGTCCTCCATTACTTTTATAGTATTTTGACAAAATTATTACCCCTCAACAAAGGCCTCAAGATATATTAGGATTTGTTATTTTATAATGAGATTTAAAATGAACACGACTCCCATGTTTATCCAAAATTGGGGAAAAATACAAATTTAAGATGTAATGCTTATGCATCATATGGATACAACATTCTCTCTTATATTAGTGTTCACAACGATGTTTTATTTTGTGGTTGTAACTAAGGTATCATATTGTCATTTATAACACTTTAGCTCAATGACTATGGATTTTTATTAATTATAATGTATATATAACCATCAAAAAATTATATTTTAAATTAAAAATATTATTACTATTGAATTTTTTGCTTAGTTTATTCTTTCTAATTGTAATACAATTATTTTTAAACTTTTCATGCGGAAATAATTAAATGAGTATATACCTTTAAACTTCAAATTAAGAGATAAGACAAACTATGGGTCGAGCACATTCAAATTCTCATTGTTCATAGAGTAAATGAAACACTTTAACTAGTCTCTCCCATGGAAAGCTATGTGGTAATAAGTTACCAATGTGATGGGCAATGTCACCTAAAGAAATAAAAATATACACTTGTAAAAAAATTCATGGTTTACTTATTAATTTGGAATAGCAATTTCCCGACGGGGTTGTCATTTCAGAAGGAAAGTTGGAGGCATCTTGAATAGTGGAGCCAAGAAGGTCTCCACGCACCACATGCTTGCCTTAACGATTCTCCTCTCATGCTCGAGTTTAATGGATCATTGGTACCTGGACTGCGCTCTATATATAAGCATAATATCCTCGGTGATGGGTCATAGTTTGGTTATCTGCAGTTATTGGGCAATGGTGAGAGAGATTTGGGCGAGAGCACCATGTGTATTGACGCTCGGTCTCAAGCCAAGCCTTGGGACATCTGCGCAGGGTGAGGTGTGTAAACGCAGATGTGTGTGGAGATGGTTATGGTTCTATACATGGTCGTGTGATCTAGAACTGATCTCCCTGTGGCGAGCGGAGCAGAGTCTAGTTCAGGGCTCAAACTCTTCGTGGTGGGGTGATCTTATTTAGGTGAGTGTGTGGATACATTTCTGGCTAATTGATGTTATGTGGGCCTTCAAGCTCGTGGGAGAGGTTGACAAGTGTTGCTAGCTTTAGTTTGAGTGGATTTCGGAGGACTCAGCATTCTAGTGTGTGTCTCCCTGCAACAAAGTTTACAGTGTAATTGACAGAGTGGTTCCGGCGCGCAGGCCTACCCCCAGTGGCCTTAATTTGTTCGATGACCTAGGTCTGGTATGCAGTGTTTGTGTGCAAAATTATAATTTGAATTTGATAGTGGGTTCTTGTCTTGGAAAAGAGGCTCCGCTCAACTGCAATGCGCCCTGGGATGGTGGGTCTGGTTACATGTCGCGACAACAAGTTCAAGCACGAAGGGGAGGTTTACGTCATCACATGGAGGAGAGATAGTCGTCTGGGGACCCCAACTCTAACTCTATGTCAACATAGAAGCAACACTCAGTGGCAGGCATGGCTGTATCCCGAGCCCACTCCCCAGTCCAAGTGGACGACCCAGTCACCTTGGAGTCGATATCATCCCAACTTCAGCACATACAACTCAATTTGTACACTATGCGGGAACAACGGTATGAGGAAAGGAATGAACTTGTCCCGTGCATAAACAACCTCCAACACATGCAGAATGAGACTCTCGATGCTCTGGAGAGTCTTCAGCGCCAGCTTCGGTGCTCTAACGACCACCTCTGAGCTCTGGAAATTCAAGTGGACCACATTGATTATCACATTCATGATCGAGAAACCCTCTTTGCTGCCCCTCCTATATTTCCTCCTAATCCTCCTCCATGATTTTTTTTTTTGCAACTCATCTTTTTTTCCATTTTTGTGCCGCCAATAACCACAAACACCAGTTGCCTTGGTTCTCTTCTAGGCTTCCTTTTATGTATAGCTCTGCTCATGTGTTCTCTAAAGCCCATGATGCTTAGTTGTACTAAAGAATTGATGTATCTTGATGTATCTTTCAAAATTATAATATAAATGAAACTTTTTTTACCAACAAAAAAAAAATAGAACAATAATATTTATTATTTGTTGTTATACAGATTCTCTTATTATTGTTATTAAAAAAAACATTCTCAAAATAATTTGTTGGTGGTCCTAGAGTTTAGTTATCATCATTATTTTACTTTTTTTGGTGGTCATAAGTGGGAAGTTAGATACCTCATCTTTTTGGTGCTCATAAGGGTGCAGTTATATAGCTTTGTGTCTTGGACAGCTTTGTGTCTTGGGCTTGTGCTATTAGGTAAAATTTATAATAAGTGAGTGGTTAATACATAGGCATAAAGTCCATCATTTACTATTGTCTATCAATGTGCAATAATTCATCATTATTATTAAAAAAAACATAGCACCTCAAATGACCCACTAATTTATAAAAGAATATCCAATTATAAATCTTAGCCATAACCAAAAATAATTTTAACTTAAATAATTTTTTTTTTTAAACATATATATTTGTAGATAAATTTATTTTCAGATTAATCACATCATTAGGATTTGGTCGACATTTCGAACCAACTAATGTGGTTCATCCTCAGGACAAGGTGAAAAATCCGACCAATCTTATTGAATAAATAGTGTGGATGCATCATTGCCCGGTATTAGCCATAGAAAACTAGTCGTTAATGAATTATTTAATTAGTTATTAGGGAGTAATACTAAATATTTTTAATTAACATTATTGATTAATAAATTATATATATATATATATATATATATATATATATATATATATATATATATATATATATATATATATATATATATATATATATATATATATATATATATATATATATATAACTTTTATGTTAGAAATTTAATTATTTATTAATATAATACATAGGTGATTATATAAGATAACACAAAAACATAGGATAATATATTATATAAAAACACAAAGGATAATATCAAGGGGAATATAAATAAAGTCTAGATTAAAAAAATAATAATAATAAATTAAAATTTAAAAAAAAAGGAAAATAATAAAGGGCATGGATAAAAAGGAAAAAGGAAGGGAAATAAAACCCTAAAAATATATACAAAACATAGACTGAAAGAAAAAGAAAACCTAATGCAAGAAGGGGGGCGAAATCACCTAGAGAGTGTTTAAGTCGAGCTCTTACTCAACTTCCAACCATCATCCCTATTGAGATTCTTAGCATGTCACTCAATATCTTTAGAAGGAATAATGTCTCCTCTTCATTCAAACCCTTGTATACTATTAGAAATTCTCCTTGATTTGTGAAGGACCATATCGACTCAAAAGACATGAAGGGCGTTTACATGGTTCCTTGTTCCTGTAGCACGCCCTACATTGGTGAAATAGGCAGATCCATTAGACAGAGAATCAATGAGCATGCTGCAGACATTAGGCACAATCGATCTCGCACATCGGCTCTTGCAGAACATGCGGAGAAATTGTGTCACTATGTATGCATTGAAGACTCCAAAGTCATTGCTAAGGTCGACCACTTCCATCATAGGAAGCTTAGGGAAGCCATTGAGATTGAGTGACATGCTAAGAATCTCAATAGGTATGATGGTTAGAAGTTAAGTAAGAGCTAGACTCTAGCACTCTCTAAGTGATTTTTCCCCCTTGTGTTAGGTTTTCTTTTGCTTTTAGTCTATGTTTGGTATATATTTTTAGGGTTTTATTTCCCTTCCTTTTTCCTTTTTATCCCTTGCATTTATTATTTTCCTCTTTCATTTTTTATCTAGTCTTTATTTATATCCCTTTGATATTATCTTATATATTATCCTTTGTGTTTTTATAATATATTATCATATCTTTTGTATTATCTTATATATCACCTAGATGTATTATATTAATAAATAATTAAATTTCTAACCTAACAAATTTATATATATATATATATATATATATATATATATATATATATATATATATATATATATATATATATATATATATATATATATATATAATTTTAATTAAAAATATTTAGTATTATTCCCTAATAGCTAATTCATTAAATGTTATTGATTAGCTTTTTAACAATATATAAGTTGGTTCCAAAAGAAGACCAAATCCTAATGATATGATTAATCCAAAAAAACATTTATCTATTTTATAAATCACAAAAGTATCACATATAACATATATATTTGTAATCATTCCTTAAAATTATTTCCAATAAAATAAAATAAAATAATTTTAAATAACATAACTTTAATTTCAAACCTAAATCATATATATAGTGGAGGCCTCCAACTTCATGAAATTGTTTGCATTTCAGCACTCCATCCTAATCACGTTCGTTCATATTGGCATGAATGAGCTTATACGTAAATAAACTAGAGTTAGCTTTGATCTCACATGAAATGGCTCTGTATTAAGGTCATTGCTTCAAACTTAATACATTACTGGAGTGAGAATGGCGTTGCATTGTGTGGTTTTTTTCAGAAAGAAAAAAACGCTGAATATATTGAAAATATATACAGTACATGATCAAAATAATCTCAACTGTGTGATAAACACAGTGATAAGTCCACCATCATTGCCCAATAGAAGATTGCTCATGATTTGAGCAAAACAAATGAGTAGGCAACCACATTGACAGGTCATGATCCGACCCGAATACTAATGCATTCAGGAATGGAAGTCAGGAGATAATAAACATAAGATCAAAAACAATTCCAGGGTCTTGATGCGCTACCAATAAAACAGAAAAAAAGCATCTTCAGAAATGATTCTAAGAATAGAGGAGAAGATGATTCTGATACAGCATTGAGAATGAAAATAAGAAGATGCTAGTCGGATCAAAAAGGATGAAAAAGGCTGATATTGATAGATAAAATCACGCTCGCTTGTAATTTCACGCTCGCTTGCAAAAAACACGCTCGCTTGTCATGTAGTGAACCCGCATGATTGTCATATCCTGGTAGCTTGAGAGATGTATGTGCGGAAGAACAAAAGGAGCCAGCAGTGTAAATGATTGTAAGCAGAGATACAACCAGGTGGAAGGAAACATAGACGCTGGCCTGAATGAGGATCACGCTCGCCTGTGGAGGATATACCGAAACCATATAGAGATAACAAGCTTGAGTCCTGAGGACATCATGGCACATCTGAAAAATACATACACACTCGCCTGAAAAAAAAAGGTTCACGCTCGTTTGACAAAGAGAAAACACGCTCGCTTGTTGCCGATCTATCCGACTATTGTGTGACCAAAAAGGATGGACGCCCATCCAGAAAAGAAATTGAGAAATACCATAATATACCCTGCAGCACCAACCAAGACAAAACCAACCGCATGCAAATATGATAAAAAAGGCATATGATGATGATTAAGGGAGTGGAATGTCCTGAATATTAATCATGATGCCGCTTTGGAAATGTGCAACCTTCAAAATACCAAAAACCTCCAGCAGACCCCTCTTGGACAATCGATCAGCTCTGGTGTTGTTCTCTCGATATATATGAAGGAGAGGGGGAAAACCCATCCGATGCCAAAGCGTTCTGGTCCTGTCCATCCAACCTTGAAGTAACGGGGTATCCATATGAGCCTCACCAGATAACCATCCAATCACCAGTTGTGAGTCCCCATAAATGCCCGCAACTTGTATTTGGAGATCAAAAGCAATGTATAAACCACCCCATAAAGCCATGATCTCAGCCTTATTATTGGACCCTGTGCCACCATTCCAGTGGATGTGAAAACGTTCCTTTTCAGAAATCTTAATCCAAGCCCCACAGCCAGTAGTGTCGTTTGCAGCAGCACCATCAAAAAAAATAGCAGGGACAGATATGTCATGAGGTCGAATACGACGAGAACCGTCAGAAACATCGATCAATACTGTAGGAGAAAAATCCATCCAGGATCTAATGGCATAATAAATTTTGTTGACCTGGAAGGGAATCTGGTCAAAAATCCATCTGTTTCTGGCGAGCCAAATCTCCCAGATGAGGAAAAATGGCAGCGTTCTGAAAGGACTGTGAGATTTGTCCCATTCTAACGCAGTGGACATGAAGTCCACGGGCCTCCATGACGGATCCGGGAAGAAGAAACTGAATAAGTTCCATATATGTAAGACAAAATGGCATGTAAAAAATATGTGAGAGATAGACTCATCTTCGGCAGAACAGAAAACACACAAACCTGGACCTTGATGACCTCTCCTCTTTAAATTGTCCCAGGTAAGAATACGACCCTTCCAGGTAAGCCATCCAAAGATCGTAATCTTAATTGGGATATTCCTTTTCCAGAAGATTCTGAAGGAGCTTGGTCTCTGTATGACATAAACCGAAGAAATATAGGACTGATAAGCGTCCTTCACAATAAGGGATCTATTTCGCATAGGACCACCCCAGACCATTTGATCACCCCCTGTGGCATAGCAAAAACCCGCTCGACGAAGAGAGTCCCGGAAGATGTTCCATTCATCGCCCATATCACCATACAACCCAATTTGATCCGTTGTTTTGAAGATAGGAGCTGTATGCGACCAACATAGAATAATCTGAGAGTAGAAATGAATACCCCTGAAAGCAAGAGCATGAATAAGATTCTGAGATGGGCCACCTTCCTTGGGAAATTGCAGGGAGGCCGCGCCAATGGGAATGAGGCTGCCATCCCGAAAATTCCACCTAAGACGAGGAGCAATAAGTGGTATTATCCGTCTGAAGCTACGCCAGATACATGATATGAAACGCGGAAAAGAGATGGAATTGCAACTGATCAATAGCAAGGCATTTTCCGGTAGGTACTTGGCCTTATTTATATCATACCATAAACCTGGGACTATGATAGCCCGCCAGAATGTTTTAGACAACAGAGCATAATTAAAAAACCTTGAATCAAGGATACCCCACCCATCCCGTTCCTTGGGAGTGCATATATCTTTCAAACTGCATAAATGATATTTTTTTTCCAAATTGGCACCACCCCATATAAAGTTTGAAATGATACTATTCATCTTGGAAATAATGCCTGCAGGGATGAAAAGAAGATGTGCCCAGAAAACATACAACTGTGAAAGTACCGATTGGACCAGGATATACCTTCCTCCCATCGTAAGCCATCGATGATTCCATCGCTGAATCCTCTCCCTCAACCTTTCAATAATCCAGATCCAATCTCTGTTTTTATATCCACATGGCTTAATAAAGAACCCCAGATATTTAAAACCACCTGATATATGACGCTTAGAGATACCCATAAAATCCGCAATGAATGTAATCTCCAATTCATCGCCGAAATCGAATAGAAGGAAGGACTTCCCACAATTGATGGATAGACCAGTTGCACTTTTGAAACGTCGAAACATAATGTGTATATAAAACCAATGATTCCGGTGCAAGTATCCAAACAGCAATAAATCATCCACAAATAAGGAGTGAGAGGTGGAGACCGAGTTGGAGAAAGCAAAACCTTTTATAAATCCTCTCTGTTCAGCAAAATGCATCAGTCTGCTGAGCCCGTCCATCACCAATATGAAAAGAAGGGGGAAGAGGGCGCATCCCTGTCTCAGCCCCCTGCTAGCTTTAAAGAACCGCGATGGATAACCATTTATAATGACTGAATATCGAACATTTGAAACACATGACATAATCCATCGCATGACCCGAATGGGAAGGCCGACTTTGAGCAGCAACAAACGGATAAAAGCCCAATCCACCGAGTCATAAGCTTTATACAAGTCGACCTTCATAATTAAAGCTTCTTCCTTGGTTGAATGAAAAGAGTGCGCAACCTCCTGAGCGATAGCTATCCCGTCATGGATGGACCTGCCCCCCAAAAACCCATATTGCTCCCTTGAAATGTTGGCAGATAAAACCAGCTTGATACGTTCAGCAATGATTTTAGAAGAAAGCTTGTATAGCAAATTACACAAGGCAATGGGCCTAAATTCCGCAAAAGTCTGCGGATCCGAGGCTTTAGGAATGAGGGCGATAAAGGACGAATTGAGATTAGCCGGCATGAAGCCTCTGCAGCGAAACATCTCAAGCACTTCCACAATCTCATCACCCATGATATCGAAAAAAGTGTACAAAAAATTCTGAGGGCCATCCATCAGGGCCCGGACACTTATCGTGTTTAAAAGACTTCAGGGCCTTTAAAGCTTCTTCCCTTGAGATTACCCTATCAAGAACATCAATGTCATCATCAGCAAAAAACGTGGGAAATTGATCCAGGACCCAGGCCTGGTTCGATTCATCAATAGTGAGGTCGGATGAGAAGAAATTGGAAAAATAAGAGAAAGCCTCATCTTGTATATCTGACGTTGAAAAAGCATAATTGCCATCATCCAGCCGAATGCGCCATATAGCATTTTGATTGCGTCTGGCATTTGCTGTTTTATGAAAATATTTAGTATTATGATCGCCATCCCTTAGCCAGAGCATTCTGCTTTTCAATCGCCACGAAATCTCTTCAATGCGAAGGATCTCACGTTTCCTTGAGCCAATATCCTGTAGGAGACGCAATGAAGCAGCATCTGGAGGCCGGGTAGCAAAAGAAGAGAATAGATCATCCATTTTGGCAGATATTTCAGACAGCTCCTTTTTGAGTAACGATTTTTTCTGAATCTCCCATGCCTTAGAAGCATTTTTGACCCGCTTCATCTTATAGTGGAATCGATCCCATCCCGAAAGGCCGGTCCGCTCATAATTTTGCAACCATATGCTATGAACCATATGGTTAAAGGCTTAACATTAGCCAACCGATCGAGCACGAGCACGTCGGCGGATATAAACTCGAGAGATGCGGGCGATTTTGGCTGAAAGGGATACAGTCCGCCGCCGTAGAAATTTTGAAGCGGTCTTCACATTATAGACGCCGTAGAAATTATGCAGTGATTCTTCAGATTTACCTTTCTTATATATATAACATCACATTACTCACGAAAACTGTAAGTCGAGTAATATATTTAGGTTATTTCCGGATCTCTTCGTGGCGAGAAATTTAGCTGTTCTTGGGCAGATTGTTGGCAATGGAAGTCGCTGCACATGGCTTGCACCACTCCCACAACTTCTGTTTTCTAAGGACGACCCCTGAATAAGAATGAAATGCTAGTCATGGCTATCAAAGACCGTTGTAAAACATTGTTGATTGCAATTTGCTGAACAAGAATCAGTACAGAAAATAAGCAGCATATTAGTTTCTAGAAGCAGCAAGTAATTAGCAATAGTATGGTATTAGATGCACCAAGTTATTTTTCTATACTTTCAATTATTTCCCAGCTTAAAATATTTCATCAAATGATCAAAACCTAAATTATTTTACTGCGACTACACCGCATACCAAGTTAGTTTTCTATACTTTCAATTATTTCTAAGCTTAAAATGTTTCATCAAATGATCAAAACCTAAATTTACAGTTAATTATGAATTGCTGTGGGCTGCTGCATGGTTGCACAAAGCATCGACCAACTCTAAGCTCTTTTACGCATATTTTTATGGAGGCTCATGGCTACAACTTACGGTGGAGACTCCTTATTTGGTCAGTGGTGGTGGCTCTTTCCTCTTGATATGGGGTAGATCTATAGGCTACTCACCCTAATATTTTAGTAGTTGGGTTTACAAACTCTCAACAAGCTCTAGTTTTTACTTATGGACCAATGGATGCAAACTTCGATTTGCAGACTACTCACAATAGCCAAGGCTCTTAGTGGAAGTAGCTCATGACCTTCTTAACTTGTTTGGTGCTTTGAAACCTTGCTAAACCTTACTCTGATACTACTTGTTATTTAGATGCAAAGATAAACATGCAAACACACGACAAATAAGTACATGAACTTCTTGAATAAATAAGTTATATTTATTAATTATTCTCTCATATACATCCACCCAATTGTTGTTATTCTCTCTTATTACTTCACATTACAATGATCCAACCATGAGTATATAAGCACTGAACTTTCTAAATATGGAATCATGCAAATCCTAACTTTCTTTTCTTCATGCAAACTATGACTTGACGCTTTAACTAAACTTTTCGAACTTCACTTTAACCAAAATTGATATTTTTCTTTTCCTTCACTTAGTTTTTCTTGACAAGGCATTACCTTTTTAAATTTGACTCACTTGACTTCTAATATTAGACTTAATTAGACTTAACTTTCTTTCCTTCACTTAATTTAACTCTTCATACATTTGAAATAGGAAATTTGGTGAGAGGTTTGTATGAATTGTGTGCTCTTATAATTTAAATTGTTATATGAGACTAGAGTTCACTTGATTGTAACACATTTGAATATTTGACAATTGTTAGGCCAGTTAAGTTGTTGATTCTAAAATATTACTTTCATTCATATCATTTGCATATAGGTTATGTTAAGGCATAATTGTATGGAATTATTATCTACATACTTCAATAAATGTTAAACTTATGAATTTTAATGATCATGAAATATAAAAAGTGAGGTGTAGTATATAATCAAGTTTCAGATTGAGAAAATAGATGAGATGAAATGCACCACAAACCTATAGTGACGGGCCATATGGGTGCGCACAAACCTATAGTGATGGGCCATATGGGTGCGCTAAGTCAGTCTCTGATATGGGTGACTATAGGGACATGACAATGGCTTTTTAGGTTAAATTAAAGTTTATGCTAGAGTACATTTTCAACATCCTTCACAATTTCTTTACATATATCTCTATCAAGTGAAGAAGGTAAACCATATAATCGTTATACCGTAGTTTGAAATGATATCAATTACTAATATTACTTGGTTTCTTAATAATGCATTCATGGTAATAATATCAATTACTAATATTACTTGGTTTCTTACTAGTGCATTCATTTTTTTCTAATTACTAGATGAAAAACTTTACCAACATCTTAATACCTAATAATAAATAAATATAAAAAAAAATATTAAACTACATTTTGTGTGTATATATATATATATAAATAGAAAGTTTTTTTACAATAAGAAAAAATTTAAATACTAAAATTTTATCTAAGAAATAATTAAATTATTGTTGCTTATCTCTTTGATATATTTGTTCAACAGTGAAAAGAAAATTGAGATGTGACTATAAGACATGTAAGAATCAAAATTTTGATTTTTCATTTAGAAAGAAAAGAATGAAAGTTTAAAATGCATATATAGATGAATTTGTATATTTTTATTTTATTTCTTTATGTATAATTTTGATATATATATATATATATATATATAAATCAAAATTTTGAATTTTCATTTACAAAGTAGTGAACCAAAGTTCACTTTTGCTATATATTTTAGTTTCTATTCTACTGCTATATATACATATATATATATATATATATATATATATATATATATATATATATATATATATATAACAATTGAGAAAATATTTTAAAAAAATTATGGTTATATTGTATTTAATTTCTTGCAAATTTATATCAAAGTTTAGTTGAAGTAATTTAATTTTTTTCACTTATTTTTTTCATTTGACAATCACCTTGTTATGAAGTATTATGTTAAAACATAAGATTCAAACTTAAATCTCCATAAGTGGCCAACCAAAAAATAATATTTTTTTATAAATATATTTATTATATTTTTAGAATGTGGTTTAATGAAAAAGGAAAAATAGAATATAAAATAAATAAAATTGACATGGTTAAATTTCATGTGGTTTGAATATCTATTTTCAAAAATTAAAAATATAATTATCCACTATCCACTCAGTGAAAAGAATGAAGGTTTAAAATCCATATATGGATGAATTTGTATTTTTTTATTTTATTTCTTTATGTATAGTTTTGATATATATATATATATATATAACAATTGAGAAAATTAAAAAAAAAAAAAAAATTTAAAAAAATTATCGTTATATTGTATTTAATTTCTTGCAAATTTATATCAATGTTTAGGAATGTAACTCATTAGATAATCACCTTGTTATGAAGTATTGCTAATGTTTTTGTCTTAATTGCTAATTCTCTTAAATGGGTTTCATGTTAATTGTCATTGTCTTAAGATGGCATTGTCTTAAATATAAAGTTTTATATTAAAATATTTTTGTCTCAAACTGCTTTTGTCTTAAACATAAAGTTATGTTTTAAAATATTTTTGTGTCAAATTGCTTTTGTATTAAAATATTTTTGTCTCAAACTACTTTTGTCTTAAATATAAAATTTTGTCTTAAAATATTTTTATCTTAAATTGTTTTGTCTTAAAATATTTTTGTCTCAAATTGTTTTTGTCTTAAATATAAAGTTTTGTCTTAAACTACTTTTGTCTTAAATTTTATATTTAAGACAATTCAATTGATTATTCAATTGATATTAAATTTTAATGTAAAATAACTAAAATGAAAAGTGACTTTTTAAGACAAAAGACTTCTTTTGTCTTAAACAAATGTCTTAAAAATACCCTTAATGTAGTAGTGTAGGTACTTTGTTTTGTATTGTGACTACCACACCCAATCCTGACATACAACCATAACTTCTCATAATTAAAAAATAATAGAAATAAATATATTTTTTTATTTAGAGTTGAGGTTTTTGGAATGTACTATACTAATTTGAAATGCGTTGTTTTTAAGGGCACTTCACTTATATTCAAAACAAAAAAACAAAAAAATCACTCAAAACTTTAAATATTTGAAATTAGTGTAAACAGTTTATTTTTAAAAACTATTTAATAAATTAAAATATTTATTATAATTTTTTTAATATAAAATATAATATCTTTTGCCTTTCACTATTTTTTTTTATCATTTGGTATTTTCTACTATTTCAACCAAATACATTTGATATAGTTTTAATTTTATGACTAAAATATTTGTTGATATATAAAGATTCATCTTAACTTTGAATCTATTAAGCACGGATCAAATCTCTCACGTGCAAACCTCTTTTTCAGTGCAAAACTTGAGGAAAGGTTTGGACCTCGATAGATTTGATCCTTTTGGGTGCTTGATAGATCCAGAGTTAAGATGGATCTAGGATGATTTCAGTAGTGTGCCGCCAAGGAAAATCCTAATATTAATAACCATTTTAAAAATGCTAAATATGTCTGAGATTTATCAAGTCATTTTAATTTTAAATTTGCAATATTGTAAAATAACTTTAATGATGAAAAATGATGAAATAAAAATATTGAATGCAAAGTGAAAATGTAATAATATTGATTGATAGAAAATGTGAATAATAAGAATGTAGTCAATTACAAATTGTCTTCATTGTAACTTTAATGATGAAAAGAGATAAAATAAAACTTTTGAATGCAAAGTGACAATGTAATAATATTAAATGATAGAAAATGTGACTAATAAGAATGTAGTCAATTACAAATAGTCTTCATTGTGATCAATCTCAAACTATTTTCTTCTAGTATTTTTATTGTTACCCTTGTTAGTTTTGTCATATTTTCATATCTTCATATCGATTATATGAAAAGATTTGTCATATTTTCATATCTTCATATCGATTATATGAAAAGGACACTTGGAATCGTAAACCATTTAAATATTTAGCTAGAGTTGTTGTATAAAACATCATACATTGTCTCTCTTGCTCTCTAATATTAATAGGTTTAATTACTATAACACAAAAATCAATGTACACTATTAATCCAATGACTTTGAAATTAATGTACCATCATACATCCAATTACATCAAATCAAAAATCAATATATATACTGAAATCAATGCATCTAATGCAAGAAATCAAATAAGATTAGAAAATGACATCTACACTGAAATCAATGCATCTAATGCAAGTAATCAAATAGGATTAGAAATAAACATCTACACTCAAATCAATGCATCTAGTGCAAGTAGGCAAATATGATTAAAAACCAACATCTACACTGAAATCAATGCATCTAGTGCAAACAATCAAATAGGATTAGAAATCACCATCTACAATGAAATTAATGCATTCAGTGCAAGAAATCAAATAGGATTAGAAATCATCTACATTGAAATCAATGTATCTAGTGCAAGAAATCAAATATAATTGAAATCAACATCTACATGTTGAAATTAATGCATCTAGTGCAAGAAATAAAATAGGATTAGAAATCACCATCTACACTGAAATCAATGCATTTAGTGCAAACAATCAAATAGGATAATAAATCATCTACATTGAAATCAATGGATCTAGTGCAAGTAATAAAATATCATTAGAAATCAACATCTACAGTAAAATAAATGCATCTAGTGCAAGAAAAAAAATAGGATTAGAAATCACCATCTACACTGAAATCAATGCATCTAGTGCAAGAAATATTCTTCCCTCTCTCCCCCCTCCATCTATATCTATATCTCCCTCCATCTTTCCTTCTTTGTCTCTTTATCTCACCCTACCAAACACAGATTTTCTCACTTCATATCTATCAATATCTTTGTCCCTCCCTCCTCATATCCATATATCGCTTCTTTCTCTTCACCTTCCATCTATATCTCTATCTCCCTTTGTCTCTTTATATCAACCCCAAAAAATATACTATATTTCTTCAATCTATCTATCTATCACTCCCTCCAACTCGCCCCCCTCTCTCTCTCTCCACCTTTCACTCTTTATGTCTTTATTATTACCTCCCTCTCCCTTCCCCCATCTCTCTCTATCTCTATCTCTCTCCCCCCTATAATCCTTTCTCTCCCCTCATCCCTCTCTTCCTCTCTCTCAAGTCCTCTCTCTCGTCCTTCCTCTCTCTCCCTTTCTCTCCTGCCTCCCTCTATCTCCCCCCCGATCTCTCTCTCTCTCTACCCTCCAATCCTCTCTTTGCCCCCATCACTCTATATCTTTCACCAACTATGTTACTATATCCCTCCCTTTCTCCTTCTCTCCCACATTTTCTCCATCACTCCTTCTATGTCTCTTTATCTCACCCCTAAACATACACACTCTTTATCCATATCTCCCTTGTCATTCCCTCTCTCTCCACTTCTCACTCTCTCTGTCTTTCTTAATCTTCCCTCCCTCTCTCCCTATCCAACTCCATCTCTCTATCCCTCCCTCTCTCCCTATCCAACTCCATATCTCTATCCCTCCCTCTCTCATCCTCTCTTCCTTCCTCTCTCTCCCTTTCTCTCCTACCTCCCTCTCTTTCTCTCTCTCTCTCTCTCTCTCTCTCTCTCTCTTTCTCTCTCTCTCTCTCTACCTCCAATCCTCTCTCCTTCTCTCTCTCCCACCTCCATATTTATTTCTCCCTCTCCCTCTCTTACCCTTCTCTACCTCTCTCTCTCCTCTCCCTCTCTCTCTCTCTCTTCACTCCTCCTCTCCCCTCTCCTTCAGTTTATCTCCATCTCTCCCTTGTCACTCCGTATATTTCTCCACCTCTATCACTCTATGTCTTTGTTCTTCCCTCCCATATATATCTAGAGTTAATATATTTCATGATATATTAATATATATTATAATATAACAAAATTAATATTGTATTAATGCAAAGTTACTAAATTTAATAATATTAATATTATATTTAATAATAATATTAGTAATAATCTTTTAATATTAATATTAGGATTAATAATATTTTTTTGCATGTTGAATAATTTGGTCCATGGTATTTGGCCCAAAGGCTTCACCTAAATAAAGCTCTTTTTTTAGTGATGATAAATATAAAAATTTATGAAGTAAATATAAAAAGAGATTGTATTTATTTACCACACCTCTTTGATTTACCATGGTATTTGGCCCATAGGCTTGGTATATAATTAGATGTTGATTTCTAATCCTATTTGATATATTTTTATTTATTTACGATACCTATTTTATATTTATTTATTTACCATACATCTTATATAAATATGGTATTTGGCCCATGGTATTAATAATAATTTGTCCCATGGTATTTGACCCATAGACTTCACCAAAATAAAACTTCATTTTTGAGTTTTTGTAAATATAAAGAGATTTATGGAGTAAATATAAAAAGAAATTTTATTTATTTACACCTAATCTCATATTATAAATCAAATACCATTTCAAATTATAATTTAACATTTTATTCACAAAATAAATTAATTGTAGTTAATAAAATTAATTTTTATTTTTTTAAATAAGACTTTCTAGAAAATGACTATTAGGTAACTTAGAAAGATCCGTTGTCACCAAGTATTGCTACTTCATAAATGCTACAAAACACACATAATTGGGCAAATGAATTATTCACCTAACTACTCTAGCTAAGATCCTCTGATGATAATAAAAACTAAAATTGCAATTGCACCAAATGTTGCAAAAGAAAAGCACTAAGTCATAAATTCGAGAAGAATAATGACATATAAAAAAAAATTAAAGATAAAAATTAGTAAACAAAATAATAAAGTAATATTAATTCATAAACAACATGATGGACTTCAAATAAGCTAAATAAAATAATATTAATTCATAAACAACATGATGGCTATCTTTCCAATTCTAAATTTCCATCACAACCTTACAAATTTATGGAATTATCACCAATTGATCAAAATGAGCGAGACATCCGCTCCCAGTTATTCATAACTTTTGGTGTAAAATCTACAATGTTTAAATTCTTTAACCTCACACAGTAGAGCATCTCAACATCGACACACGCAACCTAGCATTGACATTGATAATAAACTTGGTTTGCAAGAGTCTTTGCTAATGTCCAAATTCAATAGACCCTAGATTCAATGAACCCAACCCCCACCATGTATAGCACATGACTCTCTGAGTACAATAACATAACCCTAAAGTCCTAAATAATTAGGAGGGAGAAGGTAGAGCGGATAATACTTTCATTAGTGAACTATTTATTTGTAACAATGCAATAAACCTAAACCAAGAATCGTAAAAAATTACAAGAGAAAATCTCATTATTGTTGGTGAATATTTTTTTTGTAACTGTGTGAGAGATATTTTAATCTTACCCGTCTTGAAATCCTTGATGGATCATGAGGAAGCCAGTAAGAATAAAGTGATGTTTGCTTGTAGAAGTTTGTGTGAGAAACAAAAACATAGTTGCAATCCTAGTAATTTAACAATAAAAGTATGAAGCACTATTCACAAATAAGATTATTGTAATGTTGTTCTTCATTAATTTTTCCAAAATATTTTTTTGTTGTAACTGTGTGAGAGATATTTTAATCTTACCCATCTTGAAATCCTTGATGGATCATGAGGAAGCTAGTAAGAATAAAGTGGTGTTTGCTTGTAGAAGTTTGTGTGACAAGCAAAAACATAGTTGCAATCCTAGTAATTTAACAATAAAAGTATGAAGCACTATTCACAAATGTAAAAGGAAGATTATTGTAATGTCACTCTTCATTAATTTCCCCAAAGTTGGAAATTGTATTATAGTGAAGAAACATTTATTTATTTGGAATTTGTACTAAGGAAACAATGTAATGTAATGCACTTAAATTTTAATTACAAAAGATTTAATTTTTTCAAGTGAATTTTTTCTAGTGATGTAATGTAAAACGGAAAAAGGATGGAATATTTTATCATCACTTGAAAAAAATCCAAAGCTTCTAAAAATCCATCAAAACTTAAAAGAATGATTGAACCTTCGAAAGATTCTTAAGAGTTATGTGGAACCTTGAACTCTAAAAAGTTATTATGAGTTAATAAGAAGCTTAAAATTCAAAAAAAATATTAATGGCATATAAAATTTTAGACATCTGACTTGATTCATGAATCTAACCATTTAGGGAACACTCTTCCCCTTCTCAAAAAAAAGAATAAATAAATAAATATTTTTATATTTTTAATTGACAAACTATCTTAGTATCTAGAAAGAATTAACAATTAATTTGATACTCTTAAATCATCTTCCATTTAAATTAATTTTTTTTATTTTATTAATAATATAATTTATAATGGGCGCGCTCCGCTCTCCTAGGTTTCGTCGCCTCTCGCAACGTACGCAACCTAACTCTTCCTTTCTTCTGCGCATTCCTCCGTCTCACCTCCTTGATCATTGCACCAGCATGTGCCCTCCCGCAATGGCAGTTCTTCGGGGGGGCTTCACAACTCTCCCCCTCGTACAATGACAAACAAGAAGCTAAGAAACCTACCAAGGACCTCCGTCTCATCGTACGAATCCAAGTGCTACGACACCCCGATGCAAGACTCCAATAAACGTTCCCAATTTAAAAAGTGTAGTGATGTACATCGTGGGAAGTCGGGAAAAGAAACACCCACAAAGGATCGCCAACCAACCACCTGCAAACCCATCACTGCTAAAATGCCAAAAATCAAACTTCCCAGCCACAAAATAAATGGTCAAATCTAGTACATGAAGGACCATGCCCTCATTGATAAACTCATTGGATTTTGGCTGACTGAAAAAGCTCTGCAAGTATGGATTTCTGCCAAATGGAAGCCCAAGGGGCATGTCACCCTACAGCTCAGACCAAAAGGGTTTTTCACTGCAATCTTCATCTGCATTGAAGACCGCAACAAGGTTTTGGATGAAGGCCCCTACTTCTTTAACTCAGCTGGCTTATACTTAAGGGATTGGGTGGAGAGATTCAACCCAAACAAGGAATATTTCAATTGGGCACCAGTATGGATTAGGATGTAATCGCTCCCTTTTTAACACTAGGATGAAGAATCTTTGAGAGACATTAGCAGGGGGTTAGGGGAGTTCATAAAAATTGCTGAGGAAACGAAGCTGCGCAGATACACCTCTTATGCACGCATCTGTGTCTATATTCTCTTGGATATAGCCCTCCCAGACTCGGTAAGTCTCTATCATGATGATTTTGAACATGTACCCTTCCATTGTCACAAATGTCATATTCGTGGGCATCTCTTTCAGGATTTCCCGCTAAATACTAAGACACAATCCTCTAATCTCCCGGATAAGTCTGCACAAGAAGGGTTTACCAAGGTCACTAGTAGGAAGAAGTCACACAAAAAATTTGCTAATGGGAAAAAGACCCACCAAGCTACCTCGTCCATTCCCTCCATGAGTAATAGCTTTTAATTTCTAGCCACAGCTACCGAAGGCTCCTCACAAGCAAGCCAGCAAGCCCCCCAGGTGGTCAAATCGAGCTCTCCTCCCCCACCGCTTGACTCTCCCCCCATTCCTCCGTCCATGGGGGATAAACTTGGAAATCCAGATGCTCATTTGAAGGACCTTGACTGGAAACCAAATGGAATGGATGTAGACTTCATCCTTAGCCAAGCCTCAGCAGAAAGCAGCCAAGTATAAAATATGGATGAAGAACCAGAAAGATCGACCTAAGATGACTCGACATTTTTGAGCTCAAACAAGCCTATCGGAGGAAAGAATTTGACAAAATTCAAGAGAATAAACTAGATACTTTGGAAGTCATCATCCCCAGTGCCTTTCAGTAGAAATAACTGGGAATACAACCGGGTAGTCAGTAGGATGGCAACCAAGTTACTAAAAACTCCAAGAAACAAGGAAGAAAAATAGATCTACAAAGAACCATCACAGTAGGAAAAATCCTGGTTGAATCGGGAAGATATGCCAAGTTGACAAAGTACTATAAGCCTCTCCCAAATGGTGAATCATGAAACTCACTTCATGGAATCTAAGAGGGCTCAACAGCCTCGGGAAACTCAGAATGATAAAAAACATGATAAAGCAAGAGCAGCCCCAGATCTTCTTCATGCAGGAAACAAAATGTAATAGCATCACTCTTGGAAACATCCTCTCAAGAGCTTGGCCAGGTTGTCACTCGATGGCTGTTGACGCTTTAGGAGCCTTTAGAGGGTTTTCTATTGCCTGGAACACACAGGCCCTCTCTCTCTCAGATTTCCATGCATCCCACCATATTATTCAAGCTACTTTTCACATCATAGGAACCAACATTCATGGACATCTTACTAATGTCTATTTTCCTCAGGAAGTGAGCAGTAAGAATGCACTTTTGGATACTATAGGAGCACTGAACTTCAATAGAATCCATCCCCTCTGGATCATAGGAGGTGACTTTAATATGATCACTAAGCTAGAGGAAAAGCAGGGAGGTAGAGCCAAACTGGAGCATGAGAGTTGCCACTTTAAATATTTCATCCAAAACAATATGCTAATAGATCTGCAATTCTGTAATGGAATTCACACTTGGAGCAATCATAGGGCAGGACAGCAAAAAATTGCCTCCAAGCTAGATAGATTTCTTATCTCAAACAATGCAGTATATCTGGGAGGAGACATCTCGACTTTTATTCTCCCTCTTACTGGATCAGACCATTGGCCTATATCTCTTCAATGGCAAAGACCAGGTAACTCCACCCGACGTCCTTTTCACTTTGAAGCCTTCTGGCTCAACCACCCCGCATTCAACGACCTCATCAGCACCATCTGGAAGAACTTCACACCGCCAGAAGGGTCCAAAATGTTCCAGTTTCAACAAAAACTCAAATTCCTTAAAACCCATATCAAGCGCTGGAATCAAACCACCTTTGGCAATATCTTTTAGGCATAGCAGGATCTAAACAAATAGATAAGGGCTCTCCAGCAACAAATCATCATAGAAGGTCACACAAAAGGGACATTGGAACAAGAAAAGCAGCTACAAAATCAACTAGAGGAAAGAAAAAAGCAGGAATAAATCCTCTGGAAATAGAAATCTAGAATTAGATGGCTAAAAGAAGGTGAAAGAAACACCAAATTCTTTCACATAACTACTATTCACAGATGGATGCACCACACCATCACTTTCATTCAGAATCAAGAGGGGGAAAGAGTGGAAAACCATGCAGAGATATAGGAAGAGTTCATTAATCACTTCCAGGCAGTGCACCAAGAGCCCCTAATTGACAAATAGCTGGCCATAGAAAAAATCACACAAAAAATTCCAAAAATAGTCACAGAGGAACACAACCAACTTCTTCTGCGACCTGTCTCAACTCAGGAGGTTGATTTGGCCATGAAGCAGCTCAAGGAAGGCAAAGCTCTGGGTCTGGATTGATTTACTACCACCTTCTTCCATAACTTTTGGGATCTTATCAAAGAGGAGGTATGGTTGGTGGTGGAGGAATCTCACTCTATGCACTGGTTTCTCCCCTCTCTGAACTCAAATTTCATTTCCCTAATTCCAAAAGAAGAAAACACCAGCACGTCGGAAAAATTCCACCCAATAGCCTTATGAAATGTCATATATAAGGTCATTTCTAAAGTCATTACCAACAGATTGAAGCCGCTTCTACCCTTTCTCATCTCGCTAGAACAATCAGGATACGTGGAAGGAAGGCAAATATTGGACAGCATAATCCTCACTCACGATATCATACACTCCCTCAAGCACACCAAACAGACAGGTATGATTCTCAAGATTGATATTTCTAATGAATTTGATAAGTTAAGCTGGAATTATATTCAAAAAATGTTATCTGCTTTTGGTTTCTCCCCAACCTAGGTTCGTTGGGTCTCGAGCCTGATTTCCTCCACTTTCTTTTCTATCCTTATTAATGGAATTTCCTCTTGACCTTTCAACCCCTCACACGGTATTAGACAAGGGGATCCCCTGTCACCCTTCCTCTTTGTTTTAATGGTGGAAGGTCTTGGTTGACATCTCAAACATGTCCTTCGTTCCCAGCAGCTCCGAGGCCTCTCTATCCATAATTCCCCGGCCCTTACCCACCAACAGTTTGTTGATGACAACATGATGTTTAGTTACCCTTTAGTCCAAGAAGCCTCCCAATTCAAATCCCTTCTGGATGACTTCTCAGCTACCTCTGGGGTGAGCATTAACATAGTTAAGTCCCAGATGTTCTTCTTTCATACCCCTCTAGTGACTCAACTTCCTATTTCCTGCATTCTTGGCTTCTCCATAGCCTCTCTACCTTTCAATTACCTAGGCGCTCCCTTAATGGACTTGGCTATTAAACATACTTCCTGGCAAGGGCTCCTTGAAAAACTTGAAGCTAGTCTTTCATTATGGACTCATATAACTCTGAATATAGCGAGCAAATTGGTCCTAATTAGAGCGGTGCTACAGGCAATGCCTCTTTATCTCTTTTCAATCCTGGCAGTGCCAAAATGGGTCCTCAAAAAAATTAAAGCTCTACAACGCAACTTTCTATGGGGTTCCACTGGTTCAAACCATAAATGGGCTCTGGTCAAATGGTTAACAGTATGCAAGCCAAAGGAACAAGGGGGAATAGGGCTACGAGATCCTATTCATAGCAATGCTATTATGAGTGCTAAAATATGGTGGCAATGGCTCACTGCTCCCAACAAGCCATGGGCGATTATCTGGACTACAAATTATGCTAACCAAATACCACCGGAAGAATTCATTAGATTCACTCCAATGGAGAAGGGCTCTCTCATCTGGAACGATGCTAAACAACACTATCTTCTGATCCAACTACACAGCTTTTGGGAAATAAGGGATGGAAACACCGCTCGATTCTAGATTGATTCCTAGCATCAACTCCCGAAACTCGCCAATATCTATAGACTACCTCCTAGTCCAGACTGGGATATGCAGCAAATGGAAACAGTTCAGCAACAATGGACACTCAATACAGCACAAGGATACAGACAATGGAAACAGGCTGAAAGGATGATTAGGAATGCTGATGAGCAGACTTTGGAAGCCATAAACTCAGAGCTTCAAATTTGACGTATTAGATCATCTAACAGAAGGGATATTCTAAGATGGGGATACTCCCTAAAGGGCTCCTTCTCCACCAAAGAGGCATATAAAATAATGTGCAGTGATCTAATGCCCCTGGATCCTTTATGGAGTAGAATCTGGACATCTGGTATATGGCCTAAAGTTTCCTTATTCCTATGGCTCTTTGGTCATCAAAGAATCCTCACTTGAGACAATCTCCGGAAAAGAAGCTTTCATGGCCCTTCAAAATGTCCCAATTGCAATAATCATGAGGAAACTCTGTAGCATCTCCTCAATTCCTGCTCTCTGGCTAATCAATTATGGGAGAAAGCCAGTTTTCGTTGCCAAAAAATATGCAGAGTCTTTGAAGACATAATCAATTCCATTCGCAACTAGCATCAGACTCCATTCAAAAGCGAATTACTAAACCAATTATGGAGAATTATCCCAGGCCTTCTCCTATGGACAATCTAGAAAGAATGAAACAAGCGCATCTTCAAAGATCAAAACACTCCCTTAGACATCATCTCGAGAAATTTCTGTCTCAATCTCACAGAGACCTTGGCTCTGCAATATTGGCATACAGAAGACTATCCAACTCTTGCAAATGAAAATGCCATATGGGAAAATTGGAACATTCAACTCCCCCAAGGAAAGAAAAATCACAACTCTTCTAGAGCCACCAACACCAAAATGCACTCTTGGATCCCTCCTCCACAGAACACCTTCAAACTCAACTTTGATGGTGCTTCAAAGGGTAATCTAGGCAAAGCGGGATTTGGAGGCATTTTCAGAGATCTTGATGTAAATCCTCTCGTAATATACTTAGGAAGTCTTGGATGGGACACGAATAATTCGGCTGAGAAGGAAGGTCTTTGGCAGGGTCTTCTCCTTTCCCAACTTCACGAGTTTCACCCTCTAGTGATTTAGGGGGACTCCCAAATTCTAATCAACATGGCCAATCAACTCCTAAATGGGGCTCATGTGCACAAAATCGCCAACAGTTGGAGACTTGAGGCACGATTGGAGTGTATAGAACAATGGCTCCACAACAACCGAGCACTCCTGTTCAAGCATATCATACGGGAAGGAAACAAGGTCGTTGATATAATAGCCAACATGGGAGTGGATAGTGTGCACAATATTCTCATAGGTACTCTCGACATAATTCAGAATCATGATCAGAAATAGGAATGCAAAACATTGGTCCAGAGTGATGCAGAGCTCTCGGATGCGGGTGAGAAGGACAGGTTTTAAATCGATGGGACTTGGGTGTGGCACAGCATGGAGACACCTGCCCACCGAAAATGTGGTTGGCATTTGGCATTTAACTCTGGCTGCAAACTGTTCAACTACATTTACTCCTGGCGCTATTTGCAATCCTGACTCCACTCCTCTGTGCGATCTCGCATGCGACGTTATGCATCGGCCTTCAGCTCTTATTAATGGGGGTTTAATGCCAGGTGCTTTACGATGCAGGTTCATTTGGATTGAAATTATGGTGAGTTTCTCTGGTTCTGCTAGTGCTCCTCAGCCGATGAAAAAATGGTCCTTCCTGGACGCAGGGCTCCCCAGTATGTGCACAGTTACTGGAAAACGTAGCCCGTTGAGCTGTTTTCTGGACCTTGGAGACAATCTCCACTTCTCACATTTTGGGCTCTGTATGTTTGCTTCAGTCTCTCTGAACTTTGGTTTACTTCAGGCCTCTGTCAATCCTGCTCTTCCTTCACTTCTTGGGCCCTCTGCCGAGACAGTGCCTATGCCTCACCTTCGTCAAAGGATGAGGTGCTGCAGGGGTAGCTCCAGACGCCAACCTCGGCGCACTCCCTCCACCTCCAGCGCAACCTCATATTCTTCTTCACATTCGAGCTACTACATTAGAAATAGGAGGGGTCACATGCATCACTCTGGCCACCGCCTGGGCTCCTCGAAGCCTCCAAATCTCTCTGCACTACCCTATCCAATGCCTCAAACGACACACTTTTCTTTCAAATGCTCACTCAATCACCCTTGGGTCATTGCCTCTATTACACTGGTCTTCCACGAAGAGCCCCAGGAGGATGCTTGTAGTTCAAGCCTGGTGGGTCTGTGCAAAGATGATGCCCAAACCTCGGACCAGTAGGCAGGGTTGGTGCACTCGTCGAGCAAGGCAATGCAAGGTCAAGTGAGCAGGAATCAAGATGTGGATATGGCACAAGGAGATCCTGGGCAAGTGAGCAAGACTCACGACGTGCTTATGGCGCAAGGAGTTCCACCACACTCTAGGCAGGTGGTAACTTCCATCACGGACCTGTCCAAGAAAGATGGCGGCCCAGATGCACTCTGGTGCAGAGTTGTGGAAGAACCACCTGATGAGTAGACGCTCCTTCTTGGTTTGTTTTTCTTGTCTAGTTTTGGCCCATACTCTCGGGCTTGTTTTTGAATATTTTGTAGTATCAGTTCATAACTCAGTTTTTGATAGCTCATTTTTTGACAAATGTGAACCTGTAAAACATCATTCATGGTACCTCACAAGGGGGAAACAATTATCTCAAAGTCTCAAGGCCGTTCTCTATATGCTTCTTTTCTCTCGTTTTTTCATTAAAATTGCCACAATATCGAGCTAAAGAATAGGTTTCACTCTCATTGCATAATATTTCCTTTGTTAATAGATTACTTTAACTTAGATAAATAATAATATAATTTATAATAAAAAATATATGATATAATTATTTTATATTTTATAAAAAACAATTAACATCCACATTAAACCTTATAACTCCCATAATAACCCAATCTTACTAAATATAATAATGTTGTTTCTTTTCTATACCATTTGTTCCTTTAACCATGGTATATACAATATGGCCATGTATTTTATATACATAAAATAAGACAATAAGACTATCCTCGTAAGTATGGCATTGTTGTGTTAATGTCTTAGCACTGTTGATTATTTTGTACTGATTTACATCATATCCATCTGTATTTAATACTTGTAGGTGAGTGGGTGCAATGATTTACATTATATGTAAGCATATTTTTGTTTTAATATTTGTGGTTGTTTGGATATACTTATATATTTATATATATTTTAATATTTTGTATTTTAATTTTTTATTTATTTAAAATTATAATTTATTATAAAATGTTATTTATTAAATTTAATATTAAAATATATGTTTTATTAAATTTTATTTATTTTATGGAAGTTTAGTATTTTTTTAGATTTGGTATAATTTTATAAAGTTTTAGATATATAAGAGTTGGTAAATTTAATAATAAGTGTTATTATGGAAAGTTTCTAATTTAATATAAGAATTAATATGAAAAGTTATTAATCTAGTGTGTGCTTATCATCATAGATATAGAAAAGTTATAGGAACATTCTTGTTAAACCTAATAGGAAGCTAACTCAAGCATCACACAAATCAATCCATCATGACCACACGTATTGTCTATTATGACATCAACATTAAAACAAAAAAAAACAAAAAAATTATTAAAAATCAATGTTTTTAGGGTGTACGAGAAATCCAAAAAATTGAAAATTTTTAGGAAGTGTTGTTTACTTAATATTTTCCTATTATAATGGGAGGTTTCTTGTAGCATAGCTTAAATAGTCAATAGGCTATGATAATATCATATATGTAGTAAATCCTACATCAATTTTTTAATATGCTTATAAACTATTAAAAATATGATGCAATTATAGTATAATGATATTGCATTTGCCTAATTTTGAACTAATTGGACAAACAAAAACCTTTGACAATATGCCCGAGACATTGTTTACTTGTGTAATGTTGAATGGTTCTCAACCATACCAATTGTTCAGTCCATTCTAAAACCTCTAAAGAGAGGCCCGCATTTTATTGTAGACTTGATTCATGGATCCAACCATCTAAGGAACACTCTCCCCCTCCTCCAAAGAATAAAAAGATGGACAAAATGCCTTTGGATTTTTAGTTGACAAATTATCTTAATATTTAGGGATGATTAACAATTCTTACTTCAATATTATTAACTAATATTGTTATGGTAGTTTAAAAAAATCAATCTCCTGAAAAATAGAGAAAAAAATCATACTAAATGATACATTTTTTTAGGAAATGGAAACTACAAAAGATAATATTTATGTTGTAGTTTATAAAAAAAATTGAAGTTTAATTCTTATTATGATTCTTCATTATTTGGTTTAGCCAAGAACTTATCAAACACTTTAGTTATTGAAATTTATTAATTTGCTATACTTATTTAATTATTTTATTGTTTTCCACATTATTGCATTATTATATACATTTTTCAACTACCAAGAAACTAACTATTAATCTTATTTGAAACTATGCTTTTGGTATGAATATTTTTTTTTTAAAGTCGATTAAGTTATCATATAAAATATGAACACATTTTGAAACTTTATTACCATGTAAAAGTTTCTTTCACAAAAGTAATTACCCTTAAATTAAATAAATTTCCTTAATAATATAAAAATAAATATCTTACTTAATTACTTCTCATCTTCATTTATCATATTTACTTGTTTAATTATCACTATTAAAAAACTTATATACCACCATACCATAAAACTAAATCTATTAAAAGACTTATACTACTTACTTAGCATAAAATCTAAACTAAAAAAAATGAGAGAAATTATATGGTTTTGATAAATGAATATTGTGGAGGCAATTTCTCACCTTTCTACATATATGGTTTTAAAGATGCCCATTATAGCTAAAATTCTAGTGATTTATTAACTGCCAGATTGGGTAGGATTGGATTGGGTGTCTATCTCCGGAATGAAGGAAGGAAGATTTATGGTTTACAAGGTTGGGAAGCAGGAAATAAAATCAATTGAATGTTGCCTTCATCAGCTGCAGATAAACCCCAATGATGATAATTTAAATTGAAAATAAAATTAAAGAAAATGTTTATGAAGACCCATTCAAATATATGAGCGACACGTTTTCAAATGAAATACACTATTTAAAACATCAACCAATGAGTACACCTCTAATAGTTATATCCTTGCATTACATTATGATTGTCGCACTATTTTTATGGAGAAATAGAATCCAAAAATCTCTTGCCTAAATCCAGATTGATGCAAAGGGCTCTTGCCTAAATCCTGATTGACGCAAAGGACTAAAAAAACTAAAGAAACATGTCCTAAAATTACAATTGGCCTCTTCCCGATACTACATTAATTTGGAGCAACTAAAAATCCTTATTTTCCCACTGTCAAAATAATGTTGAGCCTAATTCATATCCATGACATCACCCAATATCACTGTATCACTCTCTTGGCAAACAAAATTATTAGAGCATTTGACTTTTTGATAGAGTCCATCAACATTTTAAATTTAGCACTGAATTCACCGCTACATAAACAAATGAAAAAGAAGGTTTGAATTAAGTGCATGGCTAAAAATCAGGAACAATATTACTCTGCATAACCTTTTGCAATGCTTATGCAATGTTCAAAAGTAGAAATGGTGAACTCGTTTACTTACACAGAACCATATTATTATAGAAGTATCTCTGGTGAGGGTAACCACTTCAAGTAAAAAGCAGAGAAAGTAATAATGGGTAAAAGCTACTATTCTTGTCGACAGATTAATCCTTTTATTCCATTGATGAATTTGTAGTGACATATTTCATGGATTAATCCGTAGTGAATAGCAATCTCATTCAATTGATTGGTTTATTAGGCCCCTTGATTGGTTTATTAGATCCCTGGAGTGCGTAGGGATTAGTTTATTAGGCTCTTAAGGGTGTGTATAAAGCTTATTTCTTCCTCAGGCGAACGTAAGCCATTCCTTAGAGGGGTTGTACATGGACCTTTAGATGGAATAGATATATGGATTTCTAGAATTATTATTTCTATTATATTTATTAATCTCCCAATAAAACTTATTACAACAACAAAAGGTGCAAACCCCCAAAAATTATAAATTATAAATTATAAAGTTGTGACAGAATAAAAATGGAAGATTACAGAATTTTAAAACTTGTATCAATATATAAATAGTGTTTTCACTATTTTAAATAAGAGGCATTACCTAATACGATTGAGAGAAACAATTGCACGAAGTGCACTTCAAATCATATATTCATTGTGATCAATTTTTGCTTCACAACATCCTGCTTCGGTTTGTGAGAGATTGTATTTTCATAGGCTCTACCAATGAATCAAGAACTAACTGCATCATAGAAGGCCCCAGTGAATTAAATCTGAGGAACATGTCAATCAATGGTTATTGTAACAGTAAGTGAAAGCAAACCAGCCAACCTGCCAGAACTGCAGAAGCACGCTTATCCGCAAACTTGGAAGTATCGTCGTCATGGCATTTTCACATCATAATTATCTAGCACAAATAGAAATGTGAATGAATATTCATGAAAAAACATGTATCAATTGCTAATGAATGAATATTCATGAAAACATGTATCAATTGCTACTTATCATGTAGATAATTGGTACATAAACTTATGTATTAGAACTTGATAAGAAATAAGCAGAAACATTAATCAAGATAATAGATTTGTTAC